>JAMPIV010017521.1:0-177731 GCA_024509875.1 Oreohelix idahoensis
CACATACTCCCAATAATAATAATAACTGGAATGGTAATAATCATGGCTCGAGACATCGAGATAATAGTTACTATAGAGGACGACGAGATAATTCTAACAATTATACTCGGAATCGATCTCATTCTCGGGGATCATCTCAGTACAACCATAATACAGGGGCGGCAGTTACAAATAATACTACCCCTATAGCTCAGGTCCCACTTGACAATAATACAACACAGTCTTCTGCTGCATGTTTTGCTATTAATTATAATGTGGCAAATAGTTGCCAACAATGCAATCTTATTTTTTCAGAAGGCGAAAGAAACAGTGCTTAACTGCGGACATATTACACCAGAGGTAGGTCTTGCAGTCAACGATGGAACAGGCTTACTAATTTTTAACAGGGGAATCGTTAATGGATCCGTCGTCTCAGTGCTGAGGGATTCAGGATCCACAACGATTGGTGTACGTCAGTCGCTGGTACATCCTAGCTGTGCGACAGGAGAATATGTCCGTTGCATGACCTTCGGGGGTACTATTGAGTACTACCCCACTGCCATAGTACATGTTAATACACCATTTTTTTCAGGTAATGTCAAGGTGTGCATGCTACAGAATCCATCAGCTGATCTTACATTAGGACGCATACATGGGAGTAAAGATTGCACTCCTAAAGAAATTAATGATTGGGAAAAAAAAATGTGCATTCTTTTAGCAACGCTAACGCTGTTGTTGATATGGCTACACTTCGTGCCAACAACATAAATACATGTGGCACAGCAGTTTCCAACTTCACTCTCAGTACTATCCTGGAAATTGATGAAGATGATAGATCTATTGGACAACATACTAAGGATATAACTGATCCTAATAAAACTGTTGACGTTGTCAACATTGACAAAAACATTATGAGGAAGAATAATAGGTTAAATAATAATGCTGGACTTAAAAGGAAACATAAAGTTAACAAATAATTATGATGAAAAAGTTTTTACTTTGCCCAGCAAAGACATGTCTACGACATGTAGGAAACTTAATACCTTTGGTGATGATAGGTATCATCCTCAGTCCAGTCAGGATGATACGACATCCAACAGAAAGACAATGTCGGTGTTGAAAGGGAAAGTTAATTCTTTGACAAAGAATACATATCATCATTGTCCACTATTTCGTGACAATGATACTACATATATTGGGAAAAGTGCGTATTCTCGCACAGTGTTAGTGCGAAATCTGCCGCAGGATACTACATGGCAGGCACTTAGAATTTTTTTTGATTATACAGCAAACGTTAAGTTTGTTCGTCTTCTGCCATCATGCAATGGGCAGAATAGACAGGCGATGGTTACATTTCGTAACAATCGAGACGCTCGTTGGGTAATCGAGCGTGATAATGGTGTTTATTTTCATCACCGTTATCTAAAGTTACAATTAGTACCTGATTCTGCGCCACGCAGATAATGGTGTACGCTCACCCTTTTGTCTTATTTCTTGATGACTCAGCTCTAGTCAGTCATCATTTCTTTTCCTTATTGGTCATTTATTCTTATACGTCTTAGATATCAAGGGACACAAAAAGATATTTCATATTAACATGCTCAAGCAATTTCATACACGTCCTGAACACTTACAGTCAATTTTTCATGAACTAGATGACAACACAGTATCTACTTGTTATTATTCTAACTTATCTGTCATCCAGGAAGAAGAATCTTCTTTTCCTGAGGTACAGTTACCGTTACCGGTACCAGTAGTTCAACCTACTGAATCTTGGCGGGATGTAACCATCTCTTCAACGGTTACACCGCAACAGCGTCTACAGATTGCTAATCTATTACAATCTTATCCAGATGTATTGACCGACGTCCCGGGTCGCACATCGGCTATCAGTCATGACATTACTCTCAATGATGATACACCTATTCGTGTACATCCCTATTCTGTTCCTTTACATTTCCTTGCTAAAACTACTAAGGAACTTGAACAGATGTTGTCTCTGGGAATCATTGAGACTAGTAATTCGCCATTCTCTTCTCCATTAGTGATTGTCCGGAAGAAGGACAATAACATCAGACTATGTGTTGATTATAGAAAATTAAATGCTAAGACTATAGTTGACAGCGAACCACATCCACTTATCGACGACTTACTGCCACGTCTATCCAACGCAACTATATTTAGTAAGATAGACTTAACTAAAGGTTATTGGCAGATACCACTGACCGAAAAGGCTAAGTACTACACCGCATTTTCCACTCCACAAGGTCTATACCAGTGGAATGTGATGCCTTTTGGGCTTGTTAATGCGCCAGCTACCTTCATTTGCCTGATGCGACAAATTTTATCAGGTAGACCAGACGTTATTACATATATTGACGACATATGCTTGTTTAGTTCGTCGTTTGAGGAACATGTTTCGGGACTTAGATATGTTTTCGACACTCTAAGGAATTATCATCTAACTGCTAAACCTACAAAGGTGCAAATCGCGTGTAATGAGATAACCTTTTTGGGACATATCATTGGATCGGGATATATCCGAACGTTACCTAGTACAGTCTCCAAAATTCTAAACATAGCAGTTCCTCAGACGAAGAAACAGGTCAGGAGTTTGTTAGGACTTGTTCAATATTACAGTAGATTCATACCAAACTTGTCATCCATCACGGCTGTATTGTCTTCATTGTTAAAAAAAAGACATGCCGGTGAAGGTGACATGGACTGGTACATGCAATGAAACTTTCAACAAAATTATAAATTTGTTCTCGCATGAACCAATTTTAAGACTTCCCGATGCTTCCAAAAGATTTTTCTTACGAACAGATGCTAGTAACTACGGCATTGGTGCATGCCTGCTCAAGAACCATGATGGCATTCTACATCCTACCTTATATATTTCAAGAAAGCTAAAGCCGGCAGAAACAAAGTATTCCACAGTGGACAAGGAACTTTTATCAGTGATATGGGCAATAACTAAACTTGAAAAGTTCTTGCTTGGTGCTCCCTTCACCATACAGACGGACCAACGTGCTGTAGCATCTTTGCGTCGATCTAACCATAAGAGCCAAAAACTCGCCAGATATGCAATCATCCTACAGCCATTTGAATTCTCCATTGAACATATTCCTGGCACTGAAAACATTGTGGCGGATGCGTTGTCACGTAATCCTATTGACGACGAATAATCAACATTAACATTCCTAAAACATATCAACTATAAGGGAACTAACCTTGCCTTCAATTTAAACTTTATAAACACTATATGCATCACAGAATTGAACTAAAGACAATCAAGGTATACATATTGACATTGAAACTTCGTCTAACGTCCATACACGATATATGAATATTCGTTGAACAATCATGGAACAATATCTGACGACAAGTCGAACTTATTATCCTATGTGCACTTAATTCTTGGATGCTGGGATAAATGACATTTCTTTCCAACGTAAACGTTTGAACATTTTTGCCTAAAAGAATTCATCATGATCAAGACTACGGATGGATCATCATATCCTATACTAATTAATTAGTTAACTTAACTTCTTAATTGAATTATTATCAATAAAATGAAATGTGAGAAAAAAATGAAATGAAAGAACAAAAAAAGAGAACGAAATATAAAAAGAAGAAATTATGAAAAGAGAAAATAAATCTCACACAAGTATTAAATTAATATTTTTTTTTAAATGTACCTATACATTATTTAGTTAGTTAAATTAGATAGTTATTATTCACTAACACTTAACACACACAATTAAGTTAAACTTATATTCGAATTTCTTTCTATTTCTTCTCACTTATTTTGTCTTTTCTTCTCTCATAACATCGCGTTACATTAGAATCTTAATAATTTAACTCTTAGTTTAATTAATTAATTTAATTTTAATTAGTCAAATTAATTCCTATATGACATACTAATACGACAGACCTTACTTTAATTTAATTCTATCATTCACTATTAACATTGGACATTTTATTTAGTTGATATAATAATATGTATAGTATTGATATATAATGTGATTAATGTTAGATGACTATGACAAATAGTTAGTTGACATGACCGCGACACGGTTCTACTCAGAACATCGTCGGCCATATGTCACGATTGTGTTAAATTTTTTTTTTTTTTTTTGAAAAATTGTTAAGTCGGATAGATCTTGAAAAAAAATCTATCGATTTTTTTTTTTCCCCGGTGTACAGGGAATTGTTACGGTATATGATATTAACGCCGTCTGCTAAAGGTTAGCGGACGTGCAAATGTAAAGGTTAAGACATTTAATATATTGCGATAGATGTTTCAATTATTGAACGCTCCATACACGATCGATTATGACGTGTCTAGCGTTGTTTAGGACACAGTCGGTAACTAGGAGACGCTACCCTTTGTTACTTGACCGCCAAGCTGAATAGCTGCGTTTTTCTAACCTTCCAATTCAATGGCATGATATAGCCATTTATATGTGCATTTTTGATGGACCAGGGTCAGTCCTAGAACTCTATATGAGAGGAAAATTTATGGAGGTTAGTATTTAACTAGAATTCTCAGAAGGAGGAGAATAATCGTCAAATTCGTATGAAATATTCAGACTCGCAGTCTCACTGTCGGCAGGTAGCCATGTCTAGCTGCGCGTGCATATAGCTGTGATGTTCTGACGACAATACTGCATTGTATCCTTAAACGGACATTGACACGTAAACCAGCAGTCTACGTTATTGATTAATTTATGCATGACTTATAAGGACTTATGTTCTGTTCCTATTTGAAATGATCATCCTGTGTGTACATGTGATTAAATATTACGGACTCAATCTGAAGGCATTAATTACTTCATTAATGTTGCTGAGTTCAAGTTACATGAACTACTTCTTCATACCGTGCTACTGAGTTGTATGAACACCTTCACCCTAATTCGCGTAATACTAAACAAAGCACGATTAACAAGAGATCACTAAAGTAACCATACTCAGTGCATGATCTTCAACCGGCAAATAACTCAGCAACAATAACCGAAACTTGTCGCTGTTCTCCTAGAGATAAATCAGGAGAAACAGTAACATTTTTCCATGATTCACTAGAATGAAGTGGAATCATCGGAAGCGGAAGATTAACATCCGAAAAACTTGTTTCCTCATCCTGTATTACGGACAGTGATGAGTAATGACCATGTTGGACTGGAGAATCGTCCGTTGCCTGGAAAATAGGCTGTAAATAATCAGGACGTTCATAGAATTCCGTAAGCATATTGATGTGGAAGGTTTTATGCTTTCCATCAATATCGACAATGTAGTCAACATCGGAAATTTTCGAGATTATATCGTACGGACCTTTCCAAGAAATAAGAAGTCTGTTTTCCCTACAAGGTAGCAAAAAAAATGCTTTGTCACCAGGACAAAGTTGTCGTAAGGTTCTTTTCTTATTGGCAAATTGTCTTGCCTTCTGTTTAGCAAATTCAGAAGAAGTTGCCAATTTGCAAGCTTCGATAATCTTTTGTCTCAGCGCGATGACATATTCGTAAGAAGATTTTGTGTCATCGGTAATATTATCAGCGGTTATGAGATCATGAAGCAAAGACATAGGGCCGCGTGTTCGCGCGCCAAAGACAAGTTCAAAGGGAGAAAATCCTGTATGTTCATTGGGGACCTATCTGTAAGCGAAGAGGGCCGCGGGTAAAACCCTGTCCCAATCTTGAGGATGATCCTCGGTTATCTTCCCTAGTAAGTTTTTGAGTGTTCTATTTAGCCGTTCGACCATCCCATTGGACATAGGATGATAGATACTACTCAAAGATCTCTCTATTTGCAAAGTAGACATTACTTGAGACATGGTATCTGATATTAGTTGGGTGCCATGATCTGATAATATTTCTCCGGGGAATCCCAGACGAGAAAATATAAGCCAAAGAGCATCTGCAATGTCAGCAGTAGTAATGCTCTTCAGAGGAATAGCCTCTGGCCAACGTGTGCACATATCAACACACGTCAAGATAAACTGATGTCCTCTAGCAGATTTGATCTTAAATGGACCAATGATGTCTATCGCCATTTTCTGAAATGGTCGAATAGGGATGTCTGCAGCCTGAATAGGTGCAGCATGGCGTGGACCTTTGGATTTCACTTCTTGACATACCTTACAAGATCGACAATAAATACGTATGTCCTTGTTCGCAAAAGGCCAAAAGAAAACCGCAAGAACTCTAGACTTAGTACGGGAAAAACCCATATGTCCAGCACACTGAGAGTCGTGAGCGTGCTGCAAAATTTTAACTCTCAAATTCTTGGGCACAAGAATCTGAGAATGACTTGACTTAGTGGAGTCTTGAACCATACGTACAAATACGCCATTCTTCATTGTAATCCAAGATTTACGATTTGTATCCTTATTTGGATCACCTTTTGTTGCAAGAGTGAAGAATTTCTTTAGAATGGGATCATCTTCTTGCTGTTTTATAAATGAGTCACTAGAAATTACCAAGGGATCCTCTTGGTTATGCACTTCATTATCTTCAGTAGATGAAGTTTGAGGCATATTAAGAGCTTGAGCTCTAGTGACTACAGCATTAGCAATTTGCATATTTTGTTTTTCCCAAATGGAAATCTGTTGCGGAGTGCATTCTTTGACTCCGTGAATACGACCGATGATAAGATCAGCGATCGGATTCGGCAGAAGACATGCGTGTACATCTCCAGTAAAGAAAGGAGTAGCAATCCTAATGATAGCAGTAGAATATTTCTCTAAGGTGCCGCCAAATGTTACACATTTGACTACTTTTCCTGTGGCACGAGAAGGATCTACGAGTGACTGCCTAACACCAATTGTGGTGCACCCAGAATAAAAAAGAACTGAGACTGGATTATCGTTTACTAGACCTTTGTGTAAGACGAGAGAACCTCTTCCATCATGCGCTACTGACGCAGGAAGAGCGGGAAGAGGATGGCCGCAACTTAAAGTGGGCACCGTAGTTGGTTCAAATAATGTTTTGCATTGGGGGCACTGAGATGCTCTCCCAAAATCAAAAGCGGAACATGCCATATTATTAGCGTCATTATTATCTTTAGTCTGTTTATAGGCTTCATGGGACTCTTGCTGTGCAGAGTTTGCCTGATAATGTGATTTATGTTTTTTGTATTGTGATCTACCTCAATTATTATTGCCTCTATAATCATTATTGTATCCTCTATTGTAACCCCTATTTGGGTTTGAGTCATAGTTCTCATGGTTACCATTATCATATTCATTATAATGAGTATCTCTGTAATTATGGTCTTGTTGTCTCCATGATGGATAACTTGTATAGTTTCTATAATGACTTCCTCTGCGGAAATTCCTATAATTGTGACCACCCCTGTATCGAGGGCTGTCGGCTCGTCTCCAGTTCTTCGCAGAAGAACCCTGAAATGATTGATTACCTTGGTTTTGATAACTATTATGGTTACCCTTTTTATCAAACCTGTTTTGTGGTCCCTGAAATTTGTGTGAGTAATTAGGGTTGTATGGTGTTGCTGAAGCAACTGGCATGCCTTCCTTAACCTTAGCATTGCTAAAAGCTACGTCCGGATGTGCAGTGACGTACTGGGTACAATATTGCTCCATTTCTTTTAGTGTCTTGGGTTTACGCTCATGTAGGAATTCAAGGAATGGTTTATTTACACTTGAAATAATCTTGTCTCTGAGCAATAAGTCCATAAGAGCTTCATATGTCTTTTCTGTTTTGGACAATTCAATCCAACGATTAAATATAAGACGTGTCCTTGCAATGAATTCTGATAATTCTACCCCTGATTCAGGTACCATTTTCTTAAACAAAAGACGGTAACCTTCCTCTGTTAATTGATATTTTTTTATCAAGGCTGCTCTAATAACATCATAATTATCCTTATCAGCCTCTTCTACCAAGCTTAAACTCGTAGGAGAATCACCTTTCAAATTTTCTAACAACTGATTAGCATACTGTGATTTATCCACATTATGAGCTCGACAAGAACGTTCAAAACGATCCAGCCAGAATGTAATATCGTCACTGGAAGGATTGAACGGTGGTACCTTGACCTTATAAGTAGAAGGTTTACCATTATTACCAGTTGACTGATTAGCAATACCCATATTTGTCAATTTTAATTTTTCTAACTCAAATGCTAACAGTTTTTCCTCATGTTCCCTTTTTGCTTTTCTCTCCTCGGCTTCAGCTTCTCTTTGTAATCTTTTCTCTTGAGCCTCAGCTTCTCTTTGTAATCTTTTTTCCTCTTTTTCCATTTCCATCTGGATTCTCTTTTCCTCTACCTGCATCTGCAATTTTTTTTGATCAGCTTCCAATTCCATTTTTTCCCCTCAGCTTTTTGTTTTTCAGCCTCAGCTTCTAATCTTTTTTGTTCAACTTCTCTGTCTAATCTCTTTTGTTCAGCTTCAGCTTCTCTTTCTAATCTTTTTTCTTCAGCTTTTTGTTCACAGCTAGTAGTGTATGATCAAATATATTTTATATAGCATATGTCAATCAAGAACACAAACAAAACAGTTATAAAAGACAACATGAAAACATTCGCAGAAATCAAATAAGTTAAACAGAAAAACAGAAGAAAATAATCCCAGAACCTGTGATGATAACTGCGCCGTAATAAACAAAACAAATAACGCCACAGTGTATAAACATAAAGATGTATAGAACTGAATGACAGAAAAGATTAGACCTACAAATACAAACAAATTTAATCAAAACTAAAGAATAGAAAAAATGTTACAAAAACGACGAAGAAAAACGCGTCTTCACAACTAACAGAAATAGCAACAAATTGTCGCTAGCAAATTTTCAATTAAGAAAATTCGCACCTATAGACCACTAATATAAGCCCTATGTTACTTGGGAAATCTTATATTAGTCACCTCACCAACCGCCCACGACATAGACACACAAATAATATGCAAACATGTAAACATAAATATATATATCTCATATATAATGTAATGTAATGCAAAGAAGCACAGCTGTTATTCTATAATGGCATAGTTGTAGTAAAATAAACTGCCACTTTAATAATTAATTTTTTTTGAATTTAATTATTACAATGTTCAATCATTTGCACACAAGAAGATCCAACGTTGACAGTTTCTAGAAGGACTTCTCAGTTCAATATCACTGCATTTCTTATCAACACAGATAAACACTCGATTCAAACGTTCTGTGTACTGATATCTAAATCACGAAAAATATGTCAACAAACGCTGACCTAGTTACTGCTTCTGACAGGTCACGTGGCAAAATACTGACAAAGTGTAGAGTTGTACTGCTAGTGTGTCGTATCAGGCGTCATGGAAACGATTTGGTATGAGTAGCTGACTTCCATGTGGTGTCTACTGTGCAGGTTAACCCAGAAAGCTGGCCTACCACATTGATAAGGCGTCATTTGTTGGTCACAACGTTGATAAATGCTAATTTGTGTGATATAGCTCGTCCAGTCACAATGTTCTTTAAATGGGTCAGGTTACCGACTGTTGGGGCCCTGACAAGGTGTACTGTTAGATGCGTATATTCTGATGGAATGAGAGAGTGTAAACATCAATAATGAAGACGCGAATGGATGACAGTTCGACAGATACACAGGACACCCACTCCAATCACATGTAGAAGTCAAGGATGGCTGGAACTACTGTGGTCGTTTCATACTGTTTAATTGGACGCACACACTTGGACAGTACAAGTATAGTTACAAGAAAACAGGTCGACATACATCATCATACAGTTGATCAATGGTCTACAATCTTAAGTTGTCATTCATGTTGAAGAACATTACAATGGAACGTCCGTAGACAAGCACTTAGGTTTCCACTGTTTATAAATGTAATCATCAGGCCTTACTGACCGATCATGTCAGTTAATAAATAATCTTCAAGCATGACTCCTAGACAGATGCAAAGTAAAGCTTCAATATAAGCTTGGTTCATGAACGCAAATGTTTCTACAAGAATCAGCATATTCTTTCATCATAACTGCTGCATACAATCATATTCAGTGCTGCTAGGTAACATGTCATCCCGACATGTTGCTATAGATAATCATCATGTAGGCGTCTGCCCATCTAAGCCTAGGAAGAAAGAGTTCAGCAAAAAGTTCTTTTACCTTGGCATGGGAATACACTAGCAGAAGACATACGCCCTCTCCTGGCGTTACAGCATAAACACTGGGGAACTCACAGACTTAATAATCATATCAGAAACTATCTTCTTCTCCATAATAGATCACAGCGATCAACAAACTTCGGACTCGTCTCCGACATGGCATCCGCCAGGCTCCATCATCACGGAAGACACTTCTCGTCTTCGACATGCGCAGAAAACTGCCTGACCCCAAAGTTCAGTACAAGGAAAAATAGTCCCACTTAGACATACAAAGATATCACGATATAAGACCGTATCGTCTTAAATAGATAAGAAGTAAACATAGACTCGGACCTTAAACATTCCTGCATAAACCTAAGCAAGAACAATCTGTTTCTGGTCCAACAAGGAACAAACGAACAAAATCTGGATTCATACGCTAAGTTCGATATTTAGGGGAGATAACCCATATAACAAAAGTATTAATCAATCATGGGTGATATATTTTTGGCCAGGAAAGCATCCTGATTCTAAAAACAAATACTTTCCCTCAGACAAATAAATATTATAATAACTACATACATTGCCACCAGTAATCTGTTGGTAACACTGAGGTATTTGAAACTCTGCACAATTTCCTATCTGAGAACGAGCTGCACATTTTCCAGGAAATGAGCGAGAAATAATTGAACACTTGAAAAGGCTAAAATCATCTTTCGAGAAGTACTTTCCGAAACCTGGAAAAGAGAACTACTAGATTGTAAATCCCTCTGAAGAAGAATATTTCCAAGCAGCCACATTATCAATCAACGAAAAAGAGAAGTTGATTGAACTTTCGACTGATACTACTTTAATAGCTGAATTCAAAGGAAAATTCCTTATTAACTTTTGGGGAGACATCAGCATAGAATATGAACAGCTGACCGACAAGGCGCTTAAGTTTCTGTTGCCATTTACAAATACTGAGCTGGTGGAGAGGGCTTTCTCTTCTAATACCTTCATAAAAAATAAATACCGTAGTAAACTGAATGCAGGTCCAGAATTGAGACTGTATCTTACATCACTTGAACCTGATTTAAAAAAAACGATGTGCCTCAAAACAAGCTCAAGGATCGCACTGAACATTTGTCATGGTCACGTGACATGTGTGTTATAAAAAGTGATTTCAACTTTTAACAATAACAACGTTTTTATTATTATTATTATTAATAAATTAAATGTGTTAATTTTTATTGTAACTTCTGATTTTTTAAATGTAAAAATATATGCACTGTTTGTTCACCTTTTTATTACATTGTTTATTAATCCCGTGGTTGGCCCCTTTATTTCTAGTTATAATCTATAAATTTTGAATAACAGCAACTATATTAATTTCAAATATTTTGCTAATATTAGGGGTACAATTTATAGAAATGGGCTGCCAAGGGGTACGCAAGTGAAAAAAGGTTGGGAACCGCTGATCTAGAGGGTTTCTGAAAACATCTAGCATCACCCCCATACCTGAAACAAAACCCTTTGTTCAACGCCATTCTCTCAAACGGGGAAATTAAGCTCACGCAGTGTGCAACGAGCCAATGCACAATCTGAAATCGTATTGCAGTAGTGGTCTCCTACTCGCCTTTGGATTACCAGTCAGAGCATTGCGGCTTCCCGCTATCTAGCAGCCCAGCGCTTATAGCAGAATTTAATATCACCAGACTTTGTGTGCTTAAACGGGGCACCCAGTCAAATCACAGTTCAGCCAGCCCAAACCGGATTTAATGCCAAGCACGCAAGCAAATTTCTAGCGCCGGATAAGAGCGCATGGGACCCTTTGTCCTCAAGCAACCTCTTCTTGTGTGTATTTCTGGGTTATGTAAAACCTCGCACTTATGAGCGGTCAGCCGGAGATAGACAGAGTCTTCCAGTCCCCCTCGCGCAATTAGGGGTCACTAACGATTAGCACCTACAGGAAAGTTATGTATGTTATTCCATCACCTTGAAGGATATCTACACGTAAGACACTTTCTGGAGCTAGCGCATTTGGTCCCACGAAAGCGGACAGACTGACACTCTATTTATTTATTTCTCCGTGTTCTACAGGTTTTTATGTTGGTGGTCTGTGTGTTCGGTGGTGTGAATTTGCATATTTGTGACTATTGATGTAATTTTATGTTGTTTGTGCTGATATGCATTATTTTCATACATTTCTTTTTTAATAAATTTTACACATTTATTAATGCGCTGTTCACGACCCTTTCATCCATAATTAACATTTTTTTTCCAGCTCTTTACTATAGTCATTATTTATCAAGAGAAAAGAGAGAGAGCAGGAGGTGCTTAGACTATATAAGTGTGTTGAGGCTTGGGAGAGAGAGATAACTTCTAATAAATCTTCTTCCAGGTTTGTCTCAAGTCCACCTCCTATTTACACCTTATCTACGTGTACTCTATAACTCTGTCAGTTCACTATCATTGTCAACTTCACTACTATTTTCTACCTCGACCACGACAGTCGCTAACTGCATTTCTCACTGTTGACGCGTCTTAGGTCCCGATTTTGCAGATGACTTGGCTCTTCTGTCCCATAACCATAATCAGATGCAAGAGAAAATGAAAATTCTCGATGAGAAGTCACAACAAGTGGGTCTGAAAATACACAGGGAAAAGACAAAGATTATGAGAATAAATGCAAGAAATGATAACAAGGTTGAACTTGAACAAACACCACTAAAAGATGTAGAATCGTACACATATCTTGGAAGTAATATATGTAGCCGTGTGGCCTACTACGCCACCCTTAGGAAAGAAAGTACTTTAGCAAGTCAGATACACTATGTACATGTATAGGCTAGTTAGTACTCACACTAGTCACAAACCAATGACATCATTTGTCATGGTACTCATGAGTCCATGATGTCATTAAATCTTGTGTGGATTTTCATACAAGATATACCGGAAAATCCATAAACTGGAACTATGATTGGTCAACGTCCGTTGGTAATAATAAATTTGGTAGAGAGATTTTGTAGTTAGTTGGTTTAGAGATTAAATTAACTGACTGTTGACCAAAAGACCAATCATTAGTTAGTTTCCGGTCAACGATTAAAAAAGGATAACATCCGCCCAAGACTTAAAAGAACAAGGGTATCTTTTGAGTCTGACTGAATGTATTTGATTACAATTCGATGTTCACCGTCATATTACTTCACAAGATATCCCATACTGAAATAAACATCTTGAAACGTATAATCGTTACTGATTAAGTCAATCCTGTGATGTGAGAACCTGTTGCTGGTTTGTAAAAGCTTAGATTAACTAACGGCCATCAAAGTTTCCTCTACCTACTACCACTATCACGAGATACACTACCACATATAGACAAAGTTGGAGGGACAAACAGTGATATCAGAATAAGAATACAAACAGCAAGAGGAGCTTTCGTTGTATTAGGAAACATATGGAGAACAAGAGAAAACAAGTCCAACACGAAAATAAAAATCTTCAACTACTACTGCTACTACTACTATAATTACTACTACTACTGATACTACTACTACTGTTGCTGCTTCTACTATTGCTACTACTACTTCTACTACTTCTCTTTTGCTGTCTCAAGCACTATTTAAATTGTGCACTACTAAACTGAAATGTAAGAAACCGTCATAGTCCAGTGCAATGCCGGGTTGCGTAGCCATATATTATACAAGAAAATGAGTGAGAGGTATAACACTGCAAAACAGAATGGACGCAATGCCACAGAAACACAAATACACAATATAGATGAAGAATTGAAAATGCTGAAGGAGTCCATGTATCAAACATCAAAGACGTTATACCAGCTAAACAAAGGTCTGCTTAGCAGAAATGGATGACACAAGAGATTTACCGATTAATTTATGCAAGAACAAAGAAGAAGGAAGACAACGAAGAATATGAAAAACGAAATAAAGAAATAGTTTAAAAGTGTAACAGAAAAAAATGTGGCTAAACCAGAGCACGGAACAATTACTGAGATAGGCCCCTCCTGCACAAATCTTTGACTTGATGTAGTAGCGGTGGGTTCCGTAGCAATGTGTTTTACATGTTGAGGTTGCCTGCTTCATTATTCTTCTTTGGTCCTTGGCCGCTGACTTATTAACCAATCAGTGGCCATCACGCCTGGTGGCGTCTTGTAAGACAGCAACAAACTGTCTCCACTTTGCTAGGTCGGCAGCCATCCTTCGTGTGTTGCCCCATCTCTGGTTCGTGCTTATCATCAGTGTTGCCACAGCTGGGTATTTTTTACTAGATCTGGGTTTTTTTGGCTTCCGTCTGGGTATCTGTGTATTGTTTTTTTTCTTTCAAATCTGCATTAATCTGGGTTTATTTGACAATTGGCATTTACAATGTATGTATATTCTGTGCACTGAACATTATACATTATATTTATATAATAATTAAATGTAAAACATTATGTGCTATATATTTTTTATACCACTTAAATTTAATTCTTGTTTTTAACCACATCAATGACGTTGTTTTTTTACTCGTTTACATAAACTATCAACTGCAGAAAGAAATGGAAGACACACCTAGATATGATCTTGTTATAGTAATGGGAGACCTCAATGCGAAAATTGGTACACACAATACATGTAATGAAAGAACAATGGGGAAATGCGGCAGCGGAACAGCAAACGAAAATGGGGATAAACTAATAAGTTTCTGTAGCATTAACAACCTGGTCATTGGAGGAACATTTTTCCCACATAAAGAAATTCACAAATTAACATGGGAATCACCAAATGGTCGGGACAGAAACCAGATAGACCACATCATGGTTAACGGTAGATGAAGACACGCATTACAAGATGCGAAGGTAAGAAGAGATGCAGATGTGGGAAGTGATCACCATTTAGTAGTAGCAAAACAAAGTGAAACTAAGAAGGGCTAGACCAACTGTAACTACACAGAAAAGGTTTGACATCAGCAAATTGAAGGACCCCCTTACCAGAAAAGCTTTTGCGGCCGACATTAAGAAACGATATCAATTTGCCAAAAGCCAGGAAAAGACATTGACTGATGATATAGACCAGAATTTCAACACCATTTCAACAATATATAAGGAAAGTAGCAAATCATGCTTGGGATTCCAGGAAAGGAAACACTAAACACCATAAAGATGAGAAAAGAAATGAAAAGAAAGAAAACAGAAGCGAAGTCCCCCAGGTTAAAGCAACTATATAGCGAACAGTACAGTCAGCTGGACAAGGAAGTTAAACGCCAAACCTGAACCAACAAAAGGAATTTCCTAGACGATCTTGCAAGACAGGCAGAGGAGGCAGCACTGAGAACTAAACAAAGCACAGTATACAAAATAACTAAATTCATCAGCGGAAAACGAGGTGCAAACAATATACATTAGTAAGAGATAAGCAAGGTAATCTCATCACGACAGCGGAGGGATAGGAAACAAGATGGGCAGAGCACTTCAGAGAAACTCTGAACAAGGAACCACCAGAGACACAATTGAATGTTCCTGAGGCTGAAAACGATCTAGATGTAAATACAGACATTCCACGAAAAGAAGAAATCATCACAGCATTCAAAGAGTTAAAGAACGGCAAAGCTCCGGGCCAAGATAACTTAAATGCAGAGCTATTTAAGACAGACCCTGAGCTAGCAGCAGAACTATTAGAACCACTATTTGCACAAGTCTGGAAAACGGGGACAACACCATCAGAGTGGAACAAAGGAATAATTATCAAATTGCCCAAGAAGGGAGATCTTGCAGACTGCAATAATTGGAGAGGAATCACTCTTCTCTCAGTTCCCAGCAAAATACTAGGCAGGATAATTATACAGAGAATTTCAAAGGCAGTAGACCACAAACTGAGGAAAGAAAAAGCAGGATTTAGAAAGAACAGAAGATGTGTAGATCATATATTCACTCTCAGGAACATTATAGAGCAGTGCACAGAATGGCAAAGACAGCTTTACATAAATTTCATTGATTTTGAAAAGGCTTTTGACAGCATACATAGGGACAGTTTATGGAAAATACTGAGGGCTTATGGAATTCCAAGCTGCATAGTGTCAATAATAAAAAGCCTCTATGCCAACTTTACGTGTAGTGTTGGGCAGAGCAACCTAACCTTCGAGGTGAAGACAGGAGTGTCGTGAAACGAGTGTAACCCACTACTTTGTTAATCACTATGTCGAGATACAGATTTGCTTCAACCAATCAACGAGCACCGTTCAGCAGTCTCTGAGACAGAATAAATTAACGGCCATCATGTTCACGCAAGATGGCGGATTAAAACTGAATAAAATTAGGCTGTACGAGCAAAAGACGAAACATGAGGAAACCAATCAGCTTGCTCCACCAGGAACCAACCGAAAGCCTTGCTTAAAAATTCACCTACCTATATAATCGGGCGAAATGTTATGCTAAGCACGCAACCAGACACGAAGCCAGAGATACCGACTGACTGAAGAGGAGAGAAGCTGTCACGATTTATTGCTTACCTGAGGGCATCGACGTGCAGCCTACTTCACTAGTCGAGTCAAACTGGCCTTTTTAAATCTTGGAGGGTTTCAGTCGTGTCATAAAAACAGATCGTATGTTCGAGTCAATCCCGCTGCCTGGAACTCCGCAGGAGCATAGAGGTTGACCAGACTCTACATCTTTGGTCCCCCTCAGTCTTGGGTGGGCTAAAGGAACGATACTCTGCCGTTGTTGTGTGAACCAAACAAAGAAGAACAGACTTAAGAGAGATGAGTACACATTAGTACCATTTCTGTCAGCATTGTGAGCATAGAAACTGTCAGTGATGAGAAAGTGAAATTAGCATAGCAAGAGACAAAATTAACAGCATAGCTGATAAGTGTTATATCCTTAATTAACAGCACAGCTGATATAATTTTTTTGTTCCTATAATTGGAAAACTTCTTGTAAAATATTTATATATATAAAATAAATATTTGTAAATCACATGTAAACTTACAATTCCATTACATCCCATTTTTTTTCAACATTTCACCCTTCAGCACAAGAGTAGATAGTGTATATACTAAATAAAATACTTAGGAAATTGTATTTGAAGCCTTGTCAATTTTATCATTGTTAAGCAAAATCTGTTTCCTTGTTTTTTTAATATCACAGTTAGTTACACAGCGGAGGTGGCGCTTTATGTCGGTCTCCTCTCTACTATTGTTTCGAGATCAGAACATTCACAGCCGTAACTAATTTGTGATACCAGTAGTCCTCTCAGACACTGGGACTTCACCATTTTCTGCAGAAATTCTATTTCTGTAATTGTCAGTACTATACTGATCCAAGAGCCAAATAAAACCTCTCGCCACACTGGGGGCTCGTTCCTGGGATATTTCTGTATATCTTGAGCCATACTTAGTCTATTCATCCATCTACACTCTATCTTGTGCCACCCATAGATAACATAAGAAACAAATTTTTGAAAAAAAATTCTATAATAGGATTTTTTATTGTTTTCTTAGGAGGAGTACCATTTAGTACTCAGTAAATAGTTGATGCTCACAAGGTTGCACGGAAATTATTTGTTCATTTAAATTAATTAAGTTTAATTACAATAATTGGGTTATAGTAAATTTACATACCCTATCTAAGTAACGCCATGGCTGATCTAGTGAAGTTCAGGACTGCGATCATGCAGATGGGTAAGGAATTAAATTTGACAGGTGATGCTCTCACTCAGTATGTCACAACAGAAGTGGACAAACACATGGATAGGGAAGAAAGAAAGTTGCAATTAGAGACAGAAGCCAAAAGACTGGAAGCTGAAAGAGAAGCCAAAAGACTGGAAGCTGAGAGAGAAGACAAAAGACTGGAAGCTGAAAGAGAAGACAAAAGACTGGAAGCTGAGAGAGAAACCAAAAGATTAGAAATTGAAGCCAAGAAATGGGAGGCTGAAAATGAGGCAAAGAAAATTGAAGCTGAGGAAAGGAAATTACAAGCAGAGAGAGACCATCAGTTGAGATTAAAAGAGCTTGAAATTCAGGCAAATACGGGCAATAATGGTGGTAGCTCACCTCACTCAGAGAGTAGCTCCAGCCAGAGCACCTCAAGTGGGGCCATGAATTTTCATCTGGACCCATTTGTTGAGAAAGAAGACGCCATTGAGTCGTACCTGGATAGATACGAAAGACTAGCCACTACCTATGGCTTAGTGAAAGAAAAGTGGAGTCTTAAACTATCTCAGGGATTGAGAGGTGTTGCCTACGATGTATATTTGAAGCTCTCAAGAGATGACCAGGAAGATTATGAAATCCTGAAGCAGGCACTGCTTGTGAGATATGAAAAGAACTCAGAATCATATAGAAAGAAATTCCGAACAGCTAAACTTCTTCCATGAGAAAACTATCACCAATTCTCTGCTAGATTGGAAACCTATTTGGAAAAATGGAGTAGTTTAGGAAAGTGTCAGGATCTGAAAGAAATTATAATGATGGAGCAAGTGAAAGAGTCCATGCCTCAAGAAATGAGGAAGTTTATCATGGAACAAGGAGCAGAGAGATTGGGAGATATTGTAACTGTTGCTGAGAGATATCAAGCAGCTCAGGCAGAAGTATTAGGAAATAGGAAAAAGCAGGATGAAAACTTCACATCATCACAAAACTATACCAAATATGAACAAAAAGACCATACCACAAGGAACAAACAAAGATTTGACCAAAAGGACAAAAACCCTCTAAGATCGGATAAGACACCTTACCGGAAGGAAGGAAAGTGGTGTAAAACTTGTCTAATGAGTAACCACAATACTGCAGACTGCAGAAGGAACAACCCTCCTTATTACGCTGCGTGTCTCACAACAGGGAACAAGGGAAGGAAGGAACTGGCAGGTAGTCAGAATGACCCCCATCATCCCCCTTTCTGTGAGGAAGTGACATGTAATGGCACTAAAATTCAGTGCTTATATGATTCAGGTTTGGAATTTGACTCAGTCGTGAGTGCAACCCTAGTGCACCCTGACCAACTTACCACAGAAACAGTGGACATACAAGGGGCAATGCAGGGAACCGGCACCATGACACTTCCCATAGCAAGGATCAACGTGGGAACTCGCTATGTGGAAGGAGTGATAAGAGCAGCAGTGAGTGATGATCCTATATACCCGCTGGTAATAGGATGTAAATATGTTTTTTGGGTGACCCAATAAAACCTGTTGTCATGGCAGCACACCATACCAGGTCGAGCACCAAAAAGGAGGAGGGAGATCCAATAAACATTCATCGTACAAAGATAAAAAAGGCTCAAACAGCAGACAGCACATTGAAGCCTTGTTTTGGCAAATTGCCAAAGGCCCATAACCCTCCAGAGAAAGGAGACTACTATATGGAAAATGGCCTACTCTACAGACAAGCTGGAAAAGGACCTAAAGGGCATGGACAGCTGGTAGTGCCAAAATTCTATAGGGAGGAAATTATGGAGCAAGAGCATGCTACATCAGGCAGTGGTCACAGAGGAAAAAGGGCCACTGGCCAAAATATAGCATTGCGATATTACTGGCCAGGAATAATTGAAGACATAAGTCGGTATATGAAATCCTGTTCAGAATGTTACCAGGTAACCTCATTCAGAAGCGTAGACCAGTTACAGGACCTAGGGAAGCATTGTTGCGGACGTAGGCCCACAAAGAAAATACACAAAAGAAAACAACAGGTAGAAGCAGTGATAACGAGAAAACGAAATCACAACAAGTCTACTGTTACACCAGTAACCATGGCAACTCTCCGTATTGTACAGAGAGGGGACGAGAGACATCCCACCCCGACTAGATATTTGTCGGAACACCATGGCCTGGATCATTTGGAAAATTTGGTTAGTCAGCAACCAGTATTAAAAAAGCTGCAGAAACAAACCCGAACCATAGGAGGTAGGAACCAGGGCTGTACCAAACAGTTGATGGAGACAGGCCCCACTTCGGTATACTGCCCCTTACAATAGAAATAGGTGTGGGTCCGGCAACGTTGTTGTATTGCCGTCCCCATACACAGTCCACTGGAAGCATTGCTGCGGACATGGACTGAACAATAGCAAGCACAAGCACTCAAGGATGAGATTGACTATCTCTTAAAAGAGAAAATTATTTCAAAAGTCTGAATCTCCCTACAGCTCAAGTGTGGTGCTATTAAGGAAGCCTAGTGGTGAACACAGGTTATGTATTGACTACCGGAAGCTTAATGCTATCACAGAATCTCAGGTAGACCCATTACCTGACACCAACCAGCTGTTCTCTACACTGAGTAAGGCTAGGTATTTATCAAAGGTAGATCTAAGCAAGGGATACTACCAAATACCAGTGAAACCAGAAGTTAGGAAAATGCTGGCATTTAGTACATCAGACGGACACTACGAGTTTAATGTACTACCCTTTGGGCTGAAAAATGCTCCCAGTATCTTTTCAAGAATGATGAGGAAATTGTTGGAACCTCTATAAAATCCCCATATCACTAACTTTATGGATGACATTCTTGTTGCTACAAACACATTTGAAGAGCATATAGTAGCGCTCTCCATGTTGTTTGACAGATTGAGAGCCACTGGATTGACTGCACGTCCAACCAAGTGCTATATCGGTTGTAAGGAGTTGGAATTCTTAGGTCACACTATTTCTACAGGTCATATGTCTCCTGACCCAAAGAATATAGAGAAGTTAAAGAAGGCACCCAGACCTCAAACGAAGAAAGATGCGAGATCATTCGTGTCATTATGTGGGTTCTATCAGAAGTACATACCCCACTTTAACTCTCTGTGTGCACCATTAACTAACTTAACGAAGAAGGGACAGCCTGATAAAATCCAATGGAATGCTGATTGTGAAAAAGCTTACACAGAGCTAAAAGCAAAACTCACCAGCAAACCAATCCTTACACTACCGGATATCGCACAGGAATTTGTATTAAGGACGGACGCTAGCAGTATAGAGATTGGTGCAACTCTCTTGCAGAAATCAAAATCCCAGCCGGAGGAACTTTTACCAGTCGCCTACGCCAGTAGGAAGCTGAATGCAGCTGAGTTGAACTACTCGACCATAGAGAAAGAATGTTTAGCTCTAATTTGGTCCATCAACAAATTTTCACCTTATCTGTATGGGACACACTTCATTGTCCAAAGCGATCACCAACCTTTAACATTCTTGGCTGCATCTAAAAAGCTAAATTCGAGATTGTTAAGGTGGAGTCTGCTTCTGGCGCCTTATTCCTTTACCGTGAATTACATTCCGGGAAGAGACAATGTAGGAGCTGATTTTTTAAGTCGACACCCTAGTACTCTGGAAGGACAGACGCAAAAGGATTAACCACAGCAGGGGTTTACACGTCAGCTATGACAAGTCACAGCTAGGAAAGGAGGGGGCTATGTCGTGAAACGAGTGTAACCCACTACTTTGTTAATCACTATGTCGAGATACAGATTTGCTTCAACCAATCAACGAGCACCGTTCAGCAGTCTCTGAGACAGAATAAATTAACGGCCATCATGTTCACGCAAGATGGCGGATTAAAACTGAATAAAATTAGGCTGTACGAGCAAAAGACGAAACATGAGGAAACCAATCAGCTTGCTCCACCAGGAACCAACCGAAAGCCTTGCTTAAAAATTCACCTACCTATATAATCGGGCGAAATGTTATGCTAAGCACGCAACCAGACACGAAGCCAGAGATACCGACTGACTGAAGAGGAGAGAAGCTGTCACGATTTATTGCTTACCTGAGGGCATCGACGTGCAGCCTACTTCACTAGTCGAGTCAAACTGGCCTTTTTAAATCTTGGAGGGTTTCAGTCGTGTCATAAAAACAGATCGTATGTTCGAGTCAATCCCGCTGCCTGGAACTCCGCAGGAGCATAGAGGTTGACCAGACTCTACATCTTTGGTCCCCCTCAGTCTTGGATGGGCTAAAGGAACGATACTCTGCCGTTGTTGTGTGAACCAAACAAAGAAGAACAGACTTAAGAGAGATGAGTACACATTAGTACCATTTCTGTCAGCATTGTGAGCATAGAAACTGTCAGTGATGAGAAAGTGAAATTAGCATAGCAAGAGACAAAATTAACAGCATAGCTGATAAGTTTTATATCCTTAATTAACAGCACAGCTGATATAATTTTTTTGTTCCTATAATTGGAAAACTTCTTGTAAAATATTTATATATATAAAATAAATATTTGTAAATCACATGTAAACTTACAATTCCATTGCATCCCATTTTTTTTCAACATTTCACCCTTCAGCACAAGAGTAGATAGTGTATATACTAAATAAAATACTTAGGAAATTGTATTTGAAGCCTTGTCAATTTTATCATTGTTAAGCAAAATCTGTTTCCTTGTTTTTTTAATATCACAGTTAGTTACACAGCGGAGGTGGCGCTTTATGTCGGTCTCCTCTCTACTATTGTTTCGAGATCAGAACATTCACAGCCGTAACTAATTTGTGATACCAGTAGTCCTCTCAGACACTGGGACTTCACCATTTTCTGCAGAAATTCTATTTCTGTAATTGTCAGTACTATACTGATCCACGAGCCAAATAAAACCTCTTGCCACAAGGAGTATGACAGGGATGCCCCTTATCAACCACTCTATTTTTAACAGTCATAGACTGGGTGATTCGCCAGACAACAGAGGGCAGTCCAAGAGGAATACGATGGACTACATTTTCTACATTGGAAGATCTGGAATATGCAGATGACATTGCACTACTAGCACATTCACATCAACACATCCAGGAAAAAACGGATAGACTTAATAAGTTTAGCCAGCAGGTGGGCTTAAACATCAATTTAAAGAAGTCAGAGGTCATGACGCTCAATGTGAGCAACCCTGAGCCCATATCAGTAAGGAATCAGCAACTGGTACAGACAGATACCTTCACATACCTAGGAAGCATAGTAACACCAGACGGTGGGGCAGGCAAAGACATCAACATCAGAATGAATAAGGCAAGAACAGCCTTCTTTAGCCTAAACAACATCTGGAAGTCCTCCCAATACAGCACAAGCACAAAATTAAGATTATATCAGAGTTGCACAGAAGTAATTGCAATAACTACAGAGGCATCTCTCTTCTTAGTATTGTTGGTAAGGTTTTTGCCAAAGTCATCTTAATGCGACTACACAAGTTAGCTGAGTGCATATATCCAGAGTCACTGTGTGGATTCCGAGCTGGCAGATCAACAACAGACATGATCTTCTCTCTCCGCCAGCTTCAGGAAAAATCAAGAGAGCAGAAAAGACCATTATATATCGCCTTTATAGACCTCACAAAAGCATTCGACCTGGTTAGTAGGGATGGACTCTTTAAAATCCTCCTGAAAATAGGCTGCCCTTCTAAAATGCTGGAAATGATAAAGTCATTCCATGACGGCATGAAGGGAACAGTCCAATATGCTGGAAGCACGTCACAGCACTTTGATATACGAAGTGGCGTTAAACAAGGCTGTGTTCTGGCTCCGACCCTCTTTGGGATCTTCTTTGCCTTACTCTTGAAACATGCATTCAGAGATGCAACTGAAGGAATATGCCTTCACACTAGGTCAGATGGCCGTCTGTTTAATCTTTCAAGGCTGAAGGCAAAAACAAAAATCAGAAGGGTCACTATAAGAGACTTGTTGTTCGCTGATGATGCTGCAGTCGTCACTCAAAGCCAACAGGAGCTTCAGAGCTTGATGAATCGCTTCACTAAAGCATGCAAGGACTTTGGCCTCACAATAAGTCTAAAGAAAACGAATGTGCTGAGTCAGGATGTGGGTGCTGCACCAGTTATCACTATCGATAACTATGAATTGGCAGTGGTGCACCACTTCACATACCTAGGGTCTACCATCAATGACAAACTCTCACTGGATACAGAAATCGACAGCCGCATTGGCAAAGCTGCAGCTACTTTTGCCCGCCTCACATCGCGTGTTTGGGGAAACTCTAAACTCACAATGAAGACCAAAGCTGCAGTATATAATGCCTGCGTCACCAGCACACTCCTATATGGCAGCAAGACCTGGACGACCTATGCTAAGCAAGAAAGAAGGCTCAATACCTTCCATTTGCGGTGTCTACGCCGCATCCTCGGCATCTCGTGGAAAGATAAAGTGACAAATGTCGAGGTGTTGTCATGTGCTGGCCTTCAAAGTATGTATACGCTTCTTAGACAGCGCAGACTTCGCTGGCTTGGCCATGTTCACCGCATGGAAGATTGTCGCATCCCAAAAGATATCTTCTACGGACAATTAGCAGATGGCAAGAGAACAGTTGGGCGACCACAGCTGAGGTTCAAAGATGTGTGCAAGAGAGATATGAGGGCACTGGACATGGATCCAGCAACATGGGAGGATGAAGCTGCCGATCGCACTAAGTGGCGATGCTATTTACGGCGCCACCTCAGATTGGGCGAAGAGAGGCTCACACAAGAAGCACAGGTGAGGAGAAAACGTCGAAAGGAGCACCAGGAAAATAAGCAGCTGAGGGCTGTCACCTCAGGGGCGCATTCCCATAGTCAGTTATGACTGAAGGGGCTATTATTATTATTATTATTATCAGAGTTGCGTGCTTTCTGTGCTTCTCTATGGTGCGGAATGCTGGAGAGTTACAGAGAAGGAAATGTCGAAATTGTCCTCTTTTCACACAACATGCCTAAGAAAAATTCTCCGAATCTTTTGGCCGAATACCATCACCAACCAAGATCTGCTTACTCGGAGCAAGCAAGAGGACATGCACACCATCATAGCTGGCAGACGCTGGAGCTGGGTTATTCATGTCCTCAGAAGAGACACCGATGCCATCACAAGAACAGCTATGCTTTGGACCCCTGAAGGAAAACGAAAGAGAGGCCGACCAAAAACAACTTGGCAGATGACTGTGGAGGCTGAGATGCAAAGAATGAACCAGAGTTGGTGCACTGTACGAAGGAAGGCCACCGACCGAGCAAAGTGGAATCAATTTGTTGTTGCCCTACAAGACGCCACTAGGCGTGGTGGCCACTGACTGCTTTGACGGTCGGTGGTTAGGGATCGAAGATGAAGACATAAACTATCTATTTATTGTTATTCTGTTAATGGCTGTCATCTACAATACTCAGTCATTTTTGCGATGTGTTTTAAAGTATTCTTTTTAAATTTCAGACTTAGACAGATAAGCAGCATATTTTTTTTTTTTTTTTTTTTTTTAATTATAAGACTTTTTGTAATAAAAAATAAAATAAAAATGAAGAAATAAATAAAAATTGGTAGCACACAGCTTATTTGTGCTAAAGTTGCACCAAAAAATTGTGTAAGCATCTATCCCGTGTATTTGAGGCATAAAATAATCTGGGTATTTCTGGGTTTTTTTTAAAGAAGAAAATCTGGGTTTATCTCTAGAACTTGAGTGGCAACCTTGCTTATCATCCCTGCGATCACAGTTCTTCACCAGGTAGCTTTTGACCTGCCTTGCTTTATCTTTCCTTCTGGAGTCCATAGCATGGCAGTTCTAGTGATGGTGTCAGGGCCTCTTCTAAGGATGGGGCCAACCCAATTACAGCGTGTGCCCACTATGATGATGCGCATGTCTTACTGGTGGCTCCGAGTTGCCTGACTCATGCCCAGCCTTATATTATTTGCCTTGTACGACACGCTACAGTTTATTGTACGGTATGAATACTATTGCGTCAGAACTTACAGCTACACACTAAGTATTTGTAAACACGTAATCACGTGTGCAGCGAATGTTGGCTGTTTTCACAACAAAGGAAAAACAAAATAAAACTATATTCAAAGTGTAAAAAACAACGACCTTTGTTATGACCAGATCCTGTTATCGTGTTTGTGAAGATCTATAACACTAATGGAATTCGGGATCTTCAGTTATCTGTACATTCTCAAAATACCATAACCTGGACTGTGTGTGTGGGCGTCTTTCAGACAGGGTTACATTGTTCATTTATTAATAAAGGAGCAAGCATACTGTCGTGAGAAATTCTAATCCACATATCTAAATTAAAAAGTAAATGTAAAGCCTAACTAATTAATTCAATAAAAGGAAAGAAGACTGGTAAAGAACAGTGCCGTCACTATAGCGTACGCCTGTGTTATAGAACGTCATGCTAGTTAAACAAGAAATCCCCCTTTTCTACTTCGTCTGCATACTTGTAGTGCTTTCACGTTGATAGTAAAGCCTACAGCATCATACACGCGTTTCTAAAAATAAAACTGGTACTGTGTTTCTTAGAAAACCTCGAGATAGACACACTGCGTAATGACCTAGATTAATATTACAATTAATGTCATTTATGCACTACGTAAACGAAAGGACAGACGGACTTAGGATAGAGAGAGAGAGAGAGATGTATGGAGGAACGCATGCAACACTAACACGCCGTCTCGCGATATAAAATTAATGCCACCCCCAAGCGAAAGGCATGCAGGCTTGATTTTTTTCAAATAAACAGTGACAAAAAACACTACCAATACGAGGGTCAGGTTTTGGAAACATGTTTAATGTTTATTAGGAAACATGACACAATACTGTTTTCTGTTTGAAATCCTGACTTTATACTGACAGAACAGTCGAAAAGGCAGGACAGGTGGCGGTTCTAAACATAAAAAATAAAAAAAACAAATACACGACTATCCTAGAAAATACATATTTTGAACGCAGCCACTTAGCTCCCTTAAAACTTATATATTTGGGTGCCTTAGGACTTGCTGACAAAGAATATGTTAGGTGTTAAGCAATTAGTTTAATAATTAACAAATTATAGCCAAAATACTATAGGGGTGTTGTCTGACAACACAGGATCATTTTTGCTCATAATGGCGTGTTTGGACACTGCTTTAGAAAAAATGAGGCCACCACGTTAAATCCGATTTGATTGGCTAGAATAATATGTAAGGCGAAACGTGATTAGTCGATTGCAAATACTAAATTTGGTTGTTACTAGAAACGATAGGAAGGGTACATTTTTTCAAAAGCTTTTGTAAACATGGTCCCATTGGCTAGATCATTTAATATAGTCAATTAGGAGCGTCGGTTCAGTGCCACTTTTTTCAAATAAACTTTGTAGAAGCAAGTGCGTTGAGAACCAGCTCATATTTTTCTAAATAAAAGCCTGGGACAGAGGCAGATCGGAATTGTGCCATAACTCATCGCCAGTCAACGTATTTGTTTAATATTTCCATGAATTGTGGTAAGCTAGACATTTGATATCTTTTGATGAAAATTGAATGTGAATTAATAATTCATGTCTGTATGTGTGTGGTTCAGTAATAAACAAAACATGTCGAAGAGGAGTGAAACTGCATGGGATTACCAAATAGTACTATGACACCTATCTTATTGAATAGAAGGAAATAATGCTGGAATTGCAGAGGCGTTGTAACCATTAGGGAGAGGAATACTTGTGTAAATTGTTTCATGAGAAGCTAGCAGTTGGCCTACCGCGCTGAACTCTGTGTTTGTTATGTATTGTGTTTCAGTGAGGAAATAGATTATAAATTAGTTCTGAAGTAGGAGGTACAACCTTCTTGTTTCAGGGACCGTGGTACTAAACTATCAAAGCAGCACCTGGTCTGAGTTTTGCTGAATCCAGAGGCTGATAGCATACTCCTTGGTCAAGATAGCGACCAGTGTTGTTTCTCAAGAATACGGTGAAGCAAGCGAGCAGAGGAGACTGTTTCCTGCCGCCCACACAGAAGTTAAGATTCGTTGGCCAGAGCAGCTCAATCTTGTGTACCCTCCCTCTAAAATTGACTGTATATTAAATAAAGAGGGACAATTATTTGTTTCAAATGACAGGAACTGTGAACTTTTCCAATACTATTTCCACCAGAAACAAACACTTGAAGTCATGATGACAAACAACAACCTAGCTTGAAAAAGCCAGTATTACCTCATAGTACTACATCACAACTTACACACATATTGTAATAATAATAATATATGTCAATACATAAATCCTATCTATAAATTGTGTACATACAACTTGTAATTACATTTGATTGTGATTCCTGGTTCACTTTGTAGTTGAATCAGGATATCTATTATTGAAAGGAATTAATACATATTTTAAAAGTTACACTTGACTCATTAGGATAGTCTTATAGAGTGTTCTATGTATGTGAGTGTTGTCAAGTCACTTAAAAAATATTTTTGAAGTTTTCAACAACAAAAAATTAATAATAGATAAAACAATTAACATTTCTCCTTACGTTCAAGGGATGTAACCCCCCTTTTTTAACTTCGACGTCCAAGGGAAGCAAACAGCATTGGTGAAAGAAGGTTTACAAAGAAAGAAAGTTTTGAAAACCTGCAAAATTTGCGGAACAAAACATTTTATTACGCTTTCGCTAATTATTATTTTTAACAATACAATAAGTATAACTTTCTGTTTTTAGATCTTCAGCAAGTGCACAGCGCACAGGATATCAGACCATTGCAACATTCCAGGCAATGAAGAGGCAGAAAACTTGCTAAAAAAGGGGGTACTCTGCAACAAAACGATATAGAGACAACTTATGAAACGGTTAAAACAATTATAAAAGCCATATTCAAGTCCAAATGGTTCAGAGAACACCCAGGTCACATTAAAGATAATGACTATCCCCAGCTATCTAGGCGAGACCAGGTCATCATTTTCCACTTCCGTACGGATCACAATAGGTTGAGGTACCATCTATATCACAAGAACAGGATTGGCCCAACAGATCTCTGCTCTTGTGGCACCAGCCCCATGACAGCGGAACATCTGCTCCAGTCCTGCCAAACTTACAGCAGTAAACGGAAAGGCAACAACCCTCTTCTCTCAACGGAAAAACTGGAGATGTCAGGAACCTTGAACTGACTACTGCCTTTATTAGAGTCATTAATGTAGAAGTCTGAGGGTGAACGAGATGTCATGAACCTTGAACTGACTACTGCCTTTATTAGAGTCATTAATGTAGAAGTCTGAGGGTGGACGAGATGTCAGGAACCTTGAACTGACTACTGCCTTTATTAGAGTCATTAATGTAGAAGTCTGAGGGTGAACGAGATGTCAGGAACCTTGAACTGACTACTGCCTTTATTAGAGTCATTAATGTAGAAGTCTGAGGGTGAACGAGATGTCTGGAACCTTGAACTGACTACTGCCTTTATTAGAGTCATTAATGTAGAAGTCTGAGGGTGAACGAGATGTCTGGAACCTTGAACTGACTACTGCCTTTATTAGAGTCATTAATGTAGAAGTCTGAGGGTGAACGAGATGTCAGGAACCTTGAACTGACTACTGCCTTTATTAGAGTCATTAATGTAGAAGTCTGAGGGTGAACGAGATGTCAGGAACCTTGAACTGACTACTGCCTTTATTAGAGTCATTAATGTAGAAGTCTGAGGGTGAACGAGATGTCAGGAACCTTGAACTGACTACTGCCTTTATTAGAGTCATTTAATGTAGAAGTCTGAGGGTGAACGAGATGTCAGGAACCTTGAGCTGACTACTGCCTTTATTAGAGTCATTAATGTAGAAGTCTGAGGGTGAACAAGATGTCAGGAACCTTGAGCTGACTACTGCCTTTATTAGAGTCATTAATGTAGAAGTCTGAGGGCGAACGAAAAAGATATAGTTTAAAAAATGTCATGCAAATGACTCTTACCTTTCATGGACCTTTGAGAGAGAGCTTGTACTATAAACAGAAAGCGTCATGAAATCATCGACGGTTACCGCTTGGGCAATAGTAATGCTGTCAGCATTACTTTGGGATTTCTTCTTCTTCTTCTTCTTCTTCTTCTTCTTCTTCTTCTTCTTCTTCGTTCGTTCTGAAAAGGACGCTGGTTACGTTGTGTTGCCGTTTACAGCAAAGCTGCGTTATCTGCGCTTTTCGGCCCGACACATCTGACTTCTGCACGGCATTTTTTAGGACCGGGTTTGCCTTCCCACTTTGATCCCTACTCTCTCAGCCAGACTGCAGTGATGCAGCCTGTTTCCAGGACCACCACGTGGAGGTGGAGTAGAGTCTTGGTCAGCTCTGGTTCGCTGACCCTGATGCAAGCAGTCAAGTTATGAGTCGCTGACTGTATTCCACTTTTGACGCGTCTTAAGTCCCACTTTGGGATTTTAAATTATTAATGTTCTAGAAAAAAAGTATATTTCATACCTTACTGCAATTAGCATAAATATATACAGTATATATACATATATATATAAATATACGGTACATACATGGGGGGCTGGCATTTTTTTAGATGTTTCGGACATTTTACAGCATTTTAATTGTTTTATTTTTGTTTTTTTTTCAGTCATTATTTTGCGTTTTATGGCATTTCAATAAAAATAGGACAGTGGTGGTGCCTGGCTGGCAGGGAGGATAGTGTAATTCGCTTCTGTAGCTAGGCAGGGGTGCCGTTCAAAAGGTTCTGGGTTCGATTTTCCGGTAAGCCACTCACTTCTGTTGTTTTTCTGTTGTCTAGTGTTCTGCTTCTTTATTTCTCGATGCGCCTTAACATACCTTTATGTGTATAATATTTATTTATTAATTAAGTTTAGTCACCCAAGACGGTAGAGGGTCTTATATTTTCTATTAGGGAGACTTACGATAATAGTTCAGAGAAAGCCGAAAGAAGTTTGGACTGCTGGTTTACATTTTTTTACTTTTTATAATAATGTCAGAGCGTTCTATAGACGAAGTGGTTAGAGCGCTGGTCTCTGACAACAAAGGTGCTGGGTTCATTTCACGGTATCCATACGCTCCAGTCTACCGAGCTGTAAAAGGGTATCTGACTTTGCTCTTGAGTTAGGCAAGGACAAGGCAACGAGACAGGGAACTAATCACCCCACCTCTCTATGCTGGACCTAGTATAGTGGAGCCTCTAAAGCTTGACAACCCTACGGCAGTATCTGCTATGGACTACCTCTACGATATAGTCCTGAGAAAGGCGAAAGAAGTTTTGACTATAATAATGTCAGAGCGTTCGATTGTGGTTAATAAGTGGTTAATAAGTGGTTAATAAGTGGTTAATAAGTGGTTAGAGCGCTGGTCTCTAACGGCACAGGTGGCTGGTTCGATTCACGGTATCGATACACTCCAGTCTACCGAGCTGTAAAAGTGTATCTGACTTTGCTCTTGTGTAAGGGAAGGAAAGAGCAGCGAGGAAGGGAACTGATCTCCTCACCTGTCGATGCTGGACTTAGTATAGTGAAGTCTCTAACACTTCAATCCCTTACGGTAGTATCGGTTTTGGAAATGGGGGGGGGGGGCGGGGGCGGGGGGGGGGGGGGGGGAATCTTTAATGAAAATGTATAAAATTAGAGGTTGTACAGCACGAAAATCGCGCATTATTAAGGGCATCGGAGTAAGGCATCAACAGGATAAAGAAGACAGACATGGAACGACTGACACATAATATGAAAACCTGTGTACAGGTCCGTGATCCGTGAGCCATTTAGATCATTTATGTGGACTTCTTTGTGGTCCAATGAAGACGTTTTGAGAAACACTGGTGTAAAGTTCAAAAATCTGGGGGATCGTCTACACACTAACATAAATATCAGACAGTGCTAAATCTAAAAATAGTTGTTCACAATTTCTTCACCCGTCAGGAACTCAATCACGAATTGTTGTACTTTTCCCCCACGGTCATCGGTGACTTTGCACAAAAGCACAAGTATAGGTTCCACCATAATCATGGACAAGAGAGATCCAGGTTTTTAAAAAAATATAATCAGTAATGCATGTTACTTTAAGATTCTTAGGCTTAGATTCACAAAATCAGAAACAGGAGGAAATCCGATCCAGGTTTTTTTTAAAAACAAAAGTAATTTCATAAACCATTTTACTTAAAGATTCTCCTACAAACATAAATTCGATCACAATGGCATACAAGAGGAAATGCATTGAACGTACACAAATAAAACAAATCCTCTTAGGTAAGTCAGGTTACTTAAAAACGAAGATTATATCAGTCCACGCAAAGACCAATTCAACATAACACGACATTGCAGTTTTACAGGAAAACATTTATTATTGTTATTATAATTTATTATTATTATTATTTTTTTTTTTTTTTACATTGTGAAAATGTGACCTGAGTCCGTCCTATCAGAAGCAAATTAAAACATTTACATGGTTTCCAAAGCAAGACAAAACCACGGCTGCAAACCATAAACTATAACATCCCTGTCCTCCCCCCACTCTCAGCAAATAAGCTCTACGGGTAGCAGAAAAGTAATGATACAGATGATGATGATGATTATGATTATAAAAATGTTAACGCCGCATGAATCCTTTACTTTTTTCCATACAGGGAAAACATATTTTAAAATTATCTTCAGAAAATGGCGAGTTTCATAACATTGTTCTGTACGATCATCGCAACATCAACACTACAAAGAGTTGGCTCCAAGATCAATAGCGACCCTGTAGCAAATGCGTGCTCTCCCTTGTGTCAGGACGAACCTGTTCTTGAGGTACGTATAGCTCTATACTTTTTTACAATCAACTTGATCAACCCTGCCATCAATAAAATGCCGAATCAGTGTTTCCCGGCCTTTTTACTATAGTGGAACCCTTAACAAAAGTTGTCATAACCCGCAGAACCCCTAAGTATGAATATACTGTCAAGCTGACATAATTTTAGATATATTGTTTTGTTAATAAATATATGATATAATTTTAGACATTGTTTTATTAATAAATGTGATACAATTTTAGGCATACTGTTTTGTTAATAAATATGATATAATTTTAGACATTGTTTTGTTAATAAATATGATATAATTTTAGACATATTGTTTTGTTAATAAATATGATATAATTTTAGACATATTGTTTTGTTAATAAATATGATATAATTTTAGACATATTGTTTTGTTAATAAATATGATATAATTTTAGACATATTGTTTTGTTAATAAATATGATACAATTTTAGACAAATTGTTTTGTTAGTAAATATGATACAATTTTAGATAATGGTGGTCGGAGTTGCTAAGAGGTATGACGTCCACCTCGAATTCTAAAGATGCTGGGTTCGATTCCCAGTACAGGAGATACAATTTATGGAAATTTTTTTTTTTCAGAACCAGTTGTCCTAGTGATGTCATACTTTCACTGGTCTCCTGAGAATGTGAGATCGGATGTCTAGCCTTCTCGCATAAGGGTTAAAAAAAATAGGAGGCCCCGTGTGCACGTTGCGCACATTACAAATCCTACGGCTGTTGGAAATCGTAAAGAGTAGGCCATACGGCGGCTGCCCTGGCAAAGTTTAAAAAGTAGAAACCTACCCATCACAAAAAAAATTTATAGAATGTGTGATTTCTATATACGCACATTGGGATTCTCGCCGGTGCTACGGAGTTCGTGCACTGCACTGAGATCCTCCTTGTGTGATCTAAGGGAGGAGATCGGAGCACTGATGGAGTTGTCCGTGTGCAATGAAGATAGTCCTTAAAAACCAAACCAAACCAATTTTAGACAGGTATTAAAAACACACGCATAGACACACACACTAAGAAAAAGGGCGAATTATATGCTTAAAAAAAAAAAACAGAAAACCACGCAAAGCTAAAAAATCTTCAAAATAGAAAATAACCATATGTAAACTATATACAATTCATGAAATTAATCTAGAAGTTAAATCACTCAAATTGTCAGTGCTAGTGGAACAAAAGGTGAGAAGAAGTTGGTGTTAGATAGAACGCTACCTGAAGAAACTTGTTGGTAGCATTACAAGGCAGTCTTTGTTCTTGAACCCTGTGATAAAATTAACCGTGATACAACGTTAAAATATCTCCGAAGATAAAATGTAGGGATAAAAATAATGCGTAAGCTACTAGAAGACATGATCGCCCATGCCGCGGGTCACTACCCGCCATGAAATTAACTTGTTAGACGTGAAGGCAAAACGTTTACCCTTGTTGTTGATGTTTGTTTTTTTATAAATGTCTTCTGTCACGCACGAATATGCACAATTTGGTGTAGGTGAATTCGTGCGCGCTTGTGTCCAAGCAAGGCAGATGACGTCAGAGGTTAAAAATGAAAGCCAGCATCTCAAGCCAGACATTGAGTCCATTGCCTATATTCCTATATATACCCAGTGTGTTGGGTTAGGTATTCTTCTGGTACAATGACTTCTTGGTAGAAGCCATTGTCGGCTTACACTACACGTAAGTCCGAACCAGTTTTGGTAAGAAGTGAATTGTTTACTTGAACTTTCGTGTCACCATCCTTCGTTGGCATCTAGCTAGCACCTTTCTGCAAAGGGGTGTTATAATGGATCAACGGGGACTTTCACTGAAAGCATTTTAATATTATAAAGGATTCAAGGCTTCATCCTTTACGGTTTATTGGATTGTAATATTATGTGGATTGCCGTCGCACGAGTCACGGCGACGAAGAGAGGTTAGCCAAGCACTAGGACATAACCTTCGTTGTTTATATTATATGCAAGCATGTATGGATCTGCCATGTCAGGGGTACCAAGCTACTAAAGTACCCGACCAGAATTGTAGGACAGAATCAATATATTTATTCCAAGATTTTATGGTTGAATAGTCCTAACGGTCATGACATTGACGCAAGGTCAAACCCTGATCTTATGTGAGGAAGTTATTATGATGCCTGTACCATGCCTATATATATGCTACATGTACGTTTACTATGGAATCCATGTTGAAGTAATGTAACCTGTTGTCGTCAACTTATTTCGTCCTAAATAAATTATGATGTCAGTAAACCTAACGAGTTCGTCCCCTATACACATTGGCACTCGTTGACGTGCCTGCTTGTTATTGAAGTCCTTCCTTCACGTTCCAAGAAAGAAACATTCGCGTTATTATTGTCAAGTCCAAATAGCATCGCCCGTGTTGGACCGTTGTCACTACGACACCATCAACATCCTTTAGTCAGCGGTTCACACCCCAGTAAAATCGGGGCTACAACTATGGCGGCGCAGTGTGGTCTGAAAATATCCATTTTTTCAGTAACGGAATCGAACTCAATCCAACTCGGTTGAAAAGAAAAATGCAGTCTTTCAAGGCGACAACATCCTGGACTGGTTATAAAATCTAACGGCTACTCAAGGTCAAGATGGACTCAACTGCTTCAATCATTTGCGGACTCTACCAGGTGCTACGTAAGCTTCCTCGGTGATACAGCGCCGGAGTGCAAGACTCTGCAATCCTGGAAATTGCATTTTATCACAAAATGATGAGTATTACTCTGTTCGTTGTCACCGTCTTATGTTAGCTGAGCCGCTTTTTAATATGTCCATTGTAGTATTTTTTGTGATGCATGTTTTATGTTCCATGTTTGTTGTGGGCGGTAGGGAGGTCGATCTGACAAACGAGGTTCATCTCGAAGCTGATTCGGGCTCTTTGTCAGATGTTCTATAGGATTTATTTGTAAGTTTCAATTGAGCGATAATTCCGGTTCAAGGCTAGAAACCTTGCTGTAGTTCCGATCGCTACTTGTCTCTTATAATAGTATTTGTTTAGCTGTTCCGTCAAGTTTTAATCGTTGTTTTCATAGTTATTTTTATTCGTACCTTGGTTTTATGATGTATCTTGTATGTGATTATTGTCCTTCTAACCTGACTTTCGTTGAGTTTTTTACAAAACATATGTTTTTACACTGTCTTGTCAATTGTCTTGTGTAAGTTTTTATCGCAGTTATCATCGTAAATTTTTACGACATTCTATTTTAGTTTCACATTTTAATTTTGTTTGACCTCTGCGATCGTCTTCTTCGTCTTTTATTATCTCGACTTGTCATTGTTGTTGCTATTGTCTATGTCTCTTGTCTGTTCTTAATATGTCATTGTATAAATTATTTTCATTGATTAATAATATTTTGTATACTTAAGTGATAATTAGGTACCGTTCTTAGACAAGAACGTATTGCACACACTTAAAGTAAATTAATTGATAATTATTTGATTAAATCAAAATGTCGTCGCTTGAATATTTTATGAAGCAGGCAAAATCCGTTGGGATGGCCCCTGACGAGGCGAAAACATTCGCACTATCAGAATACAAAAAGGCTCAAGAGATAGAAGCTGAACAGAGGAAATTAGAACTTCTGAAACAAGAAAATTTGAGATTTGAAGCAGAAGAAAATGATAAGAAGAGGAAATTTGAATCTGAAGAGAATGAGAAACGATTTCAGCGTGAGGCGGAACATAAGAAACTTCAGATTGAGGCAGACAACAAAAGACTTCAATTGGAGGCAGACAACAAAAGACTTCAATTGGAGGCAGACAACAAAAGACTTCAATTGGAGGCAGACAACAAAAGACTTCGATTGGAGGCTGAAGAAAAATATAAACTTGAAATGGAAAGGACTAGAATGGAATTGGAAAGTAAACAAAAAGAAACAGAAGAAAGGAGATTGTTAGCTGAAGAAAATACAAGAAAATATCAACTTCAAATTCAACATGAAAAAGAAATGAAGGAATTAGAATTTAATCATTTTCGATTATCTCAGGAGGCTATTGCTCAAAAGTCTCAGGAGGGCCAAAATTCGTCTAAACAAGGGAATATTAAAAATTTTCATTTAATATTGCCAAAATTTAATCCTCCATCGGACGATGTGATTCATTATCTACATAGGTTCGAGGCAACATGCGAGGCCTATCACGTGGAAAAATCTCAATACTGTGTAAAATTATCAGAACTACTTACGGGTGAAGCTATGTCAGTATATCATATTGCAACTACTGCTGATAAAAATAACTATGAGGCTCTCAGAACTGCTTTACTTGTTAAATATCAAATGACAGAGAATGAATATCGTTTAAAATTCAAATCTATGCTCCCACAAACGGGAAAACATTTTAACGATTTTATTGATCAAATAGCACTTACATTGGATAGATGGATCGAATTATCCAAGACGGATAAAACTTTTGACGCATTGAGAGATTTATTATTACGCGATAAAGTTTTGTCCTCGGTTAACCCAGCTTTTCTTGCTTTTTTGCACGAACATAAACATTCAAACATAAATGAAATGCAGCAAACCTGTGTACAATACTGTACCGCACACCCAAACTTGAATTTTGGGAATACTCAGGTTAAAGATGAATTTCCCGTTGCTTTTGCAATACAACAGGATTATCGCAGACGCCATCGCTCTTTAAGTAATGACAGAAACTACAAAAAGGGAAATAACGAGAATTTCAATTCTTGTAATTTTTATAAGGGGAAGCAATTTCAGCATTCTTCTCCATATAACAATTCTTGGGGTCAATTTTCACAAATCAAGAGATTGGGATAACAATAATTGTGGAAATTATCAAGTAGGTACTTATAAACAAAATTGGCGATCAAAATCTCAGAATCCTAACTATAGACAAGATTCTCGTAATAGATTTTATGGTCAAAGCCATAACAGTGATAGCGCTAACTATCGTTCAAATCAATACGGTAACACAAGCAGAAATGATAATAATGGCACGATGGCAATTTTAGAAATGATAGTCACAATCGATCGCGACGTAGAGATAGATCTTCTAGCAGAGGGCCACGCCATCAAACTAATGTAGCTATTGTTGACACACAAGTTAACAAAGAGAATAATACAAATAATGACACTCATAATGCAATGTCTTGTTCTATTGATTATGAACAGATAAAGTGTTGCCAAGAATGTAAAACCCTGTTCCAGCCCAAGGCGATCACGACACTCCGTTGCGGACATGTGTTACCCAGTCTACCAGCTGTGTGTACGGCTACTTCAGCTCACAATGGAGAAGGAAGACTTAATTTCAATCGTGGTTTTATAAATTCTATTCCATGCTCTGTCCTTTTCGATTCAGGTTGCTCCACGATCGGCGTCAGAAGCTCTTTGGTCAACCCATCCTGTGCCACTGGAAAGACCATTAAATGCCTAACTTTTGGAGGAACTGTAGAAACATTTCCTACAGCAATAATTAATATTCACACTCCATTTTTTTCAGGAAATATACATGCATGTCTCCTCCCGTCACCAGTTTGTAACATAATACTTGGTAGGATACATGGCATTAAAGAGTGTACCCCACAGCAAATTGCTATTTGGGAAAAGCGACATATACATACTGCTAATGCAGTTGTAACTAGAGCACAAGCTCATGATATGTTGCAAGATACACCTACTGTACCTACTGTCCAAGGTAATAATGGTGATGTTAACACTCCTATTTCACGGGAGTCATTTATGACATTACAAAAAAATGATGCTTCTTTGAAAAAAAATTTTCATTTGTCTAATAACACTGGTAATGCTTCTTATACAGGATCTAAACATAGATTTATGTTAAAGAATGGGATATTAGTGAGAGTGATACGTGATGCCGATTCATCCGTACGTTCTCAGATCTTGGTACCTACGACAATGAGAGGTCGTATATTACACCATGCGCACGACACTCAATGTGCGGGCCATATGGGGTTCTCCAGAACCAAATCTAGAGTGCTATCAGCATTCTATTGGCCAGGCGTCCATAGGGATGTCAATATTTACTGCCGCTCCTGTACAACATGTCAGGAGGTCAAAGTACGTGGTCCATACCACGCAGCTCCGATTCAGGCTGCGGACATTCCGATTCGGCATTTTGATAAAATGGCTATTGACATAATTGGTCCTATGCAACCATCAGCTAGAGGTCATACACATATACTCACTTGCATTGACATGTGTACTCGTTGGCCAGAGGCCATACCTCTTAAGAATACTTCTTCTGCCAGTGTTGCAGATGCATTGTGGTTGATTTTCTCACGTTTAGGTTTTCCTAGAAAGATCTTATCGGACCATGGAGTCCAATTCATATCGGAATCTATGTCCCAAGTTATGAAGTTATTAGGCATAGATAGATCGCTCAGTGCTATCTACCATGCAATGTCGAATGGATTAATTGAAAGGCAGAATAGGACGCTTAAACAGTTGTTGGGAAAGATAACTCAGGACCATCCTGAAAATTGGGATAGAGTCCTCCCCGCGGCACTTTTTGCGTATCGCGAAGTACAAAATGAGGCTACTGGATTTTTCTCCTTTTCAATTGGTCTTTGGCGTTCAACCGCGCGGTCCTATGTCGTTACTACACGACTTACTTATTGAAGATAATATCACTGATGAAACTCAATCTTCTTACGAGTACGTGATTTCTTTAAGAGAAAGAATAATAGATGCGTGTAGATTAGCTACCACATCATCAGAACAAGCTAAAGAAAATGCTCGACTTTTTGCCAACAGGTATAGACGTCTCCGCCAACTTCTTCCTGGCGATGAGGCATATGTCTTATTGCCTCGCAAAGACAATCGTCTCCTTATTACTTGGAGAGGTCCTTTTAAAATAATATCTAGGATCTCCGATGTTGATTATATTGTCGATGTCATGGGAAAGCATAAGACTTTCCATATCAACATGTTGAAGGAATATTACACTCGTCCTGACTATCTTCAGTCAGTATTTCAGGCAACCGATGAGCCTACCCCACCTATCCAACACTATTCTTCTTTATCCGTCATTCAAGAAGAAGAATCTTCTTTTCATGACGTACCTTTACCTGTGGTACCACTCCATCCTAATGAAAGTTGGAATGACGTTACTATTTCTACTGATCTGTCGGTGGATCAACATCAGCAAGTTTCCGCTGTTCTTAGATCTTTTCAAGATGTTCTCACTGACATCCCAGGTCGTACGTCAGTTATTCAACATAAGGTAAAGGTAAAGGAACCCGTTACACGCCCATTGAGGCATATTGGGAATATGGTGTTAGGCCCATATTATCTTGACCGTCGGCACACTAGGGGTGATGTGGTCGGCATCACGCCGGCCGCCTTAACCTTCCCAGAGTAGCTCTGGTACCCATTTGGGGCTGGGTCGACCCAGGAGCCGTTTGTGGCCTAAAAATTTTCCGCCTCATCTGGGGATCGAACCATAGATCGAACCGTAGTTATTCAACATGACATTCTATTAACTGACGATACACCTATTCGAGTCCGTCCATATCCTATACCTCTGCACTTTCGTTCTCAGGTTGATAAGGAATTGGATGAGATGCAAAAGTTAAAAATAATTGAACCATCTACATCACCTTATTCTAGTTCTATGGTCATAATTAGAAAGAAAGATAACAATATCCGTCTCTGTGTGGATTATAGGAAGTTGAACAAACTTACCCAGTTTGACGCGGAACCATTGCCATTGTTAGAAGACTTATTGGGTAAACTGTCTAACTCTACTTTCTTTACTAAACTTGACCTCTCAAAGGGATATTGGCAAGTCCCATTGACCGAAAGGGCAAAGCCACTTACTGCTTTTTCTACTCCACGAGGGTTATTCCAATATAATTTCATGCCATTCGGTTTAGTAAATGCACCGGCTACAGCGGCTAACGTGATTCGGTGGTCGGAGGAACACCAAATCGCGTTGGACACCATTAAGGCATTCTTTTCTAAACCTCCTATGTTACAATTGCCTAATGCGAACCTCCCTTTCATCTTGCGCAGTGACGCCTCTGCCTACGGTATTGGAAGCGTGTTACTACAGGAGTATGCGGGCACCTTGCACCCAGTACTGTTCGTCTCAAGGAAACTTACGTCGGCTGAACAAAAGTACTCCGTTCTCGATAAGGAACTTTTGTCTCTTGTGTGGTCTATAACTAAACTCCAACGTTATCTTCTGGGATCACATTTCTTTGTAGAGACTGATCAGAAAGCACTTACTGCATTAAACACCAAAGACGTCAGATCTGCAAAGTCCACCAGATATGCAATTTCATTGCAACCCTACTGTTTCACAATTCGGGCTATACCTGGATCACAGAATGTTTTCGCTGACATTTTATCCCGCTGCCCGAGTGAATCATGCGACTTGGTACGCCCTACAAATGTGGATGCCTCTACACATACTACATCACATTAGTAAACATGACGTTCTTTGAACTTTACTTTGTGAATCAGTGACAATTTTTTGTGTACATACTTAGTCAAGTGAATAAAGTTGTAACATTCCGTTGAATTACTTGAAGCGGAAAAAAGAAAAAAAAAACAGTGAATTATATATATATAACAGTGAGGATCACATAACTTTTAGTATTTATGACATTATCTGCGTAAAGATACATTGTGAATTTAGATAAACATTAGTATATCGTGAATGATTTAACAATATTTTGTGGAATCTATGGTATTTCAACATACTCAAAGGATCTTCGTGTTTATGAACTGGTTTTGAAGTTAACTTAGAATCTTCAAGAACTAATTGAACTTTTAGCAGTGTAATAAACTGAAACATTATCCAGTACATTTTGATTAATGAACATATTTAATTAGTTTAATTAGTTTAATATAATTAACTATAAATATTTTAATACTAATGATTACATCGGGTAACTATCACTCATTTTAGATAGTGATACGTCATTGGTAGTTATTTAATGATACTACTCATCCTTAGACACGGTTAAGTGTGTTGATAACTTCAAGTGTTGTATTCATATTCTTTGATTTTTGCCACTTCTCATTTTTTAATTTTTATGCATTTTCATCTTTTCTTTTAAATTCATGTATTACCATATCTCTTTATTTCTTATTGCATTTGGTTTCAATTAATCATCCTTTATGCTTTGATTTTCTTTCATCTCTTCCACATTGTTCCAAAGTTGGTCAATTGTGATGATATGCTTTTATGCATATTTGTTGTTGAGTTGAGTTGAATTTGATTTTGTTCGTTCACTCTCCTCTTATTGATTAATATGCCTCTCTTGCATTATTAGTATTATTAGTATATAATACATATTTGTAAGCTTGTTTCACCTCTCCGCGGTAATTAAAAGAAAAAAAAATTTAATAGAATTAAATTTTTTGCGGACGGTGTGAAGGAAGCTGATGCCTCCTTTATTGTATTCTAAACACTCACGGGTAGTCATCAGGTTCTACTTCGTTTGAGTGAGTACACACCAACTTATGTTGATGTTTGTTTTTTATAAATGTCTTCTGTCACGCACGAATATGCACAATTTGGTGTAGGTGAATTCGTGCGCGCTTGTGTCCAAGCAAGGCAGATGACGTCAGAGGTTAAAAATGAAAGCCAGCATCTCAAGCCAGACATTGAGTCCATTGCCTATATTCCTATATATACCCAGTGTGTTGGGTTAGGTATTCTTCTGGTACAATGACTTCTTGGTAGAAGCCATTGTCGGCTTACACTACACGTAAGTCCGAACCAGTTTTGGTAAGAAGTGAATTGTTTACTTGAACTTTCGTGTCACCATCCTTCGTTGGCATCTAGCTAGCACCTTTCTGCAAAGGGGTGTTATAATGGATCAACGGGGACTTTCACTGAAAGCATTTTAATATTATAAAGGATTCAAGGCTTCATCCTTTACGGTTTATTGGATTGTAATATTATGTGGATTGCCGTCGCACGAGTCACGGCGACGAAGAGAGGTTAGCCAAGCACTAGGACATAACCTTCGTTGTTTATATTATATGCAAGCATGTATGGATCTGCCAAGCTACTAAAGTACCCGACCAGAATTGTAGGACAGAATCAATATATTTATTCCAAGATTTTATGGTTGAATAGTCCTAACGGTCATGACATTGACGCAAGGTCAAACCCTGATCTTATGTGAGGAAGTTATTATGATGCCTGTACCATGCCTATATATATGCTGCATATACGTTTACTGTGGAATCCATGTTGAAGTACTGTAACCTGTTGTCGTCAACTTATTTCGTCCTAAATAAATTATGATGTCAGTAAACCTAACGAGTTCGTCCCCTATACACATTGGCACTCGTTGACGTGCCTGCTTGTTATTGAAGTCCTTCCTTCACGTTCCAAGAAAGAAACATTCGCGTTATTATTGTCAAGTCCAAATAGCATCGCCCGTGTTGGACCGTTGTCACTACGACACCATCAACATCCTTTAGTCAGCGGTTCACACCCCAGTAAAAGCGAGGCTACAGTAACTTTTTCTTAATAATAATGTTAGGAATATAAAACCTAGCTGGCCTGATGGCCCATCTTGAGCAGAGAAATAATATGCTTTCATTTATACAGACGGATAGATAATAATGAAGATATTGACAAAAGACTGTTGTTCATATCAGCGAGCGACTGCATTGAAACAAAAAAATGTCACTAATTTTCAAAAAATTGCGGCCTTGAGACTCAGTGCTAAAATCTAGCTAGAATGAAAGAGAGGGGGAATTAGTGGAAAGTTGTGGCTAAAAATAAATCTAGAGGCAGATTCGTGTAGGAAATGCATGTATAAACAAGTGTGTTTTGTAAAAAACGCAAGTAGAGACAGACGGACCAACAGACAATAATACATACTTGACTGAGGTATGACTGAATTGACTTTTGGTAGGAGGTTTGAAATTTGAAAAGGGGGAAAGGCGGTGATTGGCCACAGATAAACATATTATCGGCGCTCAGACGCGCATTTTTGCCATTCATCATAAACTGTCCAGTAGTAGACACAGTAATTCTTCAGTGGTGTAATTCCCAGAAGCTAATTGCAATATTTAGAGGGACGCCATACTAGAGCCAGCAGCTCAGCTGAGTTTTGCTAGCATATAACTGTGTTCTCTATTCATAATTCTGGTAAGACTGAAAGTATTTCTTTGTATATTTTAATATTGTTTAATGTTTCGAGTGAATTGATACTGCCATATCATAATCTATCCCTTACAACAAGTAAGGATTCGCTCTAGACCCCCAGCCCCAGTTCAGGGTCTAGAGACAAACAAAATACATAAACGCCAGCAAGGATTATGAAGGGCGGATCAAGTGTTGAGATCAGTGGAACATATCACCTATCCTATTCAATGGCAGGAAGCTAATGAACATATTTCAGAATATGTAGTCTTGGGGAACTTATACTATGTGAAACCAACTTGGTAAGATGTGCTGTATGGTCAGAGAGATCTGACCCCGTCTATGTGGTGTTGTTGTGTAGTGTTGTGTGTAGAAGTGGCTCAGGAGGTAGAGTTCTGACACATGACCCAATACTTTTATTTCAGAACTGTGAGTTTTTTATTTGGCACCAAAGTGGTGTCAAATGCTGTGTTGTAAAATACAAGTGTGGACCCGTGCAGTCGAGTATTTTGGCAGAGCAGCCTTAGATTGCCCCCAAGCACGGAGAGGTGGGGCCACCAGATTCCAGCACCAGAACTACTCAGTCAAAGATACGTGAGCGTCTGGCCTGCTGGACATTCACCAACTTATTTTCTAAATACACACCAATTATATTCCCATCAACTAGAACATACCATGTTGGGAAATAAACTTGTAATTTTCCCATCAGTAAATGGACAATGTTTGGTAGTCATAGACTGGGAGTGATGAAGCCACCCCAACAGCACATCCATTAATCGTTCTCCCAGATAAATTACAAATATAAACAGTAGTAATATTAACTAGTCTTGTAAAATTCATATGTACACACCTTTCATTTATTATGCCATATATTCATGCATTTCATTCATAATTTCAAAATCTTTCATATGTTCTGACCAAAATAAAACCTTGGTTCAGAACAAATAAACTTAAAGAAAATTTAATATCAAAATTTTAAACAGCTTGAGTTAGTTCAGTGTGTTATAAATTTTATTAATATTATTAGACTTATTAAATATCTGTCTGTGTGTTTGTATATACTAATACAACACCTTACATTTCAGTACCCTAGATTTTTAACGTAGCCACATTCATTAGTAAAAAAGATATGTGTGAGGTCGTAAGTGGTAGCAAGAAGGGCCTTCTGTAAATTCACAGCTACATTTATCTCAGGAGCCTTCACAGCTGACCTCATGCATCACACTAGGTAATATCTCAACCATACAGTACCAACAAACCCACTACATATATTGGGGTCTCTTGTCCAGGGATAATTAGCTTAGCAGTAATATTAGGATCTCCTGGTGGGAGAATTAAATTAGGGGAACACATTGTAAAAATTAAAAGTGTCCCTTAAAATTAAAAGTGAAAATAAAAGTTGGTGAATCTTCACAGCCAGTGGTAATTAATTAGTTAACTGGCTAATTAGAATTATTTTAGACTATAGTAATTAGAATTACTTTAGTGGTTGGAAATTTTACCTTGATCATTGTATTTTGTGTGATGGCGGAGCTAGCCAAGTTCAGATCAGCTGCTGTGCTAACGGCAAAGGATATGGGAATGGATGGTCAGGTTTTAATTCAATATGTAACGGCTGAATGTGATAAGTATATTGAACGGGAAGAAAGAAGATTAGAAAAAGAGGCTGAAAGAAAATTAGAGTCTGAAAGGTTGGCTGAAGAGAAGAGGTTAGAGGCTGAAAAAGAAATTAAGAGGCTGCAGATTGAGGCAGAAGAAAAACGACAGCAAAGGGAGGCAGAAGATAAAAGATTGACTGCCGAAAGGGAGGCAGAAGAAAAAAGATTGACTGCCGAAAGGGAGGCAGAAGAAAAAAGATTGACTGCCGAAAGGGAGGCAGAAGATAGAAGGTTGCAAAGGGAGCACGAATTACGACTAAGGGAGCTGGAGTTACAAGGCCAGGCTCCTGAAAATGGTGCCAGCCCTTTTGCCTCAGATGCTATTCCCAGTCTGGGAGCCTCCACATCAGCTATGGGGTTTCATTTAGACCATTTTGTTGAAAAAGACGATGACATAGAGGGGTACCTTGGACGTTTTGAGTTATTAGCTACTACATATGGGTTAGAGAGAGAGAGGTGGAGTTTAAAATTATCACAGGGACTGAGAGGTACTTCTTATGAAGTCTTCGCAAAAATGAACAGAGAAGACCAAGACAATTATGACATGTTAAAGCAGGCTTTGTTATTGAGGTACGAAAAAAAATGGTGAATTTTATCGTAAGAAATTTAGAAATGCCAAACTGTTGTCTGGGGAGACATACCACCAATTCTCTGCCAGACTGGAAACCTATTTGGAGAAATGGACGGCTCTGGGGAAGACCCAAGATCTTAAGGAGATGATCATGATAGAGCAATTGAGAGAGTCCATGGCTCCAGACATGAGAAAATTTCTCATGGAACAAGGTGCAGAGAAGTTGGGGGAAGTTTTAAATGTCGCTGAGAGGTATCAGGCAGCCCAGGCAGAGGTAAGTGGCTCTAAAAAGAAGCACATAGAAACTTTTAAAGCTCCACAGCCATTTAATAAATTTCAAAATAGAGAACAGGGTAATAAGGGCAGGACAAACTTTGAACGGCCAAGAAATGACTATCGAGACAGAAACTCACAGTTCAATGACCAAAAATCCAATGAAAGAAAACCGTTTAACCAAGGGAAAAGATGGTGTAAATGGTGCAAGAAAGATAACCATAACACCGAATTTTGTAGAAGGAAACCTTCAAACATTGCTGCAATGAAGTCGGGGACTCAAAGATTAAAGGTTAATCCTAATGGACAGCAGGAACCTTATCACCCCCCAGTTTGTGAGGATGTTATTTGTAATGGGGTCACCATAAGGTGCCTTTATGATACAGGTTTGGATTATGATTCAGTTGTGAAGTCTAGCCTAGTGGACCCAAGTCAGTATACCACAGAAACAGTGGAAATACAAGGGGCGACTAAGGACATACCACTCATGACACTTCCCATCGCAAGGATAACGGTGAAAACTCGCTATGTGGAAGGAGAAATCAGAGCAGCAGTGATAGATGAACCAATCTACCCTCTGATATTGGGGTGTAGATACGTCTTCTTGGGGAATCCCGAGAGACCTGTGATCATGGCGACAGTGCAGACCAGGTCACAGAAGAAGGAGGAAGAAGGTGAACCTATAAATGCTCATCCAGAGGAGATGAGGAAGGCGCAGGCTGAGGATAGGACACTCAAGCCATGTTTTAAAAAAATTGCCCAAATGCCACACACCTCCGAGCAAGGGGGAATATTTTATGAAGGACAGATTGCTATATAGGAAGACAGGAACTAGATCCACTGGTCACGGACAGTTGGTTCTTCCCAAGGTATATAGGGCAAATTTAATAAGGAGCTTACATGTTGGAAAAGATGGTGACCATGAAAAAGTCGGTACCATCTGCCAAAAAGTTGCTCGAAAATACTATTGGCCCGACGTAAATGTCGATATTGAAAACTTTGTAGAAGCATGTGGCGTATTTCATGAGGGAACACCCACAAAGGGAAAATATGTGCAGGACCTAGAAACGCCACGGGGCAAAATTAGGCCTGGAAGGAAAACTAATTATACTCAGGTAGACAACGTGCAATGGGAGCCCCCTTTTCACACCCAGTCTTCACTTGAATGGATTAACATGGCCACTATGCGACGAGTACAAAGAGTAAATTTTACCCAGGATAAGATGACAATCCCTCGGTCAGACTTATATAAACTGGAAGAACAGAAAAGAGAGCGAAGATCTCTCATAAGCAATCTAAAGTGGGAAGACAAACCCAAGAAAAAAATTGGTAGTGGTCGATTTGTGAGTGATGATTCTAGGAAGAAAAGTCCTCACTATAATGCTTCTAATGGACGGGACCCGATGGGTGCCATGAAAAATAAATATGGAAAATTAAAAATCCAGATGTAGCACTATTAAGGACCTGGACAGATGAGAAGGCGGAAGAGACTGTTACCTCATCTTATCAATACGTGAACGAACTGACCACTCGTTTGAAAGCTGGATGGAAACTGGCAAATGATAATTTGAAACAAGCCAGGAAGAAACATGCAGCATATTTCAATAGGAAGGCAAAGGACAGAGAACTAGCTGTGGGAGAGAAGGTGCTGCTTCTACTACCCGGTAGCCAGAATAAATTACAAATTGGATGGCAAGGTCCATATACGGTTCTAGAGAAGGTGTCTAGAACAAACTATAAAATTGACAAAAAGGGGAAGGAGAAAGTTTATCATGTAAATCTGTTAAAGAAGTATCTGGACAGACCACTCCAGGAAAGCACCCCCTTACTGACCTTGGCTATCGCAACTCAAATGCAAAAGGAACCACTCACCTCACATGAATACCCATTACATCCTTGTGAAACAGCAGCACAGGTAAAAGTCAGTAAGCACCTGACTAAAAACCAGAGGGAGAGAGTTCAACAGGTTCTGGAGGAACATACAGATGTATTAACAGATAAACCAGGCCATACAAATTTGCTACAGTATGACATGAAACTGGTAGACTCAAACCCAATCTGTATGAGAGCCTATTCTATTCCGTTCGCGAAGGAGAAGGCATTGAAGGAAGAAATAGATTATTTGTTGAAGGAGGGGATTATTTCACACAGTGAATCATCTTTTAGCTCCAGTGTCGTTTTGTTGAGGAAACCGTCTGGGGAACACCGACTGTGCATAGATTACAGGAAACTGAATGATGTCACAGAAGGACAAGTGGATCCATTACCAGACACAAAACAGTTATTTGCCAGATTAAACAAGGCAAAATACTTTTCAAAGGTGGATCTTAGTAAAGGCTATTACCAGATTCCAGTGAAGCCTGAAGTGAGACCTTATTTAGCATTTAGCACATCGGAAGGACATTATGAATTCAACATGCTACCATTCGGATTGAAAAATGCTCCGAGTGTATTTTCAAGGATGATGCGCAAATTGTTGGATCCCCTGAATAACCCATGTATCACGAATTTCATGGATGATATTCTCGTCGCCACAGAGACATTTGAAGAACACATTGACGCTCTAAAAATGTTATTTAATAGGCTTAGGGAGGCGAACTTAACTGCTAGGCCAACAAAATGTTGTATTGGATGCAAAGAGTTGGAATTCTTGGGACACACTGTATATCAGGGTAACATGACCCCTGATCCCAAAGAACTTGGAAAAACTGCAGAGAGCACCTAGACCACAAACAAAAAAGGACGTGCGATCATTCGTGTCGTTATGCGGATTTTATCAAATATACATCAAAGATTTTAACTCTATTTGTGCTCCTCTGACTGATCTGACTCGCAAGGGACTTCCAGATAAAATTATTTGGACTGCGCAAAGTGAATTAGCGTTCCAAGACTTAAAGGAAAAACTCACTAGCAAGCCTATTCTCAAACTGCCTGATTTGACACAGGACTTTGTCGTAAGAACAGATGCAAGTAATGTAGGACTCGGGGCAGATTTGTTGCAAAGATCATCTTCACCTGATCGGGAACTGAACCCAGTCGCTTATGCCAGCCGCAAATTGAATAAGGCGGAACAAGGATATTCCACAAGCGAAAAAGAATGTTTAGCGTTAATCTGGGCAATAAAGAAGTTTCAAATCTATCTGTATGGTAGGACTTTTGTGGTCCAGACGGATCATCAGCCCCTCGTATTCTTATCTCAGGCTAAGCATGAAAACGCAAGATTGCTGAGGTGGTCTTTATTGCTTCAACCTTATCAGTTTAGTATCCAATATATCCCAGGCAAATTGAATGTCGGTGCAGATGTTCTCAGTCGGCACCCCTGTGATCAAAATTAGAGTAGTGGCAGGCGTGAGGAGTAATTTTATCTATGTGTATCACTGGTTTTGGAACTTGCCGTAGGCATGTTTTCAAGTGGGGAGATGTGTGATAAAATTAACCGTGATACAACGTTAAAATATCTCCAAAGATAAAATGTAGGGATAAAAATAATGCGTAAGCTACTAGAAGACATGATCGCCCATGCCGCGGGTCACTACCCGCCATGAAATTAACTTGTTAGACGTGAAGGCAAAACGTTTACCCTTGTAGACGGGATGAGAACGGAGATCAAAAAGAAAAATATGACTGAACACGTGCTTGAAACTAGCAAGGCTAAAAAGACGCAATTGGTGGGGAAAGGAAAAAATTCACGTCCCCAAGTTGACACAAGGTAAAGAAATGGACAAAAGGGACCTTAGCTATTATACGCAACAGTCATTTCTTGGACGCTTTTACGATACTTAGTCCTTTTATTTGAATTCAGCGGCAAACGCATTACAGAAGATGCTCGAACATATTTCAAAAAAACAACTAACCTTGAAAAGTAACTTTTTCTTAATAATAATATTAGGAATATAAAACCTAGCTGGCCTGATGGCCCATCTTGAGCAGAGAAATAATATGCTTTCATTTATACAGACGGATAGATAATAATGAAGATATTGACAAAAGACTGTTGTTCATATCAGCGAGCGACTGCATTGAAACAAAAAAATGTCACTAATTTTCAAAAAATTGCGGCCTTGAGACTCAGTGCTAAAATCTAGCTAGAATGAAAGAGAGGGGGAATTAGTGGAAAGTTGTGGCTAAAAATAACTCTAGAGGCAGATTCGTGTAGGAAATGCATGTATAAACAAGTGTGTTTTGTAAAAAAACGCAAGTAGAGACAGACGGACCAACAGACAATAATACATACTTGACTGAGGTATGACTGAATTGACTTTTGGTAGGAGGTTTGAAATTTGAAAAGGGGGAAAGGCGGTGATTGGCCACAGATAAACATATTATCGGCGCTCAGACGCGCATTTTTGCCATTCATCATAAATTGTCCAGTAGTAGACACAGTAATTCTTCAGTGGTGTAATTCCCAGAAGCTAATTGCAATATTTAGAGGGACGCCATACTAGAGCCAGCAGCTCAGCTGAGTTTTGCTAGCATATAACTGTGTTCTCTATTCATAATTCTGGTAAGACTGAAAGTATTTCTTTGTATATTTTAATATTGTTTAATGTTTCGAGTGAATTGATACTGCCATATCATAATCTATCCCTTACAACAAGTAAGGATTCGCTCTAGACCCCCAGCCCCAGTTCAGGGTCTAGAGACAAACAAAATACATAAACGCCAGCAAGGATTATGAAGGGCGGATCAAGTGTTGAGATCAGTGGAACATATCACCTATCCTATTCAATGGCAGGAAGCTAATGAACATATTTCAGAACATGTAGTCTTGGGGAACTTATACTATGTGAAACCAACTTGGTAAGATGTGCTGTATGGTCAGAGAGATCTGACCCCGTCTATGTGGTGTTGTTGTGTAGTGTTGTGTGTAGAAGTGGCTCAGGAGGTAGAGTTCTGACACATGACCCAATACTTTTATTTCAGAACTGTGAGTTTTTTATTTGGCACCAAAGTGGTGTCAAATGCTGTGTTCTAAAATACAAGTGTGGACCCGTGCAGTCGAGTATTTTGGCAGAGCAGCCTTAGATTGCCCCCAAGCACAGAGAGGTGGGGCCACCAGATTCCAGCACCAGAACTACTCAGTCAAAGATACGTGAGCGTCTGGCCTGCTGGACATTCACCAACTTATTTTCTAAATACACACCAATTATATTCCCATCAACTAGAACATACCATGTTGGGAAATAAACTTGTAATTTTCCCATCAGTAAATGGACAATGTTTGGTAGTCATAGACTGGGAGTGATGAAGCCACCCCAACAGCACATCCATTAATCGTTCTCCCAGATAAATTACAAATATAAACAGTAGTAATATTAACTAGTCTTGTAAAATTCATATGTACACACCTTTCATTTATTATGCCATATATTCATGCATTTCATTCATAATTTCAAAATCTTTCATATGTTCTGACCAAAATAAAACCTTGGTTCAGAACAAATAAACTTAAAGAAAATTTAATATCAAAATTTTAAACAGCTTGAGTTAGTTCAGTGTGTTATAAATGTTATTAATATTATTAGACTTATTAAATATCTGTCTGTGTGTTTGTATATACTAATACAACACCTTACATTTCAGTACCCTAGATTTTTAACGTAGCCACATTCATTAGTAAAAAAGATATGTGTGAGGTCGTAAGTGGTAGCAAGAAGGGCCTTCTGTAAATTCACAGCTACATTTATCTCAGGAGCCTTCACAGCTGACCTCATGCATCACACTAGGTAATATCTCAACCATACAGTACCAACAAACCCACTACAAACCCTGAGGTTAAGAAAGATAGAGGGAGATAACAAAAACACACGGTGACGAAAACTGAAGAAAGATGTGAAAGTTTAAAAAAAAAAGATTTGCAATATATAAAAACTTATTTTTAAAACGGGTTTTTTAATGTTTATGCTTCAAAATTAAAAAAAAAAAACAACCAATATAAAATAAAGACCACAAAAGCGAATAATTTCGATGAGTAAAAGGTACGTGAAAAGAACTGATTTAATTTTACTACAGAAAGAGACACAACTTCCAGACAGATGTGTCAAATGTTCCTTCTGTTGTCTGCACATGGCTCACCAGTCTGTCCTAACCTTTTCACAATAACTCTACATACCAAATGAACAAAGAAATAAGAAACTTTAGACAGCACGGAAATTTTCTACCACTGATAATAAGTGGACTAAAATTTCCTCATTACTTTACATTTTTTAAAATTTATTCAAGGGGGTTTCGCGGATCCCCTTATTATGCCTCGCGGAACCCCTTATGATGCCGCTAGGAACCCCAGTTTGAAATCATTGGGGTACGGTCTGCAAGTCAACATGGTCTGCAAACAGAGATCGATGTAACAGTAATGATGATAAATGCTTCTCTCAGTGTAGTGACAACATGACCAGTTGTACTGCTGCTCCAGTAATGCTGTGAGAGGGAGGGACGAGCAGCCAGATATTGAGACAGAGAGAAAGAAAGACATAAGTTTAGATACACAGAAAGATAGACAGATTCAGGAAGACAGGTACATTTAGTTAGACAGTAAGATATAGATAGACGGAAAGACAGACAGAAAGATCTATCTTGACAGGAAGACAGACTGAAATAGACAAAAAGACAGACAAACATATGTGAACGCAAGCAGGCAGACCGACAAACCAAAGGAGGCATAAAAATAGATAGATAGATAGATAGATAGATAGATAGATAGATAGATAGATAGATAGATAGATAGATAGATAGATAGATAGATAGATAGATAGATAGATAGATAGATAGATAGATAGATAGATAGATAGATAGATAGATAGATAGATAGATAGATAGATAGATAGATAATTTTATCTTTCACTCAGGATGATTGCGGGACATTGTCAGGGTGCTTTGAGCCTAATATAAGCAGTAACGCGGACTTGTTCCTTGCTTGCTGGATGCCCTGTCTGGACATTGCGGAGATGTGTTTCAGGTATCTCTATCGTTTATGATTTCGATTCTTGCTCTTGAAATAATATTTTGTCTTCTAAGTCAGTGGGTGGTATGACAAGAACCAGATAGGTTCCAGTAGAACAAAAGATAAGATGAAGACTCCCGGAGGTAAACACATTGAAGAAACCTGTTGACAGCTTCCCAAAGCAGTTCGTGTTTTGTAATCCCGGGATAAGATAGACCACCAACTTTTTCTGAGAAATCATTCAGTTTTCTTTTCGTTCCATATGCAGCATGGTACCGTCACTGCAGGTAAGTCCCCTTCCAGGAAGCCTGTACAAAACATTAGCATGCTCGTGCTGTGGTGGTTTCTGTAGTAATGTATTTTACATGGTAACCAGGCCATGCACAACCTTGTATTAATGGCCTTGTACTACATGCCCGAGGGTGCAGTAAGCCTATTCTTTATTTGTCTCATTAGATTCCCCGGGTCAGGAACTACGCGGAAATGCGATCTGACAAAATATATTAAATTAACTTCGTTTTCTAGAAATAATTCCGCATTATTTTTTTAATTACACCACAGCCTGTGTGCCGCGAGATTTGACGAGATTCTTCAGCAGTGTTACAGTGAGTGCAGGAGTGTGAGCAACTCTGTTGACTGCATCGCTATTTGTTTCGACAGTTCATTCTTAGAATTGAAGAAAGGGTAAGAAAGGGTTTCTATGGTCTGAATAAAGTAATACAATATTACCTTGCTTATGAAAAAGGTAGGGTTTTAGTAGTTTGTAACAAATACTGCAGTATAGGAGTAAAGTTTTTGGATACTTTAGTATAATCGGTCTCAGTCTTATAGGTCGGGGAGAGACTTCATTTTAGTTGTTTGTTTTTTATTGTTTGTTTGTTTCTTGGATAGGAGAGGTCACACGCAAAAATATTCACACATATGTGGTTTTGATTTACTCTATTTGGACTGAGTAGAGGAGGGAAGAAGGTACTATATTTGGGTATTGGACATGTGACTATTTTCGTGAAATAGTACACCATATGGCCTAATTATAACCCATCACGGGATACTTTAACAAAACAAAAAAGACCTGTTCCCTTCCTCGCTGCTTTTGACTTCCCCATCTCAAGTGCAGCCAGCTGCCCATTTACATCTGGGTAGTATGGAGCGTGACGCTAGTTGTCGAGCTCTTAAACTTTGCCTCGAGAGGGAACACTCAAACTATTAGTTAAGTAGTGGTTCTCAACATGGGTCATATGGCCCCCAGGGGGCCATGCTATATTTCTAGAGGGCCATAGTACTCGTAAGATGTACATTTTTTCCAGCTAACAGCGACTATGTGGGGAGGGGGGGGGCACACAGAGGTAAATGAGGCTCAGAAGAGGGACCATGGGCAAAGAAAAAGGTTGAGAACCATAAAGTTACAATATGGATAACAAAATAAGGTTGAGAACCACAAAGTTACAATATGGATAACAAAATAAGGTTGAGAACCACAAAGTTACAATATGGATAACAAAATAAGGAATCAAACCTGCATACATAAGTGAAATTTTACCAGTTCAAGATTGTTGTAATGAAAAAGTCAAAGGGTAAGCAAAAGGAGAAGTAAATTAGGTTGATTTTAGGATACTATTAACAATGATAATTTGCTTTTCACAAAATTTAGTAGCGCGTGAAATTGAAGAAACAATCGAAGCATTTTTCGTGAAAATACGGAAATTTGTTGGCAATACTGTGTGCTTTGAATGGATGTTGGGACCCAAAGATGCAGCAATAGAGAATGCAGTCAGCGACCCATAGCTTGACTGCTTGCATCAGGGTCAGCGAACCAGAGCTGACCAAAACCCTACTCCACCTCCACGTGGTGGTCCTGGAAACAGTCTGCAGCAGTGCAGTCTGGCTGAGCGAGTACAGATCGCAGAGGGAAGGCAAACCCAGTCCCAAAAAATGCTGTGCTGAAGTCGGATGTGTCGACCGAAAGGTGCAGATATCACAGCTCCAGCGTAAACAGACACAACGCAACCAACGTCCTTTTCAGGACGAACGAGGAAGAAGAAGAAGAATGGATGTTATCTTGAAAAAACAATTAAAATCATATCAAGTAGAAACCAACAGTCCATGTTTCATCCTGCAGTCACAGTTCTCTTTGTAAGTAACACATGGAGAAATGACGGAAACGTTTAAGAATTTATTTTTATAACATAAGAGCCACTCTTTTCATTTTTGAACATAAACTTTCTGTTAAAACTTAAGAGAGAGGACTCAATTACAGACATAGGTTCACTTCTACTTTTATATACTATAGCATTGTGCTTAGCTGGTGGTCATATATTGACACCGTCTCCATCAGCAAGAAGCGTTATGACTTTCTTTATTTCTTACTTCTTTGGTTTTAATCAGTCTAACCTATAGCTCCTGTTCTGCTGGCTGGATGTGTAGGAGATCTTGTAGAGCTGGGCTATTTAAGATTTACTTGAAATATTCCATGCGTTTCTTCATTTGTTCATTTATGTTGCTACCCAAATTTTTCATGCTTGTCGTTGATACTGGCTTAGCGCATTTTCCATTATTTTGTACACCATTATATCTGGCAGACGCTGGAGCTGGGTTGGCCATGTCCTCAGAAGAGACCCCGATGCCATCACAAGAACAGCTATGCTATGGACCCCTGAAGGAAAAAAAAAGAGAGGCCGACCAAAAACAACTTGGCAGAGGACTGTGGAGGCTGAGATGCAAAGAATGAACCAGAGTTGGGGCACTGTACGAAGGATGGCCGCCAACCGAGCAAAGTGGAATCAGTTTGTTGTTGCCCTACAAGACGCCACCAGGCGTAATGGCCACTGACTGCTTTGACGGTCGGCGGCTAAGGATCAAAGAAGAAGAAGAAAATATAGAAGAATGGGGTGCATCTCATTGAAAGAGAAGACAACAAATAAGGTGGTCCTAGAAAATATAGGAATGAAAAGAGACTTAGCGAAGGAGATCAGAATTAGACAGCTAAAATAGTTTGGCCATTTAAAAAGACCTAACGCCTTGCTGAAGACCATAATAGAAGGCAGAGTTGAAGGCAAACATGCAAGAGAAAGACACCGCAAAAAGTGGGATGGTAACATCAAGAGATGGACAGGAAAGAGTCTGTCAGAGTGCACCATCAAGACAAGAGACAGAAGATTTTGGAGATCCATTACAGATAACCTTCGTTTTGGAGATGGCACCTGATGTTGATAGTTTCCCTATTAGTTTCTTTGTTCTGTTGTACAGGTCTTTTATATTTCACTTCACTACAGCTCCCTATTTCTCTTTCGCCAACACTTCAGAATATTTCCTGTTGTCTATTCTGATGCTTATTCTTAATTCTTTATTTGCCTCTGTGTATACTTCATGAGCATTTACTCCAGAACTTCTGGTTTTGCTTCTTTCTTATTTTTTTCTTTTCTTTAATTTATCTATGGCTTCTATTGCTATCCATCCCTTGAGCTTACACCCTCTTTTCCCCCAGAACTTCTCCACATCTCAATCTATATACTTTCTATCTGGTACCAGTTGTATTTTGTATTTGCTTTGTCTTCTGGTTGTTAAACACTTGGTACTTGTTCCATATAATAACCACACTCCTCTTTTTTGTTTATTGATTTCTGGGAAGTTCTACATTAAACCGTTGTTACAATTTCTTAATTTCCCAAGTTAGAAAATGTACCTGGAAATATTATAATTATTAACTATTATTAACTTATTGTTAACTATTGCAGCTTGGAGTAATTAAAACCATTTAGTGTTTAAGAGCATATGGAATTAAAATATACAGCACACAAAGTAACAAATAACTAAGAATGCGAAATCCTGAAAATGTTAAAAAATCTTATGTGATGTAAGGTTTTCATTATTTTTTTATAATTACTTTAAAGTTGTTTATTTTATTCATGTCTTTCACACAACAGTATTCTTATCAACTCTACGGACAAAACTAGTAGAGACCTTGTCATTCAGCAACCAGCTGTAAAAAGATCAGAAAATGCCAGAGTATCTCATGGTTTTTCATCCCTGAACTCTGCAAACATCACTATGGAAGTTGAGACATCTGATCTTAACAACACTGTGGAAGCTGACAGATTGTTTCTTAACGGCAGTATGATGTTTCTTAATGGCAGTTTGAACATTGACATATTATTTCCTAACATCACCAAGAGAAATGACAGGTTTTATTCCAACAGCACCATAAAAGATGAGAAACTAGGTGCGTTTCTCAGTCATCTCTTGTCAAGAATTTTTGACAAAGAATGGCCAGCACTGAACAAAACTGATAAAACTAAGAAAGCTTTAGAAATTTTAAGTTCATATCTAAAGAAAAACACTCTAGATCTAAGGTAGGCAATCCAGTAGCTGTAAGGATCTACTTTAGAAACACTGAGCTCTCTCTAGATCTACCTTGATAAAATCACGTCTGTTTTCAGGTTTCAAAGAGTTTTTAATTTTTATCTCTGCTGAAAAATCTGCTCAATCGACAAGAGGATATTTTGCCAAAAATTACTTCACTTCAAAGAAAAGAATGCATTCTTATCTTATGCATTTAAAAAATAAAGTGACTTTTAGTAAAGAAGATCCTGTGATTTCTTTGGGAACACAGAAAAAAATCCATTTAATCCTGGGGATATCGCACTTTAAAAATTCCGGCGGGAGAGGCCTTATCTGAAATTTCTCGCTTAAAAATTCTTTCTTTTCGCACTTCCATCATCTGGAGACCTACCAGATCATCCATTGTGATTCACCGGTAGATCGTGATCGACTTGCTGCCAACTCCTGCTCTAGATTGTCAGTTTCCTGAAGTAAAAACACTGCTGTACATCGAACCAAGCTTCGACTGACGATGCCATAAGTAATTTGTCGTCATATACTCGAATCTACATTCATTTCACAAAAGAAGACAGTACCATTGAGCTAGTGAAGAAATTCCCGAACAACGTATCATGTGCTAAAAGAGTGGCCAGCAAAAGTAAACTGCCACCGTATCGTATCATCATTTTCCCTGTCCCTCTTCATGGAACATGGAGTTAACACTGCATATGGTTTCTCCTTGTAGAAAGCCTCCACATGCTCTAACAGCAGCAGTGGTTTCTCCACCAATTTGTTCCACATGATAAAGTTGCCCTGTGCAAGCAAACTTCTGTCTTGATCGACTGTATGTGGTACACCCACTATTGGACCCTCCCAGTTTTAAGAGACAAGGCAGATCGATGTTGTTCGTTTCAGATTTTGCTCACCTTGTCCGGCACTTTTCTCAGACCTTCGGGTCCTGAGTATTCCTCTATAAATGCCTTCGGGCAGAAGAGGACAGGACATCCCTCGACACCTTTGAGTATAAGAGGCTCTGTCCATTGAGTTGGAATTGACCAGGGAGGATCGATGGTTTCATAGCGATTAAATGTAATCTTGAGGGCAAGTTCGGGCACCTGTTTGTCAAACACTTTGATTGCGTGTTTTACCCGTGAACCTTGTGCTCTTTGGGTCACCTCTACACTCTGTTTATAGGGGCCAAGTATATTATAAACATTCACAAGACACAGAGCATTTAAAAGGAAATATTAAGGAAAAACTAAAAGGAAAGTGGTATGCTAAACATTCAAGAGATTCAAACACAAACTGCTGAAGTAACATTGCTCGGTTTGTGAAAAGAGATGTACTCAGTTACTGGGACAGCTGTTTCTGTCTGTCTATATGGCAACGAGACACGGACAACCTATGTGAAGCAAGAAAGAAGACCTTCCATCTGCAGTGTCTATGCTTCATCCTTGGTATTTCTTGGAAGCACAAAGTGACAAATGTCGAGGTGCTGTCACGTGCAGGTTTTCAAAGCATGTATACACTGCATAGACAGCACAGACTACACCATGTCCACAGCATGGAAGATGGTTGTATCCTCAAAGATATTTTCTATGGACAACTGGCAGGTGGCAAAAGAACAGCCGGGTGACTGCAGTTGAGGTTCTTGTTCTTGTGTACAAGAGAGACATGAAGGCAGTGGATGTAAATCCAGCAACCAGGGAGGATGAAGCTACCAATTGCACAAAGTGGTGATTCTCTCTATGGACTCACCTCAGATTGGGTGAAAAGAAACTCTCATGACAAGCAGAAGAGAACTGAACACACAAAAGGAACATCCGGAAAAAAGCAGCTGGGAACAATCACCTCAGGAATGCATTCCCATAGTCAGTTATGACTGAAGGGGTTAATAACTACTTCTGCCAGTGACTGGCAATCTTGGATCTCACTATTACTGTTAATACTTCATTTGCATGTTTTTCAAGTCCTGGTTTTCTTTTTTTGGTTATGGGCTTGTAATACTGCATTTATTTTGGTTAATGTTTCTTTTCTGTTCTGTTTTTTTGTGTGCATTTAGTAACTGATGAAGACTTTGTGTTGTATATTTGTCCCAGTAAGATTTACACTACCTATTTTTATTCGCCTTGCAGATAATGTATATAATTTCTTTATTAAAGAGGCATTCACAGACCCCCAGAGTTCACAGACCTGTCAACATCCACATACAAAGACTAGTAAACAGATATTTGCAGACCTGTAGACAGACACAGACATTTAAAGACACAGACCTACAGACATAAAACAAAGAAAGAAACCCCAGCTGTCAAAACTTCAATTAACAAGATGTTGGGGATTTGGGTTCAATTGGAAATCTGTAATAAACTTGCACTATTTCTGTCGATCTCATTTTCATTGCAGAGTCCATTTTTTATTGTTTTAAAGTTCTTGTGTTGTATTATTTCATGCTAAACTTTATTATTATTAATTAGTTGAGCCATGTTTCAATCTTATGACCAAGTTACTTTGGGGTATGTGTTATATAAATCAGATGCATGTTCGACTGTCGAATTACTGTCAAGGCTAACAGTTAACGGTTCAAATACAACACTGTTAATAATGCTCAAAATTCCATCGATCAGAAGAACTCGATCGTAGACGACTTGAACATTTATTCACGAACACAGTTCTTTACAGCACAAACATATTATTCATGTCTGCGTAAAACATTCTAGCAAGGCTAGACTCAATTTAAACCTTAAGTTTATAATATACTTCGTTTGGCTTCTCACGCCATATTTATCAATATCACATCGATTACTGTTTATTTCTTCCTGGACTCTCAAGACTTTAAAACACTTCTTAGTATTAATTCAAATAATGGCAACAGCCATACTTTACATTACACTGACAAGTGGATAAAACCACCTTTCACTATCTATAGGCTCAAAAGCCTCAACGCAGACTACGGATACATATATCCTAGTGGCCAAGCCACATATTTAAGAAACACATCTGATAAGCATAAGCGCCACACGTTGACTGTAACTCCATAAGGTGTATAGCATCATCCTACTCTGTGTGATACGTCTAAGTATGTCTTTAGTTGTGAATGCCACATAGTGCAATCATCTTGACTGAAAATAGACCAGCCAAGATAATTACCCACCATGGAACAACACCCAACACAAGGCATCTTCACAAGATATTTACCCAAAAAAGTTAAACAACACTATCATTTATTTATAAACACCAGGTTTATGATAACAAATGGTACTTGCTTTTGCCCCACTAGAATTATAATGTAAACAGAACCAAAAGCCAAAGAAGCAGTATGCTTACTTCACTCAAAAAAAAAAACCACAACAAAGAAACAAAAAGAGATGTGATTTATAAATATCACTGTTAAGAGGGTCAAAGCATTAAGTGGAAGGGAGGAAATGAAACATTGGTTATGAAGAAGGCAGCATGAAGCTGGACACAGAAGTAAATATTAACAGGAAAAGAATTATTCTGACATTAAATTGATTAATGTCAATAAGCAGATGTGAAAGTACAATGACTGTTTTCACCAAGGTATTTTACTGTGTGGCTATTCTAGGTTTACTAGTACAATAAGAATACAAAGAAGAGGGTAAAACATAAATAAAAGGCTGTCATTTCACACAACAATTTTATTAAAGTTAAAAATTTGTTTAGCTTATTTTCATTTTTAATCCAGGGTGTTCAGGCTTCAGTTAGTAAAAACACCTTTTCTATCTGTATATTAAAAAAAATGAAATTAAATTGCATCATAACAGACAAGCAAACAAGCTTGCTAATCAGTACTTATTCATTCTTCACCCCACAGCTCCCCAAGGGACAAAAGCCTTCAACAAACTCATGCCTGGTCTTCCTGTCACGTGCCATCAGCTCAAGATCTTTCCATGTCTTTGTCATCCCATTCATTTCTGTATCTGGTTCTCTATTGGTGTGTTACTCGGTCTGCCTCTACCTCTCTACCTTGAGGATTCCAGAACAATGACTCTCTTGTAATGCTATGACTACATGCACTTTGCAACATTAATATTTTTAAAGTGTTAATGAATCAGTTTGAAACAACCAGCTGGCCACAATGCTGCGGCCCCTCAAGATAAGCATCACTTTCAAACATCACAAAGAAAACAAAACTTGCCCTCAGAACTGCATATATATGTACCTATTTACATAAGTACATATGCATGGAGGCATATCTGGAGTCATCCTTATATGACCACCAGCTATGCACAATATTACACTATGTACATTTGGATGTGAACCTAGTTACACACCCACTGACTCTTGAAATCATCCCATGTGGTGAAACTTGTTGAGAGCCCAGCATTGCACACTAAGCTTGGAGGAGTTACATGAGCCCCAGACATAATTATACTGTTACCTGCATGCAGGAGGATCTCACTATGGACCCCATGATAGGCAGGGGGAGCTGAGAAGTGGCTCTGTGCAGGACATGATGACTCCTTGGGAGAGCCCAGAACCAGAGCACAGTATTTTAGCTCTGCATATGTGGAGAGCCCCCTTGGATGGCAGGTAATGCACAATATGCCACATGCTTATTCCTCCTAGCTTGGGATCAGATGTGATGATCCTTTAAATGCTGACCAAGCTGGAGAAACTGGAGCTCATGACTTTAACTCAACATGTTTCAGAATGGCAGAAAAGCCTAGATCTACAGTGTGGATAATACCAAGGACTCTTCAACATGGTATTGGCTGCAAAAGAGTGAAAAGCTTAGCAGCCCTAGTTAAACAACAACAACATAAGTTCATTGTGCACAGGACTGGCAGGTTCATCATGAAAACATACTGCAGCAGGAACCCATCTGTGCAAGCACACATGAAGTTCTTTCAAGCAGGATTACTGTATGGGCCACTCATTCATGTTTGTGTATGTATGTATGTATACAAGTAAATGATTACGGAAACAACAGCGAACGGATTGATTTGTCGTTGCCCTAAAGACGCCATTAGGTGTGATGGGAACAATGGCAAAGAAAATCTGTTCGCTGTTGCCCTTAAGACGCCACTAGGCGTAATGGCCACTGACTGCTTTGCCGGTCGTTGGCTAAGGACAAAAGAAGAAGAAGAAGAATACAAGTAAATAGAGATGCTTGTGTACTAGTTGCTTCCAAGTCTGTGGGGAGATTTACTAGAATTATGATAGATACTCAGTCATCAGCTTCACCAACAAATAAAGATAGTTATAACTCTGTTGTGAACTTCCTCATTTGAACAAAGATAGTTATAACTCTCTTGTGAACTTCCTCATTTGAACAAAGATAGTTATAACTCTGTTGTGAACTTCCTCATTTGAACAAAGATAGTTATAACTCTGTTGTGAACTTCCTCATTTGAACAAAGATAGTTATAACTCTGTTGTGAACTTCCTCATTTGAACAAAGATAGTTATAACAATGTTGTGAACTTCCTCATTTGAACAAAGATAGTTATAACTCTGTTGTGAACTTACTCATTTGAATAAACCTGTAAATGCAATATCAATAATAGAAAAATACAACACAATATAAATAATCACTTTTTATATACAGATTAATAATGTGAGAAGGCTTTAAACATAGTTCCCTGGGTCTCTGAGGACACAAAGACAGAACTGGATTACTACCCTTGGGTATGTCGTAAAAGATATATGAGATTGTGTATGAGCATGGGACTGAAAGAACAGTATTTCTGCACCCACAGGCATGCCATACAAGGGGCTGGCATCATGTACAACAAACTGATTAATGTAACCTCCACTGCAAGAGTACCTAAATGTTTTCGAGCAGGCTTCTTGCAAGGGGAACAGTTGCAGTAGCAGTTCCATGCTCCATAAGGATCATAAAGTGAAATGAAATTATTTCCAATAAAAATGTGAAGAAAAAACAAAGCATAACATTTTAGATCATGTTAAATAGGCTTCTAGTCTGTAATCGCAGTTATCCAACTAGCCGTTGTCATTGGAAGTAAGAGAGTTCTTTAGTGTTATACAGAACCAATCCTGATATATGGAAGTGAGTCATGGACAATCAATAGACAAGTAAGACTATCCCTGAAGGCCACAGAAAGGTGGTTTTACAGAAGAATGTTAATAATGTTATCATCATAAGGACCTTTCAGCTTCTCTTGCAGCCCAGGTCCTAAACAAAAAATATGCCAAGCTCTCTTGTCCTGTGCCATCCATGCCAGATCTTTCCATATATTCTTTATCCCTTTCATGTCAGTCTCTAGCTCTCTTTTGCATGTTTTTTTTTTTTGGGTCTCCCTTTTAAGAATACTTTGGACAGCTAAAAGACTAAATAGGATGCCCCAAAAGACACCAGTGTCAATGGAATCTTATTACCTCAGATTAGAAAGAAGCAGTTCACTTTCTTTGGACATATTATACAAGAAGAAAGCTAGAATATATTGTGACAATACGAAAGATTGAAGGAAAAAAGATAGAGGATGTCAAAGACGATTATGGACAGTTTAACATTGTGATATGTAAGGATGTCAACAACACTAAAGACAGGAAGCTGCTGACAGACATGGTCATCTAGACCAGCTGGCACAGTACATGAAGTAGAAGCATGGTTATATTTAAATAAAGTTGTTAAATAATCAAACTTCATTTACTGACCCATACAGTCAGTCATACATTAATACATTGTCCAACAGAACTGATATTCACTAATGTATGCAACATCACTTTCTCTTAGTACACATAAGAGAATGATCAAGAATCTAAAACTTTAATGGTGCCATTTATAGTAGAACATTAATGTGGAACTGATGATGACAAGAACCAAACAAGTGCTAGTGAAACAAGAGATAAGAAGAAAAAGCTGGCAATGGATAGTATACACATTGAGGAAACCTATTGACAGCATTACCAGGCAGTACTTCTTGAATCCCCTGGGTATTTAGGTTTAGGTTTTTGAACCCTGCACTTGAAAACTGGTGTTTTTGTGTGCAAGGGATACCTGGTTCAACCCCGTGTGAGTTATAATTTGGGTATATAGTGTTCATCTTTCCATATAGTGTATTACTTTGTTGTTTGTGTTGGCTCTTCCATGCTGTAATTTATCTGCCATTTGCTGTGGCCATGTTCAATGTCTATGGTGCTTGTTATGTATCTTCTTCCATGATACCATGTTGCTCTCTTTCGCTATTGACAGCTTTTTTTCTGCTGGGATTTTGTTGGTTTTGGATTGGTGGTTTTTGTTTGTTTTTTATTTTTATATAATTCTTCTACTGGTATTGAATGGACTTACTGGTTTGTTTTTTCCTTGTCATTCTAATTTGTTCTAGTTGTTATATGTTGGTTCTTGTTCTGGTAATATACAATTTTATTATTATGTGAAGCAGAGGTAGACTGAACACAAAACACTTGGAGAAGAGAACTGGGGACAGAAGTGAAACTGATGTGGAAGACATGAATAGACCTTGAACTAATGGCACAGGACAGAAGGACTTGGCATGTGTTTGCTAAAGGCATTGACTGATTGATTGACTTACAAAAGAGAATCACGTATCTAAAGATTTAATGGTCCTGCTTACAGTAGACAGTTTTAAATTCTTAGTACACGTCTGAGAACAATCATGCACATACAAATTTAATGGTTATTACAGGAGGCGGTTTCACATTCTCTCAGTACATTCAGAGAACAGACATGAATCTTAAAAATGTACACAGAACCATCATGAATCTCAAGATTTAATGGTCCAGCTTACAGAAAATACTTTCACATTCTTTCATTACACATGTTAGAACAATCATGAACCTAAAAGTTTAATGGTTCTGCTTACAGGATATAGTGAGGGCTACTGTATTTTCTCGACTGGTGGTTTTTATAAATTTGTATTGTCATGAAAACTGTTGGCTGACAAATAGAGATTATTATCAGCTGGTGTTGGCTTAGAGCACCTTCCTACCCCCAGCTGATATCATCTAGTATTGCTGTGTTTCATTCCCTGGTGCAGAAGTTACCAAGCATATTTTTTTTTAATGTGACGAACTTTACCAAAACTTGCATTATCTCACAACAATGATGATTATATTAATCACACTGTATTCCATAAATGGGAGAAATTACAAATTTTGTGTCACGTCTTATGATACCTCATGACACCAGGCTTGGAACCACTGGCCTGGAATACTTAGAGAGTTCTCACTATTCTTGTTTTCTCTTGGTAATCTGCTTATCACACTCAATGTTTATTATTATATTTGGCCATCTGTCCTCCCTGAACGCTATTACAATCAGGCTTGTTTGTATTTTTGGTAAATTGGGCGTTTCCCAATATTTACGACATATCAGGCTTATATCAGGTCTCTGAAGAGACAAAGAAAGAACAGTATTTCTGCACCCACAGGCATGCCATACAAGGGGCTGGCAATCTCATTATGTAACACCAACCACCACAGCAACCACCACAGCAAGAGCGCATATGAATACTTGGTGTAAGCTTCCTGCAAGGAGACAAGCTACGGTGGTGGCTCCATGCTCCATAAGGAACACAAAGGCAAATTATGATGATTTCAGTGTGCTTGACATATCAGTCTTTCGTCACTATTTTGACAAAACAGGCGTATGTCACTATTTTGACAAAACAGGCTTATGTCAGTGTTGCGTCCTTTATGAGTCCTTAACATTCACAAGTAGTCATCAGGTCCTACTTTTGTTAAGAGAGTACACACCAACTAAGGTGTTAGTAATAGGCTTTGTATATTTTATTTATCGCGCACGTAAACGCACAATTTTGTGTATGGGAATCTTCAGGCGCGCTTGTTGCCAAACAAATCAGATGACGGGGCAGCTTGGATGGAACAAGCCAGCATCTGTGTGAGACCTAAGGTCTATTTGTATTCTAGTCCCCAGTGTTGGGCAAGTATATTTGGCGACATGACTTATTGATGAAAGTCAGTGTCAGCTGTTACAAACGTAAGTCATATTCCCATCAGTTAAGAAATTGGGATTTTTATTATATATATTTTTGTCGTGACGTGTCACCCAAATGACATCTAGCTAGAACCTATGCTCTATGGTACTAGAATGGAGGAACTTGGGGAGTCTACTCACGGAAAGCTTACATGTATCCCAAAGGAATCATTATATTAATATGTATATTATTTCAATGAATCATTGGATTGCTGTCAAGCAAGTCACGGCTACAAGGAGAGGTTAATCAACGTATTTTACTTAACCGTTTGTATAGGCGCAAAGGATGCCTAAATTATAAAATATTCACAGGTTCCAATTTAATGATTTTTGAGGCCATTTAAGGAGGACAGATCTTTGTCATATATATATATCTCGAAATAATGCGATGGATAATAAGGAGGGTCTCTGTCCTTGACACAAGGTCAACCGTTAGATGATTCCATAATGTATGATTCGAACTATTTGATCATGTATGCACATTAACTTTATGAATTCGAACCTCAAGCTATTAATTGTTCTTAAGGATTTTGTCTGGAACTGTCAACGATGTTAAATATCTTGTCTCGTTCAAGTATATTGTCAAAATAAACCATGTATCATTTTTCATCGACGAGTTCTCGAGTTCTCCTATGATCGTCTTGGCACTTGTTGACGTGCCCTGTTCACACTTATGTTGACTGATTAACATATAATCAAAAGGAAAAGAAGGAACTTTGCGTATTCAGCACACCCTAGTAGTCGACTGTACCTACCTCCAGAAAACAGCGACTACAGTCAGACTTCTAATAAATCACCACATGTACTTTTGACAAATCTGACATGTTAGTATTATTTTATACATCACGCTTATGCCAGTTTGATACAACAGCCTTACCTCAGCATTTCCGATAAATCTGATGTATGCAATTTTGATAAATTGGGCATATAGAGAGTATATTTAAGTATACAGCGAGACAGAAAATAAAGTGGTTTTGCCATCTCATGAGAATGGGGCCCAAGCAATTACCACTACACACTTACAACAATGACTTGACTTTGATCCACTGTCACTGAGCGTCAGCTCTTGGTGACCTACTTACAAAAGTAGAAGATCTGGTTTCAGGTCTAGAAAGACCAAGAGGCAGATGGATAGACAACACGAGCTGACAGCAGCCATTGTGACACACTTGACTCTAGAACACAGATTTCAGCTTCCTGTAATGCTTCATGGCAAGAATAGACTGAAAAATTAAGGTCAAGTGGAATATCAGTATTTCTGACAAATCAGGCTTATGTCAGTATTTGTAATAGATTAGGTCTGTATCAGTATTTCTGACAAATCAGGCTTATGTCAGTATTTGTAATAGATTAGGTCTGTATCAGTATTTCTGACAAATCAGGCTTATGTCAGTATTTGTAATAGATTAGGTCAGTATTTCTGACAAATCAGGCATATGTCAGTATTTGTAATAGATTAGGTCGGTATCAGTATTTCTGACAAATCAGGCTTATGTCAGTATTTGTAATAGATTAGGTCAGTATCAGTATTTCTGACAAATCAGGCATATGTCAGTATTTGTAATAGATTAGGTCTGTATCAGTATTTCTGACAAATCAGGCTTATGTCAGTATTTGTAATAGATTAGGTCTGTATCAGTATTTCCAACAAATCAGGCTTATGTCAGTATTTGTAACAGATTAGGTCTGTATCAGTATTTCCAACAAATCAGGCTTATGTCAGTATTTGTAACAGATTAGGTCTGTATCAGTATTTCTGACAAATCAGGCTTATGTCAGTATTTGTAATAGATTAGGTCTGTATCAGTATTTCTGACAAATCAGGCATGTCAGTATTTGTAATAGATTAGGTCAGTATCAGTATTTCTGACAAATCAGGCTTATGTCAGTATTTGTAATAGATTAGGTCTGTATCAGTATTTCCAACAAATCAGGCTTATGTCAGTATTTGTAACAGATTAGGTCTGTATCAGTATTTCTGACAAATCAGGCTTATGTCAGTATTTGTAATAGATTAGGTCAGTATCAGTATGTCTGACAAATCAGGCTTATGTCATTATTTGTAATAGATTAGGTCTGTATCAGTATTTCTGACAAATCAGGCTTATGTCAGTATTTGTAATAGATAAGTCAGTATCAGTATTTCTGACAAATCAGGCATATGTCAGTATTTGTAATAGATTAGGTCTGTATCAGTATTTGTAATAGATTAAGTCGGTATCAGTATTTCTGACAAATCAGGCTTATGTCAGTATTTGTAATAGATTAGGTCTGTATCAGTATTTCTGACAAATCAGGCTTATGTCAGTATTTGTAATAGATTAGGTCTGTATCAGTATTTCTGACAAATCAGGCTTATGTCAGTATTTGTATTAGATTAGGTCTGTATCAGTATTTTGAAACAGTAAAACAAGGATTGGTAATAAAATGGCAACTTTTCACAATGATGTCTTCAAAAATAAAGTAACACTCAAGCTTTAACAAACTACATGGAGAAAACCACAACTGCAGAGAACAGACTGCAGCTTCAGCATTTTATGAAATATAAATATAACATTACAAATACAAAACATTTAGCAGGAATGTTGGAATTCGAGTTATGGCAAATCATGAAATCAAAGTATATTGCGACAGAAACATGCCAGTTATCATGCAGTCAAGTGATTTGTCCCGTCCACATTATAAAATGCTTTTACATTATAAAAATTGCTTTGTTTTAATTGCATTGTTGGGAAAAAAATTGGCTAAAAGAATATACTGGTACTATATATCTGTGGCTACCAATTTCATGTCTTGATAATAAAGTCAAGTGTCAAAATATGTGTACGTAGCAAGTAGTTACAAAGTTTTCAAAATTTACTCCTGAGTTCAAATACGTGGTTTAGGAATGTATGTTACTGTCTTCAAATTTAGTCTCATTGATTTTTTTTGTTGGTTTAAATTTGTGCATTTGCCAAAAATAATACTGCATCGTTTAATTGGAATCAACTAGTTACTAATAAATATATTTTAAACGTCTGCATGAATAGCAGCTTCCAATCCACCTTTTGTTTTTTCTTACACTTTTAAAGCCCATAAATTACTTATACTTTTAATTAAATATAATGCAAATAATTATCATACTAAAACAAAAAACAAGTCAAACACGTGATTCTATGTGTAACCTCTTCTCATATCTGGCTCAATGTCTAACTGGGTTGCATCTGGTCTTAGACCACAGCGTCGTCTGAAAGTGTTTCCATATGTCCAGATCCATTTGTTAACAACTGTTTATGAGAGAAACAGAGATGTTGGTGAAGGCTGGGAGTGTAAGAAATGAACATGCAAATCTGCGGTACTGAGTAGTGGTATAAGTGTAATGAAGTTTAAGGCATGTGGATGATTGTGAAGAGGACAGCAATGAAAAAATTAAATGTAAAGGTTGCTGTTGTTTCTGGTGATTATCTATAGCTACACATTGTGGTGGCTGTTTTCACACTACAGTACTGGTGGTGATCAAAATGTTTGATTATGGTGATATAGATAGTAATGTTGGTGATGGCTACGATAACGATGATGATGAAGTTTTCACACAAACTATGTCAATAACTCACTCCACTTCTGGCCAATTAATACAGGACATCCTGCGTGAAATGTCATCTGATCTCTCTCATGGGCGGGATTAAAATTGTACCACATTAAGGCCATATTCTGATTGAACAAGAAGTACGTCACAGATTAGTCAAACAAAATATTAACCAATCACGAAATAGTATTTAAATCATATATTTTATCTGTAATCTTTTATTAAATTACTCCGTGATTATTAACAAAGCAACTGTTTAATTTTTAATGATTTTATTTAGCATATCTCCTACACATTTATTAAAGCATATGTTTGGTTCAAGTACCATGTTACCTGGTGTAGGTGATCATGTCTGTCCATAACTTCCTGTACCCAATGAAGTTTATCAATTCTGCTATTGAACTCTTTCCATTTACGTTAAATTATCCTTATAAAGGTTTCGCCATGTCTGCAGAATTGGAGATGTCCGGCTACCATGACAAACATGGGAAGCCAAGAGTCAAGGATCCAGACCTCGAGAACGACCCAGAGTTTGCTGGGAAGACAACATTAGATAATCTCTAAAGAACTGAACTGGAACAGCGCCAATAGGAAGACAGCTGTTAGGACGTATGGCACTCTCTCTGGCAAACCTCTACACCTCAAGGTAGAAGAGGAATGACTAAGTAAGTAGGGAAAATTGTCCTGTACTCGTATCTTCTCTCTGTGTTGAATTCCTTCTCCTTCAATCTTTCCTGCAGTCACAATATATTCCTGCTTAACTCTTCTTATACTATGCCCAAAGAAGGAGGATTGTTTCTGTCTAACATACAAAGCAAGCATACTTCGCACAATTAAAGGATAAATCCAGTTTATTTTCAATGATCTATTTGTAGCAGAATAACAGTAGTTGCAGAGTTTTAGTTTTTTGCTTATGTTTTTTTTTAAAGATAGTTTTGAGCCTATGCAAAACAACAGAAACCACATCAAGAGCCTATTAATGCTTCGATGCAGGCTTCCTGGAAAAGAAACAGTGTCATGGTGGCTCTATAAGGAAGGAAAAGGGGTAGTAGCCATGTTGCTTTTATGCAGAAGGGAATGGTTAACTTCCAGTAATGGTATTCTAACAATCTTGCAACTGACAGCAGCACATACACTATGTTCTTTACTTTAGGTCACATTTGAAACTATATGACTTACTTTGGTAGGGGCAACTGACAAGCCTATTCGAGTGAAAACTGTAGATCCTCCCCTCTCCACATCACTCAGCTGTGACAGAAAACAAATACTATTAAATAAAATAATTTTTAAGGCAAAATGACAATTCTTGTCCTGTTGATAAAACAGTCGAAAATAACTGTCAGAGATAATTACCAATATATGAATATCTCACAACAATTAAGTGATGGAAGCTGATAAGTATAGCCACATAGCAAGATCACATAGTTTACCAAGAACTTAGGAGCAAAATAATAGAAAGAAGAAAACTTTGTAAGACAGGTCATATAAAGATGTACTAAAAATAGTCATTGCCACTGAAGCAACAGGAAGAGACATGGTAGGCAACCAGATGATACGGCATGGCCTAAAAACCCAGCCACTGCAGACCTATGTTGAATAGTCCCAATTACGATGATTTGACCATGCCTGCAGAATGGAAGATGATCAGCTACCATGACAAATATGGGAAACTTAGAGCCAGGGATCAAGACCTTCAGAACGACCCAGAGTTAGATGGAAGCTCAACATTAGACAATCTCTGAAGGGCCGAGGACTAGATTGGAACCAGGCAAGGAGGATGACAGCCAATAGGATAGTCTGGTGTTCTCTCTGGCACACATCTGCACCCCAGGGTAGAAGAGGAACAACTCAGTAGTGGTAGTCATTTCTATCACAGCATGTTTTGTGCAGCTACCGAGTATGTGTGCTCTGGATGGAGCATATCTGGGATGGCAGATGTTTATATTTTGTAACCAAAATGTCGATGAGTTTGACTCTCGTTGTTTACATAATGTAACAGAGTGAACGAATCTACTTTTGAATTTAAGTCCCCTTGTATGTGAGATAACCAACGGGCTGATCACCCGTTTGCCAGTCACTTTGATTACGGAAACAACAGCAAACGGATTGATTTGCCGTTGCCCTAAAGACGCCATTAGGCGTGATGGGAACAACGGCAAAGAAAATCTATTCGCTGTTGCCCTTAAGACGCCACTAGGCGTAATGGCCACTGACTGCTTTGCCGGTCGTTGGCTAAGGACGGAAGAAGAAGAAGAAGAAGTATGTGAGATAGCCATGTGCTAGAAATGACTACATGATTGGTTGACACAAAGAAAGGTTTTGAAAGAATGTTAAGGGACTGAGCGAACATCTGTACAAGAAGTTACAGGCTTGGGGGGAGAGTCTAAAGTCAGCATTTGAAAGCTCGGTCAAGATGAAGTCTCTCATACGCAGTCTAGTGGGTAGACAGTTACTGAGATAGATTGTTTCTGACATGTGTGTCTGATATTTTCTTCAGTAAAAAGATTATGAAGATACAGTAGAACTCCATTTATCCGAACCCCATGGGACCGAGCATCGTTCGGATAATCAAATGTTCGGATAATTGGATTACATAATGTATCGAGTACATGTACACATATTTCTAAAAATAATTAACCATCACAAGGAAAATACACTATAAAACATATTTACTTGTACTGTAATAATAATACCCACACTGTATTAGATCACTGTATCACCAAAATCTTTTATTACACTGCAGTGCATGTACTACTTGTATTAATTATTTTTGTTAAGAAAGAGAAATGTTTTCAAAATAACATTACAAACGATTTAAAACCAGGCGCAACTTACGTATATATGTACTTGCACAGATGTAGCCCACTATTTAAAATAATGAGGAATCCTCTTTTGCACCAAACTGCATAGTCTCCTTTTGGCTGCAAAGTCCCGCATTCTCTTCAACAGCAGAAGCTGTGTAGGACAGCTGTCATCTTCTTGCTCGTACCAAGCCATCGCTGTTTCTAGTGCTATAAAGGCCTCTTCAGGACTTGGTCGACGTTTTGGTTTTTCTTCATAATCTACAAGTACATCATGTACTTCTGAGGAGTCTTCATCATCGGTCACTACATGTATTTGGTTTCTTCTTGCACAAAAGACAAAATTTCTTCGTCATTCAAAAACTGAAAACCAGAATCATTATCATCTTCTAGCCACATGTGTGCATCATCTTTGTCACAGTCCGAAAATCCGGGCATTGCTTGAAACAGTTCCACAACTTCATTTATACAATCATCATTTGTGTCCACTGCAGTAGTTTCATTTCCTCCTTTTTTCCCAAGCAATCTACGCCAAGCCTTGTTGAGATTATCTTGTGACAGGGTGGTCCAAGCATCAGCTAACATATAGCAGCAGTCTTTGAGATTAAGCTTTTTGGAAAACGCCACCACACTTTCTTCATCTTCAGCCAACAATAAACGACGCAGGACTTCCTTCTTGTACATCTTTTTAAGCTTTGCTATAACACCCTGATTCATTGGTTGAATCAGTGCTGTTACATTGGGAGGCAGAAAAATTACTTTAAAATTTGCATCAACTGCATTCAATGTATCCGTCTCTGGATGAGATGATGCATTGTCCAGTAGAAGAATTACTTTTCCAGTTTTCTTGTTCTCTCAACCTCTTCACATTTGGGATGAACTGATTTGTATACCAATCAAGAAATATTTCACTATTCATCCAAGCACTCTTCTGTGCTTTGTAACACAATGGGAGACATGTCACATTCTTTAAACAACGTGGTTTTTTGGCTTTGCCGATCATTAGCACCGGTAAACGATGACTTCCACTGGCATTCGCGGCTACCAAAATTGTTACTCTCTCTTTGCACTTTTAAAACCCATGGGCAGCTGCTTCGCGCTGAGATGCAAGTGATTTTTGAGGCAATGATTTCCAGTATAAGCCAGTCTCATCGGCATTATACACATCATCGAGTGAATAACCTTCTTCTTCCAAAAAAGCCAAGAATGTTTCTTTAAAATTTTTAGCGGCAGTTGCATCGCTAGATAAAGATTCCCCTTGAATCTCCAATTCTCGTATGCCATGACGAGATTTAAAGTTTCTTAACCATCCCTGGCTAGCCTTAAAGTCAGGAGGACCGTCAAGTTGATTGTTGAACTGAAGTGCCTTTTCACACAACAGAGAACCAGAGATAGGTTCCCCTTTGCTTCTTCTTTGCACAAACCATATATACAAAGCCTCTTCCAATTTCACATCTTTCGCATTTCTCATGGTTTTACGTTTCTTCGACCCATTTTCACTATCAAATTTCGATGCAAAACTCATAATTTTATCCTTGTTACTTTTGATGTCAGAGACGGTAGCTTTCCCAACATTGAAAATCCTCGCAAGTGAAGACACAGTTTCACCTTGTCCTAGTCTCTTGATAATTTCTGTTTTCGTTTCAATTGACAAAACATTGCGGTTCCTTTTATATGCTTTAGGCCTACTGGAAGATGCCATATCGCACAGAGAAATACTTGTACACCAAAATTATTCTGCTGTAGTAGCAGACACAATTATTTTAAGTTGAACTGTCTGTTTAGCCAGTGTTCTACCTAGAACGCACACGTACACTGGATTGGTAAACCAGATATTAACTGACTTTATGATCTAACTGACTTCCTGTACGTAAGCGACCGACCATTAGCCATCCCATTCTCTACAAATTGTTCGCACACATTTGAAGTTTGCCGCATCAAAAGATTCAGAATTTTAGTCTAACGTAACTGTGGCATCTGATTTTTTTTTTTTTTTTCTGGAAAAAGTGTTCGGATAATTGGATGTTCGGATAATTGGGGTTCGGATAAATGGAATTCTACTGTATATGTACCTTGGGTAAGTTTTGAGTTACTAGGCTGATGATTTAGTGTGTATGCCAGGCCAAACTGTTATACTGTATGTGTGGTAAGTGTTTTACGAATTTTCCATCAGCGATCTATTTTCTAGTAGTCCAATTTGAGAATTGTGGTTTTGTATACGTTATGTGTGCTTTGACATTTAAAGTTGGAGACTGCAGTCAGCCTTCCAGTTTCTTTATTATGGTTGTACTGTTCCAAAGTTTTCAGTGTCCCTAAATGCTGTTTGTGAATCCAGAGCTGTTAATACTCCTCACTCTCTCTGCCTATGTCACGGGAGAGTTTTCACTGTGGTAGTGAAACTACATGTGACAATTACCCTCCAGCTTCCTGTGTAGCATAGGCCTTCCTGCCTGTGCCATCCATTCAGATTATTTCCATGTCTTCTTTATCAATTTTTAGGTCAGTCTCTACATCCCTGTCTCTTTGGGTCTCCATCTATTTCTCTGAACTTGAGGCACAATGTTACCAGTTGGTTTCCTTACTGCGTATCTTATCCAAAGCCAGCATTCTTTCCTCCTGTTCCACTGTTAATTAGTCTGGTTCTTTCTATCACATTTAAGTAATATTATTATCTCCTTGCAGTCTGATTGATGAGCAACTGACTGACAGAGTGGTTAAAGCGCTGGTTTCTCGCAGCACAGGTGCCAAGTTTGATTCACGACATGTTCCAGTCTACCCAGCTGTAAATGGGTACCTGACTTTGTTGCTTGAGTTAGTGAAGGAAAAGGCAGCAATGAAGGGAACTGGTCACCCCACCTCCTGATGCTGGACCTAACACTGTGGTGTCTCTAACACTTCACACCCCAATGGCAGTATCTGCTATGGGACTACCTTTACCTTTATCTCCGTGCAATGTTTTTTGCTTCATTGCGCAGGACGTGCAATGTTTTTTGCTTCATTGCGCAGGATTTTTGTCTATGTCATATTCTGATTTTCTCAGGGTTTCATAATCTGACTTTCTTAAGTGTAACTAATCAACATTTATTTTCTTTCTTTATTAATGTAGATTTCCAATCTTATATTTTGCAAATCTCCAGATAGATTAATTTCTGCTCTTGTTCTACCACTGAATGTTTAGAATCCTTCTCAAGCATTTGCAGCTTACAGTATACAGTGAAAAAGTAACAAACTAAAAGTCTGTGAATAATGATTTGCAGCAATATATCATATAAGATACACAGTAATAAATAATCAGTAGGACAAGAACATTATCAGGAGATTGAGGACACATAACACACTGTAGACTTCTGATGTGTAACTGATCAAGCATTGATTTCTAATGCTGCCACAACCCTTGCATGCTGGAATGTACTGGGAGCACAGGAAAGTGATCATCTACCTTGTGTAGTCCTCATTGCCAAGGGGAAGGCAACCAGACACAGACAGCCTAAACACACTTTTTAAGTACCCTGCAGGCTCACATGACTGCAATAGTCCTCTACTTATATTGCGTCAAAATGCCAGGAAAAAGACAGCTAGAACACCTTTCACCCAACCACCCTGATGGAATGAGGATGTAGAAAAGGCATGGATAGAAAAGGAAAGAGCGACGAAAGAATGGAGGAAAGCACGAAAGCGAAATACATTGAATAATGGAGGGGTTGAAGAGTTGAAGGAGAAAAAACAGAAAGCCACCAATAGGTTCAAGAGCGTCGCAAGGGAAGCCAAGGACCAAGTATGGGAGGCCTTTGTGACACAGGTGGGCACAGAAAAGACCTTACAGAAATTCTGGTCCTTACATCGACGAATGAATAGAAAAAATATAAGCCAACCCATACCTATTATTCTGAGCTCAGCAGGAATAAGCCTGAAGACCGATGAAGAGAAAGGACATGCATTATTCAGTCAGTATATCACTCAGACGGATAAAGGTGATAAAGCTGCCCGTCAAGAGATTAAGAATCGTGTCCTGGAAAATGACATCAGGGGTGAGATATATTTCGACCTCATATCTGACGAGGACGTTATGTATACATTAAAGGCAAGTAGAAACACTGCTCCGGGTCCTGATGGTGTACAGTATCAACACATCAAGCAGCTTTATGACAGAGGTATAACGAATGTAGTGATGGATTTCAACACCAGTATACAGAATGCTGAGGTGCCGGAAGACTGGCTACATAGCTACCTACGGCCCCTTCCTAAACCTGGTAAAGACCCCACACTACTTAGCAGCTATCGAATCATCACATTGCAGAATGTCTACGGCAAATTACTTAAGATAGTGGCGAGACAATTAATGAACCACCTTGAAAATGCACACATCCTCTCTGATACCCTGGCCAGTTATAGACCAATAAAAGTATCATGGAGTAACGCTGGAACATTTGCGGAGGATGTATATGAGGGTTTCCAGGGTAAACATGAAATGGTAGCTGTGGCAATTGACCTAGAGGATGCTTACAACAGTGTTTACTTTGCAACCTTGATGGACTGTGTAAAGGAATGTGGTGTAAACCCATGGCTAACAAGGTGGATAGCAGCTGCCTTAACTGAGAGAGCAGTTGCATTTCGCTTGGGAACATGGACATCAGAACCACTGCACATTTGCCCAGGATTACCCCAGGGTTCTCCATTATCACCGGTGCTGTTTAACATCTATACAGCAAAAATAGCTGCAATCCAACCAACAGGTTTGGGACGAACATTAACTTTTGCCGATGACTTGCTCATTTACAGGACTGGTTCAGATAGAAATGAAATGGTTAAAAGCATACATGAGACACTTCAAGCAGTTTCTAAATGGTGCGACGAAACCAGCTCCAAGGTCAATCCCAACAAAGCCTGTGTGCTTTGGTGCTCCTTGAATAACTCCATATTGAAAGCAGATCTTCCAGACATTACTCTCAGTAGACAGAAAATTGAAAGGCAGGACAAGTTGAAATACCTTTGAGTAACGTTCGATCGTGGGCTATCATATAGGCACCATGTTGACCACATCATACAGAAGTGCAAGAGAGGTCTGGCAGCCCTAAAAACAATGGCTGCAGTGCACCTGGAGCAGAGACTACTGTTTCTCCTGTATCATCAGCTGGTCTTGTCTGTAATCGAGTATGGCCTGGGAATACTCACGCTGCCAATATCACAGTGTGAACGGCTGGAACACATTCAAAATGAAGGGATGCGTATAGTCTTGGATTGCACACAAGATACTCCTATTGTGATGATGCGGCACATGCTTGGATTGCTGTCAATTAGATCCAGATATACAATGGCCCAGGTAAAAGCGTATATACGTGTACCCACAGACAAAAGGCATCCCCTGCATGGGAACATAGCTGACATCAAAGGAGCGAGAATAAAGAGGGGGATGTCATGGATGGCGCAGGCGGAGGAGACTATTAGACAGGTGACCCCAGTTAAAAGTATATTCAAGGGAGAAGAGTGGAGTAAGTCAGATGAGAGCTGGATGAACTACAAGCAAGTCATCATCAGTCTTGGTAGAGAATGCAGAATTTGGGACAATGGGAGAGCAGAGCTGGAAGTTGATCAGCTTATAAATGATAAGGCTGGGAATGATGATGCCATTGTCTACACTGATGGGTCTAATTTGTGGTAATAAATCAGGGTGGGACTTCTCTGCTGAACATAGCGGGGCTTACATGATAACAACCTCCAGCATGAGAATGGAGGTAGAGGCAGTTACTGCTGCCTTAAGATGGCTGTCTGAGACTTTATTAACAAAGGCAGTTATTGTATCAGACTCACAATCCATGATTCGAAAGGTCCAAAATGCTTGGCTTCGACATGAATGGAAAACCTCCATAGAAGCATCGAATCTTCAAGAACTGAATTGGATCTACTGTTCTGGTCATGCCAGGGTACGTGGCAATGAAAGAGCTGACAGACGAGCTTCAAAAGCACCCATAAAAGGTGCATTGGCCATGGATAAGGAAGAAATACTGAGGGCGATTCATGTTTGTCTATTAGAGAATGACACTGCAATAGATGAATCATCAAGGCTAAGACTGCTGGAATTCGGCATCAAACGTAAGACCAACAGGGATGGACGTATGAGAGGAGCATCCGCCGTGTATACAACCAATGTACAACAGGAACAATTATCATTCATACCCTTCGACATGTGCAGCGGGAGACTGAGCACCTATGGGTTTGCCCGGATTGCAATAACGTCAATTCTGATTAACAATAACGATGTGTAATTTTTTTGTTATTTTCCATGTCTGCTAACCAGGCAGCCATGATGGTAAACTGTGGGGTTAAAAAGGTCAAATTATTCATTATACCATTAGTCTCCTTGCCTTCCAAGCATTTTCAGGGCTATGAACACACAATGGCCTTTGTTTATTCTATCTGGAATGTGTTTCTGTGATCCTCCAGCTCTTTCATCCATGCTATCTAAATGTTTACAAAGAGCAGCATAAACAGAACAAAATCACAGCAAAAATCAGAAACTGCAGCTAGAGGAAGTCCACTTTCAGTGAGCATAGTTTGAGACAATGAAAGTTTGAGCATATAACGACAATAAGCAAAAAACTGAAATAAGACATTAAGAACAACAAAGAGAAAAGATATTAAGAAATTAGCTACATGGCAATTTTTTTTTTAATTAAATGATGAAAAATTTCCAGTTCAACCCCTCAAGGGTTAAAATTAGGATATATAGTTAAAATTAAGATATATAATATTTTCAAGTCCAAATAATATGTAGAACTGTTGATGTGCAAAACTGGTTATCATATCCTGTGTTCACAAATGAAATGATGGAGAACATCAAGAAACCAGAGGCTTTGAAGAGATGCAGTAATCTGTGCTAATCTGCAGGGCAATTGATAATGATGATGCAAGTGATGAAGATGGGAACCTGTTCTCACATTTACTTACATAAATGAGAAATGTCGCAATTCTCTCCCCTGAATGTTCCAAGTCTTTTTGTTTTGATGGAGACTGAAACAGTTCAAATTTATGTGACTATATTACAAATGTGAAATTACTAGTAATCATTTATATCATACACATGACACTCTAAGACATGATTAAACTGGTAGTTAAATGAGGCTTATCTCATGAAAAGAGAAGAAAGCAAATAAAGAGTTGCTAGAGAAGATAGGACTGAAAAGTGAATTAATGAAGGATATCAAATTAGACTGTTAAAATATTTTGGCTACATAAAAAGACATAACATCTTACTGAAGCCCATAATAGAAGGAAGAAAGTAAACGTGCAAGATGAAGACAGCGCTATAAGTGGGAAGATAACATCAAGAGATGGACAGGAAAGAGTCTATCAGAGTGTACCATCAAGACAAGAGACAGGAAAGAGTCTATCAGAGTGTACCATCAAGACAAGAGACAGGAAAGAGTCTATCAGAGTGCACCATCAAGACAAGAGACAGGAAAGAGTCTATCAGAGTGCACCATCAAGACAAGAGACAGGAAAGAGTCTATCAGAGTGTACCATCAAGACAAGAGACAGGAAAGAGTCTATCAGAGTGCACCATCAAGACAAGAGACAGGAAAGAGTCTATCAGAGTGTACCATCAAGACAAGAGACAGGAAAGAGTCTATCAGAGTGCACCATCAAGACAAGAGACAGGAAAGAGTCTATCAGAGTGCACCATCAAGACAAGAGACAGGAAAGAGTCTATCAGAGTACACCATCAAGACAAGAGACAACAATATGACAGTCACAAACAACTAACACTCTAAAGATTATCTTATTAAGTCAAGGGTTAAATTTTAACAAATGTATTGAATTTTTTTCAATAAATAGATATCCTGATCCTACTACACAGTGAATCAGGAATCACAATCAAATGTAAACACAATGTTTATGTACAAAATTTTATACAAAGGATCTTTGTCCCGACATATAATATTATTATAATATGAGTGCAATGTTGTGAGGTAGTATTATGAGGCAATACTGGCTGTTTGAGCTAGGTTGTTGGTTGTCATCACGACTTCATGTGTTTGTTACTGGTGGAAATAATATTAAAGGATTCACAGATTCTTTTACTTTTTAAAACAATTACTGTCCCTCTTGGACTATTTATGTAAGTTCCATTGAGATGGGTTATACAAGGGTGAGCTGCTCGTGCTGAAACATTCTTAGCTCAGATAGCAGCTGCAGGAAAACTGTATCCTCTGCTCGCTTGCTTCTCAGTTTGCTAAAATAAACCCACAATGGCTGATATCTTGGGCAAGGAGTCTGCTGCCAGAGTTCTGGATCAAGCAAGGCTCAGACCATGTGCTGCTATATTAACATCAGTACCACGGTCCCTGAAATAAGAAGGTTGTGCCTCCTTCTTCATAACTAATATATAATATATTTCCACACTGAAGTACAAGACAGTACAAACATAAAGTTCAGAGCTGTAGGCCAACTGCTAGCTTTTCATGTGACAATATACACCAGTATTCCTCTCCCTAATAGTTACAACGCCTCTGCAATTCCAGCATTAATCCCTTCTATACAATAGGATAGGTGTCATGTTACATATGGCAATCCAATATATCTATCTGTATAGGCAGTTATACTCCTCTCTGACAATCTTTACAAGGTGGAGCAATATCTAGGCTTTGCCTCATGTTTGCTACTGAACCACACACATACAGACATAATTTATCATTTCACATTCAATTTTCATATAAAATATATTAAATATGTCTAGCTTACCACAATTCAAGGAAATATTAAACAAGTAACGTTGACTGGCGATGAATTCTGGCACAATTTTGATCTGCCTTTGTCCAGGCTTTTCCTTTATTAGAAAATTCTTAGCCTGCTCTCAACGTACTTGATTTTCACATGATTTATTTTAAAAAATGGCAGTGAACTGACGCTTCTATTTGACCATATCTAACGTTCTAACCAATCAGACCATGTTTACATGAGCCTTTGAAAAAAACTATCCATCCTATAAGTTGCCATTAACAACAATATTTGTATTTGCAGTTAGACCAATAAGGTTTCGCCTTACATTTTACCACAGCCAATCAAATCGTATCTAACTTGTCGGCCTCATTTCCCCCAAAGCAGTGTTTTCCAAATATGCCATAAAAAAAAATAAGCAGATATGATCTTGTGCTGTCAGTCAACCCCACTATAGTATTTTGGCTATAATTTGTTAATTCATAGACTATTTGCGTAACACATAACATATTCTTTGTCAGCAAGTCCTAAGGTACAAGAATATATAAGTTTAATGGGGCTAAGTGGCTTCGTTCAAAATATGTATTTTTCTATGATAGTCGTGACTTTGCTGTTACCACCTGTTCACTTCCATACTATGGGATGTCTTCTGTACTGTCAGACTAATGTCAGGAGCTTAGACATAAAACAGTAGAATGTCAGGTTTCCCAATAAGACTTTAAACCTGTTTTCAAAACCTAACCTCGTATCGTTAGTGTTTTTTTATCACTGTTTATTTGAAAAAAATCAGGCCTTCATGCGTTTCGCGTGTGATTGGCGTTCACTTTTTAATCGCGAGACGACGTAGTATTATTGCTTCGCTCCGTCTATCCTTTCTCGTCTCTGCTTAGCCCGTCTGTCTTTTTAGGTCAACTTTGTGTGTATAATTTCATTAATGTAGTATTTGTATCTAGGTCATTATGCAGTGTGCCTATCAAGGTCGTCTAAGAAATACAGTACCAGTTTTATTTTTAGAAACGCGTGTAGGCTTTACGTAGAATTTATGCAGACGAAGTAGAAAAAGGAGGGTCTCTTGTTCAGCCATTATGGCGTTATAAAACGGAAGCGCTATTGGGAAAGCACTGGTCTTTCACCATTCTTCTTTCTATTGTATTATTTCGTTCGGCTTTACATTTATGTTCTAATTTATACATGGGTATTTAGAATTTTTCACCACAGTATGTAGGATAACTAGACTTCGAGCAAACAGCAACTAGGTATTTGTAATAGAAAAACTAATAATAAAACAGAAAAATGTCACGAGGGCTTCAAAATATATAAAGCTAGATTTAGTATTACTTAAATCAGATATGGACAGAGAGATGTAACATTACAATACAGATCAGATACAACGCCATAGAAAAAAAAATATAGTGTAGATGCCCAATGGTCAATGCTAAAGGAGTCAGTATATCAAACATCAGAAGAAATCAACCAGTAAAAGCATAACTGAAATAAGAAACTGACATTTTTGACTGATGGATACAAGAAGCAAGACAAAGAAAAATATGAAACACTAAACAAAGAAGTAGTAAACAAATGTAAGACAGCAAAAAAAGTCTGGCTAAACCAAAGATGTAGAGAGCTCAAAATACAGCATAGAAAAGACACAAAATCTATGTACAAGTAAATATATGAGTTAGTAGGCAGAAGAACACAAACAGGTTGCTTGAAATCAGTAGTACGAACAATATTAATGGGTCAGGAGAATGTAATAGAAAGCATGAGAATGGAGGTCGAGGCTGTTACTGCAGCCTTAAGGTGGATAACTGAAACTTCATTAAAACAAAGGCTATCATTGTGTCCGACTCTCAGTCCATGCTTCGGAAGGTTCAAAGTGGTTGGTTGCGGCATGAATGGAAAACATTCATAGAAGCTTCCAGTCTACAAGAGCTGGTGTGGATATACTGTCCTGGTCATGCTGGGGTATGTGGTAATGAAAGAGCTGACAGATTAGCATCAAGAGCACCCAAAGTGGGGACACTGGATATGGATAAGGGAGATTTACTGAGAACAATTAATGATCACCTGTTAGAGAATGACACTGCAATAGATGAATCATCAAGGTTAAGACTGTTGGAATTTGGCATCAAACGTAAGGCTAGTAGAGATGGACGTATGAGAGGATGCATCCGTCGTGTATACAATCAGCGAGCTAGAGAAACAATTAGCATTCACACTCTTCGACATATACTGATGGAGACTGAGCACCTATGGGTTTGCCCGGAGTGCAATGATGTCAATTCTGCATAACAATAGAAAGATGGACATTACATAAGGAGTTTTGCGAAAGTTCCTTATTGCTTAATAATATAAAAGAGCAAATTAATAGATGGATGGAACATTCTGAGGAACTTTTAAATAGACTAGATCCATAAGATTGCTTGGACATTCAGCCAGCAGAAGAAGCGGTACAAGTTCAATGTGAAAAAGCAAATAAGGAATGGAAAAAATTTGGAAGATTAAAGCGATTGACAGTGCCGAAGGGGTTGACATGGCAAGCATCGTGTGGAGTTCTGAGAGTGACACAAGGGTCAAGGTTCAGTACAACCAGCTATCTCTCTGGTCACACATGGGATGCTAGGTGTCTCTAAATCCCAGCGTCTGGATGTCCCCCAACTCTGATACACAGGATTTGAGGGGCCTGAAATCCTCATGTCCTTAGGCACCCTATCCCTAGTACACACTGACTGAGGATACCAAAGGCCCTCTCCACATATGCATAATAATAGTGACAATATAGTAGTAATAATAACAATAGTAATACTATTTAAGAAAAACAAATCAAACCAATAATAATTAATAAACAAAAACTAACACACCATTTAAAATATAAGGAACCACACATTTGAAAAATAAAAAAAATAATGAATACTCATAATTTAAGGAAAAACAATGAAGTAACAAATAATATGACTTGAAAACAACAAATTATAACATAAATATAACATCAATAGCAAAGGACATTAGGAATTTGAATATAACACAAAACTGAAAATAAAATGACATTAAATACCCTAATTATAATTGACAATTAGGCTGAACAGGGTAGAACAAGATGGTGGATGAGCGGAGGCAATGAAGTTCAGTTGATACTAGCCCACTCTCCTCACATCACCTTTTTAAAAATAAATAAGGAAAAATTAAGAAAGCCATAAAGCTTTTTAAGAGAAGGAAATACTAATGGCCCAGATAGCATTCCAGCAGAGGCCATAACAACGGACACAGACTTCTCTACAAAGTTGCTGGGAGAGAGAAGAAACACTTGCAGACTGGAAGTAAGAATACCTGGTCTGTTGCCAAAGAAGAGAGTTTTGCTTGAGTGAACAAACTACAGAGGAAGAATGTTATTATCAGTGCCTGGAAAAAGGTTAAACAGGATTGTTTTTGAGAGAGTGAAAGACATCACAAACAGATAATGGAGAGATAAACATGCAGGTTTTTGACAATTCAGATCTTGTACTTCTTCTTCTGCGATCAGTTTCCTATGCTCAGCAATCTAAACATTGAGATGAGTTGCCTCCATGAATCCAGTTCTCAGCAGGAGGTCCTCGCGGGTGCCCCACAGTTTCGCTTCCATTTTCATCTCCTGGGGCCAGGTTTGAGCTCTTAAGTCACCAAAGAGAGGACACGTTTGCAGAATGTGTTCCAGAGTCTGGGGACCATTTGCATGTGCACTGGTCAGTTTGGGCAGCTTTCATTTTGTGGAGGTGATCAGATAGACACACTGCACATAATAGCTTGGAACAGAACTCAGCTCTTTACACTGGATTTGTGAATTATGAAAAGGCATTAGGCAGTTTAGACAGACAATCACTTTGGAAACTGATAGGGCATTTTGAAGTCTCCCTGAAGACAATCAACCTACCGGTAATAAAGAAAACATTACAAGACGTGGAGTTCAGAATTTTTCATGGAGGGCCTGTTTATAGAAACATTTGAGATAAGAACTAGAGTGCAACAGGGATGTCTCTTGTCACCATTTCTTGTCTTGCTGGCTATAGACTGGGTTATGAAAATGACATCAGCCAACAGAAATAAAATTCAGTGGACTCTGTCAAAACAGCTTGATAATCTACATTTTTCTTATGACCTGGCTCATCTTCTGTCCCATAACTGAATACAAGACAAAATGAAAATACTTAATGAGATATCACTGGAATGGGGTCTGAAAATACACAGAGAAAAGACAAAAATTATGAGAATAAATGCAGCAAATGATAACACACGACAACACTTGAAGAAAGACCACTACATGATGTAGAATCATATACATATCTTGGCAGTGATATAAATAAAGATGGAGAAATATACAGTGATATCAAAATAAGAATACAAAAGACTAGAGGAGCTTTCATTGAACTGGAAACTACATGGCGATCAAAAGAAATAAAGTTCAAAACAAAAATCAGAATGTCCAATTCAAATGTTATGTCAGTCCTATTGTATGGCTCTGAAACATACAGAATGACAAAAACAACAACCAGTTACATACTTTCATAAATGGTTGCTGGCATAGAATACAAAGATTGAAAATGGTATAGCAAGATCACCAATATGAAACTGATGACAAGAACCAGATAAATGGCAGTGGAGCTAGAGGTGAGAAGATGCTAGTATTGGATGTGGCACACACTGAAGAAACCTGCAGATAGCACCATAAGGCAGTTCTTGTTCTAGAATCCACAGTGTAAGAGAGATAGAGAGAGATGAATAAACAAATGCAGAAAAGAACTGGACACAGAAATGAAAGAGGTATATAATTTCTTGTGATATTAATACCATATGCTTGGCTTAATTTTGTTTTTATTTAATCGTAAGATGTTAGATATAATAGCCACAATCAGTATATAGATGTATCATTGTTTAACTGCAATTATCCTAGAAACCCATTCTGGAGTGAATCCCAGCGCCCCTCCATTTCCCATCTTTCATATCTCGTCCATGCCTCATTGATGTTATCTCTCAAATCCACAACATTTGTTTTACCACTAACAGTGCTACACAATATTTGAATACAATAATGCAGTTAATTACCAAATACTACCATTACCCCTTGAAAAACTTCTCGTATTCTCTTGTACGTGTACCCCAGTTTGGAAACCTCTGACGTATTTTGTATAAGAAACTGGGATGAGCAACGTTAGGCAGGAGAGATGGGTTAGGGTTTGTTCAGACTATGTTCTTCTTTTAAGCACTCACATCAGGGTCCGGTATAATTAAATCGCTTTTACATGATAGCATTGTATTAAGTAATATTGTTCAATTTAGTCCTCAACCAGTCCTTACTACTGAACCACCCCACTAAAGTCTTCCAAACGCCGCCAAGGGGGTGGTACCACCCACTTTACGGACCACTGGTTTATAGACTTGCATCAGTAATATTACAGACTTACATCAAGTGAATCCAAGTGCACTTCGTAATGACCTCCCAATCCGTAGTTCACAACCTGTGGATATTAAGGGAGGAGCTACTGTGAAATACTATTTGTAAAAATAATTGCAGAATTTAAATTAAAATATGCAGGCTTGACCTGCATTTTAATAGTTACGTGCAACAAAGAGTCTAATAGAACTCAACTGATCTCATGAAAATGGTGGTTATATTGGATGTTAAAGCTAGATTTCAAGTTGCTACTTTTTTTTGGGTTGCTCCTCTGCCTCTCCTACCCTGGCCATTCCAGAACAAGGACTGTCTTGTAATGCTATCATGAGGTTTCCTCAATGTGTGTCATATCCATCACTAGTGTCTTCTTCTCATCTATTGTTCCACTGCCATTTGTTTGGTCTAGCTACACTGGTGATCTTGTCATACCCATCAGCATGTTCAGTTCAAAACCCACCAGCTTCGACTCTCACCTACCAGCATGTTTAATACAAAACTTGCAGCTCTCACTTTCATTAAGCAACAAGTTCAGCTTAAAACCTCTAATTCTGACTTCCATTAAGCAGCATGTTCAGCTTAAAACCTCTAATTCTGACTTCCATTAAGCAGCATGTTCAGCTTAAAACCTCTAATTCTGACTTTCATTAAGCAGCATGTTCAGCTTAAAACCTCTAATTCTGACTTCCATTAAGCAGCATGTTCAGCTTAAAACCTCTAATTCTGACTTCCATTAAGCAGCATGTTCAGCTTAAAACCTCTAATTCTGACTTCCATTAAGCAGCATGTTCAGCTTAAAACCTCTAATTCTGACTTTCATTAAGCAGCATGTTCAGCTTAAAACCTCTAATTCTGACTTTCATTAAGCAGCATGTTCAATCCAGCTCTGACTCTCTCCCAGGATTTAAATACAAAACCTCCAGCTCTGATTCTTACCCAGCAACATAGTCAATATCAAACCTCCAGGTGGTGTACCTGCATGCCTCCAGGTGCTGTACCTGCATGTCCAATACAATATTTCCAGCTCTGACTCTTGCTTAGCAGGTAAACTAGCCATTATTTTTTTTTAAAATCTTTCATCAGTATATACTCATACCTGGAAAGCTTCAGCTGATGTAGGACCATCTGGATGTCTCTGTGACGTGTCAAGGCCAGTAATACACTCTATTCTCTTAGCAACAGATGCGGCAACAGTGGACTCAAAATCGTAGATCCAGGCTCTTGGGTGGTGGGGAGCAATGTTTAAGAATGATTAGAAGATGTCAATAAAATAATGTAATATAAATGAGGTGGATTCATAGAGGAGAAAGAAACAAGAACCAAAAAAACATAGCAGGAAAAAGGCAAGAAGAATGGATAACAGTAATAATGGTGATGATGCTTGTGATAATCATGATGCTTTAGCAGGTGATAAAGGTAAAAGGTTCCCCCTTAGTAAATGCTGCTGTAGGGAAGTGAAGTGTTAGAGACTGCCTTTATACTAGTTCCAGCTTTATGAGGTGTGGTGACCAAATCCCTTTCTGTCTACATTTGCCTTCCTTAACACAGAAGCACCATTTACTGCTGAGCCTGATTCTACCAGGTTGTAAACCTGTAATCTGGTGACTTTGCTGTGGCAGGAACGCTCTCAAACAACTCTGTCAATTAGATGCTATTTAGCAGGTAGCTTTTGTTTACTGTCACGAAGGGGAAGATGTCAATGTAGTCCCATTAAAAAAGAATACTTACAAATCACTTGTTCTGATATCTGACACAACAGCTTTGTCTCCACCAACCTTGCCCCTAACAAGCTAAAAGAAAAAATGAAAATAAGAAAATGTGGTCATTCTGCATTTCCATAACTGAACTAGAATTATTTTCACAATGAAATGTAATAAATGACCTGTACACACCGATTGATTACATCACATAACATATAGGCCATCAACCAAACAAACATAACGAGATCTTTCCCTGTTTTTTTCAAGGTTTTTTCCATGTCTTCATTATCCATTTTATGTCTGTCTCAAGTTCTCTTCTCAACATGTTTTAGGTTTCCCTCTATTTATTGTGCGATGGGGATTTCAAAACAGGGACAGGCTTGAAATGCTATCAACTGATTTTCTTCACGAGTGTCACATCCATCACCTGCATCTTCTTCTCACTTCCTGTTCCATTGGTGTTTGTCTGATTCTTTCCACCAGCTCCACATTCAAGATCTCGTCGTACCACTTCAGCCCCCTCTATTCCACACAAGCAGCCATTTATTAAATTCTATATCTTTCTGGTTGTGATCTTTGTTGTTCTCCATGTTTCAGAGCCATACAATAGGAGTGAGCCACCTTTGCCGCTTCACAACTCGTGCTTGGGGAAAATCCAATCTCACAATGAAAAGACCAAAGCTGTGGTATATAATGCATGTGTCACCAGCACACTTCTGTATGGCAGTGAGACATGAACAGCTTATGCTAAGCAAGAAAGAAGGCTCAATACCTTCCACCAATGGTGTCTACACCACATCCTCGGCATTTCGTGGAAAGATAAAATGACAAATATCAAGATGCTGTCACAAGCTGGCCTTCAAAGCATGTATACACTGTTTAGACAGTGCAGACTATGCTGACTTGGCCATGTCCACCGCATGGAAGATGGTCGCATCCACAAAGATATTTTCTACAGGCAACTGACAGGACAGATGGCAAAAGAACAGTCGGGCGACCACAGCTGAGGTTCAAAGATGTGTGCAAGAGAGATATAAAGGCACTGGACATAAGTCCAACAACCTGAGACAATGAAGCCGCAGGTTGCACAAAGTAGCGATGCTCCTTATGGCACCACATCAGACTGAGCGAAAAGAAGCTCTCACAACAGGCTGAAGAGAAAGAACACGCTGAAAGGAACACCAGGAAAGAAAAACCCAGCTGAAGGCTGTCACCCCAGAGGTGCATTCCCATAGTCAGTTATGACTGAAGGGGGATACTACTACTGCATGTAATAGGATTGACTTGAAATTTTGATTCAAGATTTAAAAAAAAAAATTTTTAACCTGATGTCTTTTGACCTCCATATACTTCCACTAATGTGAAACTGATGACAAGAGCCTGACAAGTGCCAGTGAAACAAGAGATGAGAAGAAGAAACTGGTGATGGATATGGCACACACTGAGAAAAACCTGTTGACAGCATTACAAGGCAGTCCTAGTACTGTAGACAGAGATGAAAAAGATGTCAATAGACCTGGAACTTGGCATATGTTTATTAAAGGTCTCTGCTCCCTGAGGAGGTAAGGGTAATGAACTACTACTGGTAATACTACTGTTGCTGCTTCATAAACCATCAATATCATTTCCATTATGTTTTTGATTTATTAAGGTCACCATGTCGGCGTCTGTGGCCTAATGGATATGAACGCGGTTTCATAATCCAGATATACCAGGTTCGAAACCTGCTGCATGCGGTTTGGTAGCAGATCGCTTTGTGTGGATTTTTAACAATGGTATAAGCGCCGTACCGTTCAGAAAGCAATGGCAAACTACTGAATGAAAAAAATTGCCTAGAAAAATCACAAACAGCCAATAAAAGCTGGGGTTGATTGCCACGTCCTGTAAAGGATAAGCAACTAACTTTTAAGGTCACCATTGGCTACCTGTCGTGAATTATTCTAATCCCCATATATAAATTAAAACGTAAATGCAAAGCCTAACAAATAAATTTAATAAAAGGAAAGAAGAATGGTAAAGAACAGTGCTGTCACAATGACTGTACTCGAAAGCCCCCTTGTTTTCTACTTCGTCTGCAAATTGTAACGCTTTCACGTTGATAGTAAAAGCCTACTGTGTCGCGGCACGCTTTCTTCAATGAAACGTGTACTGTATTTCTTGGAAAAACCTTGAGATACGCAGGCTGATCAATGACCTAGATTTAATATTTCATTCATCCCATACACAGCGTAACTAAAAGACAGATAAAGCAGGAGAGAGAGAGGGGCGAATGAAGGCAGGAAGCATGCAATACTAAACACGCGTCGCGCGATATACAATTGCTGCCATCACGCGTGTAAGGCCACATGCACTAACTTTATTTCAAATCGACAGTGATAAAAACCCTACCCATACCAGAGTTAGGTTTTAAAATCCTGAAAAACGCTTATTGGGAATTATTACAATATACTGGTTTACGTTTGAAAACATGACAGACCGCACGACTATCCTAGAAGAAAATGCATATTGGCTCCATTAAATTCGTATATTTGGGTTCCTTAGGGTTTGCTGACAAAGAATATGTAAAACGTTACGCAAATAGTCTAGGAATTACCAAGTTATGGCCAAAATAAAATAGTGGGGGTGCCTGACAGCATGAAATCATTTCTGCTCATAAAATTTTTTTTTTATAACGTGTTTGAAAAAACATTACGTTACAGAAATAGCCTACCATGTTAACTCCTATTTGATTGGAGCGCCACAAATGTAAGACTAAACACGATTGGTCAGGCTATAAATACTATCTTGTGTTGTCAGGGGAAACGTGAAAAGGAGTATTTTTTTGAAAAGATGTGTAGACATGGTTTCATTGGTTAGAGCTGCGAATATACACAATTCAGAGCGTCTGTTCCTTGCCACATCTTGTAATAAACCTACTAAGAAGCAGTGCGTTGAGCACCAGTGTATATTTTTTATAAAATAAAGCCTGGGACATCGGCAGATCGGAGTTGTGCTATGTTCATTGCCATTCAACGAAACTGTTTATTATTTCCATAAATTGTGGTAAGCTTGAAATATTCAATATCTTTTAATGAAAATTGAATGTAAATTGATAATTTATGTCTGTATAGATGTGTAGTTCAGTAGCGAACATGATGTAAAGCCTATAGAGCTCCAGCCTGAACAGAAGGTGTCGGAGGAAAGTAAAACTGCATGGAATGGCCAAACAGTACACTGACACCTAGATTATTGACTAGACAGAAATAATGCTGGAATTGCAGAGGCGTGGTAACCATTAGGGAGGGAAATACTGGTATAAAGTATTTCAGATGAAGCTGACAGTTGGCCTAACGCTCTGAACTCAATGTTTGTGATGTATTGTGCTCAGTGTAGAAAAAGAGTATAAATTGGTTTTGAAGTAGGAGGTACAACCTTCTTGTTTCAGGGACCGTGGTCTTAAAGTTATTGAGCAGCACCTGGTCAGAGCTTTGCTGAAGCCAGAGGTGGACAGCATACTCCTTGGTCCATATAGCAACCAGTGGGGTGGCTCCAGAACTCATTAAAGTAATCGAGCAGAGGAGTCTTTTACTGCAGTCATCACGAAAGATAAGAGAGTGTGGCCATGGAGCTCAACATTATGTACCCCCCATCTTAAAATGACATTGTAAACTAAAATTAAGAGGGGAATTTAATTGTTTTAATGTCAGGAACTGAGAACATCTCCAATACTAGTTCCAACAAAGACAAACTATTGAAGTCATGATGACAAATACCAACAGAGCTTGAACAAAACAAAACCAGTATTACCTCATATTACTACTACACAACTGTCACACATAGGATACTATTAATAATATTTGTCACTACAAGAATCATATTAATAAATTCTGTACATATAACTTGTAATTAAAATTGATTGTGATTCCTGGTTCCCTTTGTATTTGAATCAGGACACATATACATTCATGACAGCACTGAATACATATTGTTATTTGAAAAGTTATCAGTGACTCCTTTAAGATATCCTAGTAGAGTTATCTATAATACACTACTCTTATTAGATATAGATACCTTCACAGCTGATCTCAGTCAGTACACTAAGTCCCCTATAAATATTTATAACATCCCACTTCACCACACTACCTACAACTTGCCTTACCTTATTTCTGACAAAATCCTTCATTTGATCCCCTTCTTCATCAGAGATAACATCGTAGATGACTGTGGCGAAAGGAGCGAGAGACAGAATTTCTTCCTTAAACCTATAGTAAGGTAAAACTGCCTCTCGGTACCTGCACACAATACCAGGATTATTGGGGTCCTGGCAAACAGAATAAAAGTCAACATTTATGAGATAAACTTAACTCTTGAGCTACCAGTTAATTTTATATGGGCCTTCATGGTTGCTCTGTCCGGGCCATCTTCATCATTTTCCTTTTTTTTTGGTTCCCTACAGAGCCTGGTGTCACCACTACAGTGAGCTCCCTTCCCAGACGTCTGCACCAAAGCCTTCATGTGTGCATGCAGTGGAGGTTTCTGTTACAATTAGTTTTACATAATGAGGTTCCCAGATTATTTCACAATCTCATATTAAGTCATCATTTATGACATGCCAGAGTTAGCAGTCGTCTGAATCTGTCTTTCTCCTCAGATGCTACTGGGAACTACATAGGAAATTCTGTCTGGATGACAGATTGATATTTTAGCTTCAAGTTTTTGTTTTATTTACGGTGCTCTGCTGCAATTTTCACAACATGGGGTTTATTTATAAAAGGAAGCTCTTCCTTTTGCTTAAACTGGGTCAGTGATCGAAAGTACACATTTTCACATAATCTTCAGTTTCTTATGTGTATTTGCAAAGCACTGAAATGGCCATGCCCATCACCTCCCAAATCTCATAAGTTAACTTTATACCAAGCTAAGAAATTATCTGAAGAAATTCGTTGATGAAAAAACTAATTCAGGATTTTTTGCAGATGACAATGAAGATGACAATGATGATGAATCAAATTATCTTCAGTTCCCCACGGAGCACAGGCCTTAAACAAACCCATGCCAAGTCCTCCTGTCCTGTGCCATCACTTCCAAGTCCTTCCATGTCCTATTCCCAGTGCTGATTATTAATTCTGCTGCTGCCTTCTTGATGATCGTTGGATATTCCTTGCAGCAACTTATGCTCTCTACATGACAAGGCAGTTCCTCTTGGATCCTCACTTTTCTATGGAAGCTGCTTTGATTCATGACTATACAAGAGATAATACTACTGCAATTTCCCCTTCCGTTCCTTTGGCTTGTGTACAGGAGTCTCCAATTGCCTTTGACTAAAAAGTTTGACCCATAAGGCACCTTCATCTTGCTAGCTGTCACGTCATAGAACGTTAGAGGTATTTTACACAGACAGCTGCCCCAAGCAACTATCCCACCTTGCCATAACTGACAACCCCTGTTGTGGTCCATGGCCGCTTATTCAGTATTCGCAGCTATCCTCCATATCTAGAGGCCATTTAATCATCCACCTCCTAATTGATGCTCTGGTAAAAGGACAGGGTCCTTCACCCAAGGAGACATCCCGAGAATAATCATGTTTAAATAATAAACAGAAAAGAATAAAAAAAGAAAGAAAAACGAGAAGGAATCACTTACAGGTAGGTAGTGCCTATTCTCCAGACTACATAAATGACTAAAGTTGTGGAAGTAGTCAAAGTGTGTAGAAGGTTCATGTCTTGGCTGAGTCTGAAGCTCCTTCTCCAGCTCTGCTACATCTCCAGCAGCTGGATCTGATCAACAATATTATCAGTATCATCATCTTCACCACCATCCTCATCATTTGTTTTTTGCTACCACCATTACCTTCTACAGTTTTATCATTATCATTTTCTTCATATTATAATCATCATCATCCTTTGCACTCGTTACGAAGCAAGTAGCCATGACTGCAGCTTGTCCCGTACAAAGTAGTTACATGCTTTTGTAGTGATGATCTCTGTGGCAATTTCTTCTATATGTTGAGGTTGCCAGCCTCATGTAAAACCTCATATTGGTTGCCTTGTATGACATGCCTGGGTGTGCAATAGTCCCATTTTTTCTTTCTCGCTTCAGAGATCCCTGGGAATTACATCGGCCACTTTTTTCATATATCACTTGTTATTAATATCATCAATTTGTTTTTACAGCCATTCTCACCTCAACCACTTCCGTCTCTGCACCATGGCTATTTAACATTACTTGGGGCTGGAACTCTGGGAGGACATGAAAATAACAGACTGTTTTGGACAGACAGACAGGCTGACAAAGACAAACAGATAGAAGTAGTACCTAGGTGTTTGGCTTCATAGTACAGTGCCTCAGCCAGGTGTGGACTCCCATTCTGAAATGAAGCATCTGTCATTAACATTCTTCATTCTTACATCACTTAAACACGTTATTAAGAAAAAAATAATAAAGCTCATCATTTTAATTAAAAAAAGGAGAAAATATCAATTTACAAAAATTTCAAATGGCTGTAAGGTTTACATAATTTACAGATAATACTGATGAATGTACTTGCAGCAATGATAAAATGACTACTCAATATCTGCGACAGGAATGTCCAACATATGAGGAACACAGAAAATGTTCATGGCTATCACCAGTATGATTTTAGACTAGCTCCATGGAGATGTAAATAATATGAGGCTGATTAGTGCTTTCTGGAAGTACACTCAGACGTATACCTGTAGGTGCTCACAGAAGAAGTTTAGGGCCTACCAAATTTAAGGATACACTAACAAGATGGTCCCATGCAGTTCCTGCGGGTCTCTGATGAAGCACAGAAAGAATAGGACTTTGCTACCCCAGGCATGGAGTAAGAGGTGACTAGTGTCAGGTTGTGAATGTGGCTGGCACGCTCATCATGTAAAACAAGCTGTTCAAAAAATCACTACAACAGCACATGAATGCTTGTGATGATCTGACTTAGAATTTCTGTCAAATTTGTCATCGTTCCTTTCTTATCTTCGATTTTTGTCTCTCCCCCTCTACTTTTTGCTTTGAGTCTACTGTAAAATTCCAGACTCCGCTGGTGTCAACCTAAGTCGAGACAGTTCTGAGGTCCCTTCACTCATGTATTGTTTGCTCGTCTACACAGAGGCAAACAAAATGCTTTCATGCTGGTTGTAGTGTATCTTCAGATGTCTTTTTATTCAGGGGAGAGCTACCTAATTAGTAACCTCTGGCACTTATTTATATCTAACTTTCAAGGGCAGACGTGGAAACGCAAACACCAGCGGATCCACCACCTTTCATGTCACCTGAATTGCTCCATCTTCCGAACCTTTGTTGCCATGTCTCTAAAATCTTCTCATCAACCGGAACATATCTTGGTTGTTTCAGGGGAAATCTTCATTACCCCCTCAAGACTTAGACATTGCTTAGACTTGCCATCAGAGAAACAGACAGGCTATATTTAGGAAATTTCTCTATATAAGCTAGAATTTAACATTTACCCTTCACTAGCAGCCAGCGAACCCAAGATTGTTTATGTGAAGTGGATAAATTGAATTTAATCATTTACAAGTCATTTTAGGGAACAAACACTTTTTTCTGTTCAGGTGAGCAACACATAGTTTTGTTAGAGTTGCACTGGGTTAACATGTAACTAAATGCTAACTTAACTTTGTTGCATAGATCTGTTAATTATTTTCATAATTTTAATAGTGAAGTAAGTTTTGCTAAGCAACTTAGTTTTCGGGTGTGGGTTATCTCTCAGAATGGAACAACAACAACAAATTTTACTTGAGAAATTCATCAATAAATTAATACTTTTGACTTCACAGGTTTTGTGTGTAAAGTGGAGGTTTTTGTGTGGCAGGTCTCCAGAAAAGGGACCCCCCCCCTCGCGGCATTTGTAACTTTTATCACTTCAATATCACCGTTTTTATGATAATAGTTTGGAGCGATACATACCCTTTATCACAGACGGATTATAGGAGCAGCTTGAATATCTGTATAAATATACATTATATTTTGTGAATGTGAGCTTACCGTTATAACAAGGGCCTGGAAGAGTTTTATTTTTGTAACCTCTGCCCGGAACATTAGAGCGATATACACATCCGGTTTGTTCGGTTTTTTTTTTTAGGGCATTGGTCCAAACCAGGCTGACCCAAAGCTTGTGCGACCACTTTGTCGTGAGTGACAGAGCTATGTCAGGTACCAGATAATATTACTGCTTGGCAAACAGGAGAGAGGGAGCGTAAACTGTTGGGGGGGAGGAGGGGAGAAAGGGGTCAGTTGTAATTAGTGAAGGGGGAGAGGGGCGACGTTGTAATTTGTGAAGGGGAGCTGGGATTAACTTGCTCATTGTAATAATGGTTATAATTTGCTGCCATGTAATAATGGTTAATTTTCTTATGGGTATTATTTATGCATGAGGGCATATGTCTCTTTTCAGACAAACAGCTCATTTATTTGCTCGCCAGCCAAGGAGCAAACATCACCTTAATTTTACGGGGCGAGGAGAGCCTAAACAAAAGCTACCCAGAATTCCACACAGCCACTCAGCCATAAGGAGTCTGCTTAAATCTAAGATTGGGCTGGCATATGTATTATAGTGAGCTTGCTAAAGTGCTCAACATCACCGCTCAGGAGGTTTATCAGACGCCTAGTTGGATTACCTCATAAGGCCCCTTGATCGCACCCAAAGCCCCAGTGTATAGGGCAAGTTGGTTTTACTTCTGTGGATTACATTCAAGATATTTTACTCTGGCCCCCTTGCCAGATAACCTCATTACCCAGTCATTGATTGACCTGAAAGGGCAATCTGTCTGAAGCTGTCATCCTTCTCCAGGGAACAACCGGTAGGTAACATAGTCTACTTCCAGAGAGCCGGGACAAGCTCTCATTCCATAGTATTAGGATTATTCACATTTTGGATTTATTTTCCCACTCTAGGAGGCCTTTCTCTTGTTCATTCACCCAACACAATGTTTTGTTAGAGTTGCACTGGGTTAACATGTAACTAAACGCTAGCTTAACTTTTTCATTGACCCACTACAATGTTTTGACGCAAGCTTCATGCAAGGGGACTAGCTGCTGTGGTGGTTCCATGTTCCATAAGGAGCAAAAAAGGGAAAATAAGAAGAAAAAAGGAGTAACATATTTACTAGTTCAAAAACTGACATGTGCCAAACTACATGAGTACATAAACTTACATGTGCCAAACTACATGAGTACATAAACTTACATGTGCCAAACTACATGAGTACATAAACTTACATGTGCCAAACTACATGAGTACATAAACTTACATGTGCCAAACTACATGAGTACATGAACTTACATGTGCCAAACTACATGAGTAAAAAAAACTTACATACAGATGTGCACGACCTAAGAGAGCTTTGATAGCCCCAATGGTGGGTTTGGGTTCAGAGGTTCCTGGATACTGTAGCTCTCTGCTGATGCACAAGGCCAAGGAAGCATTCAGCCAATCCAAGCTCTCATTCAGTTTACCCTCTGTGAGATTATTTGGTTATGGTAAAATATATTTATTTATTCTGAAAGTTTCATAACCGCTCCAAACAAGAGAAAATAAAGATAATTAAAAAGGAAGATAGATATGATCAATAATTGTAACAGGATTAGGGCTAACTAAATAAATCAACAATCATCAGCAGATATCTTCTTCATTACGGAAGTTATCATCACCTTTCAATTCCTGAAGTAGGACAGGTCTTCAACAAACTTATGCCAGATATTCTTATCCCGTGCGCCATCAGGTCCAGGTCTTTTCATATCTTGTTCATATTTTCATTTCTGTCTCCAGTTTTCTTCTTCTTGTCTCTTTTGGTAGCTATGCTTCTTTTACCCTGGGGATTCCAGAGAAAGGACTGTCTTGTAATGCTATCAACTAGTTTCCTCATTCTGTGTTGTATCCATTACCATCATCAGCTTCTCATTTGTTGTTCCACTGACCTATATCTGGTTTTTGGTCATCAGTTCTACATCAGTGATCTTGTCACACCACTTCAATACTTTATGGAAGTGAACAGCTAAAAATTTCAGTTCCTTTCTAGTCATGGTCATATGCACTCTCCAGTTCTCAGACATTACTTTTCTCTGCTCTGCATGATCTATGTCCATCATTCCAGGAAGAATTCAATGAATCCTCCTCATCTCATCTTTAATATTATGTAATTGTCTTTGTAGCAGTAGAATATTGGCCACCAAAAAAATGTTGGAGTAATTATTTTGTAGTCACCAAAGTGTAGTGGTAATATTACTACTGTAGACACCAGGGAATGTTGAAGACTGTATGGAAGGGTGTCTCGTGTCTGGTAGGTTGTCTGATGTGTTGAAAGAATATAAAGGTCCACACAGGTCACAAGGACGCCACTTTGACTCACGACGAGGAAGTCAAGTAATGGTAACAGCTGGTGACGTTTCATGGATTTATTCACGATACAGAACAGTAGACGTTCATCATCATATACAAAGTCAGTACGGTACATGACGACATACAGCATAGCAATGGTGAATAATATAATTGGCATCAACGCATCATAAACGACTGTAGATATATTCAGGTGCTGAAACCATCATCCTTTTCTACTACAGCCGAGATATATAGATGTAGGGGAGTAAATCAACTCTCCCTTTTCTGACCCCCCAGCAAGACAGACATATCTTCTGGAGTACATCAGGCAATGTCCTCTAAGTTCCTTAATAGCAAAGGTGTCAAACCTTGACCGACGTGAAACCGCTGGAGCAACAGAGTTCAACCAACAGATAGCCCTTGGGGCATGCACCGACCCGATGCATAAAAGACATGGTGATTCGTGAGCTGAAACTTCTCATGACAGTAGACTCTTAGCAAGCAGACTACAAAATGTCAATCATAAAAGCTGGCGACAAATAATAATCATATGAAGAGCAATTACCTTTCTTCAGAAATAAACACCACAACTCACACGCCTCCAGGCGCTTAGAATCACAAAGGGAAAATCATCTGTAGATAAACTAACAACTTGAGAGGACTTCCATTTTCCCTGTCAAATGAACACGGATGCTGAAACGCGTCTCACTCTGATCAGAACCACTGTTCGACTCCTGGAACGGAAGTCTTTTTCAAAACAACCCTAAATTCGACACATGCGCAGTAGCGCTTGACCCCTGAGTTAAACTCAAACGGGACGATGTTGGACACATACCAAGCAAAGACACTGACCAAATCGAGCCTTATATGGTCAGGGAATAACCATCAACTCAGGTTGCAAACATTCCAAGAAAAGCTGACCTATTCGAGCCATATAAGGATTACAACCAGACATCAATCTAATAATAGACCGTCAGGTTAAGACACAAGAGAAGGTAACAACAATTGTAAAATGAAACCTCAGCTAACCAAGAGTTATGCACCTTAGATTACAAAAAATTAAAGCGTACAATCAAGACAGGTTATATATATATTGTTATATATATATATAGACTCAGAAAAATCTGTGCGTAACAGATTACCGCACCCCCCGGGGAAAAAAATGAAACATTTTTTTTTAAATCCGAGAGCAAGATCAAACAGGCTCCTAACGCACGAATGATGCACGGATAAACGTATCACCAAAAAATATAATGCCTAATGTGAGGCAAGCTCGACGCATGGAGCGTTAGGTGAAACTATAACTCAGATCCTTAGAGAAAGTATTTCCCTAAGTATACACATATTCCAGGGAGGTGCCACCAACATACACCACAATGCTGGCAACATTATAATGCAATCAAAATTATACACATACAAATTTATCTGACATTAAATATATTATCATAGGATTAAACAATGGAATGTTATCAAAACAGCGGTGTCATAACATAATATACCGCATTATAGAGATATACCCATTTAAATAACCAAATACCACATTATGTAAGCATGTAATAATATTATGATACAATGCATTATACATAATACTGATTAAGTAGATGATCCCAGAAGACGTGGACATAAATTAAGAGGGCACATCTACTGAGTCGTTCCAAGGTAAGTTAGTACTTCGCTATACTTCAAGGTTCTATATGATAAATGTTAGATTTTCTAATACAGCAATCAAAATACATTCTTGACTATAAATTGTGGCCATGAGAACGTTTGGCCCTTATATTGCTAACTTAGCCTTCTTCCGTTATACCAAAATCGGTAACAGAAAAAGGAAATCATACAGTACAATGTTATAAATTCTTATAAAGTGAGAATAGATGTGCTGATATATAATTATAGTGGAGACCTGTTATAAATCTCGACGTCTATCAGGAAATATAGGACAGAAAAGTCAAGTGGAATCATGTGGGCATCTGGACAAAATGTCTGCCATCACATTATCCGCACCTCGGATAGCTCGCACCGTGAAATGAAATGGTTGAAGAGCAATGGCATAGCGAGTGGATCTCGAGCTCTTCAAGTTTTTACTCTGAATAGCAGTAAGAGCTTTCTGGTCGGTTTCCACAATGAAATGCGCAACCAGAAGGAATCTTTGTAACTTGAGAATTGACCAAACCATAGCCAACAATTACCGGTCTAGAACCGAGTAATTCCTCTCTGCCGCATTTAGTTTCCTAGAGATATACACCACCGGATGCAGAGTATCTGAATACTCTTGCATTAGTGCTGCCCCAATCCCAGTGGATGAGGCGTTACTTCGAAGAACAAAAGTCTTCTCAATAGTAGGTAACCTTAAGATAGGTGGAGATGAAAACAAAGTTTTAATCTGTTCCAATGAGGATTGGCATTCTTGAGACCAGCGGATCAGATTAGGCGATCCTTTCTTCAACAAGGTTGAAAGAGGTGCCATAATGGAGGACAGATTCGGAATGAATCGTCCGTAAAATTGTATCAAACCTAAGAGACTACGTACTTGTTTTTTCGTCTTAGGAACCGAAATGTTTAGTATTTTGGAAATATTATGGTCCTCTGTTTTTAACAGACCATGACCAACCCGGTGACCCAGGAAAGAAATTTCACTAAATCCTATAAAGGCTTTAGAGGGTTTTGCAGTCAAATTATACGCGCGAAGAGTAGACAGCAATTCGTATAAACCCAAATAGTGATCTTCCCAGGAATCACTGAAGAGACAGATATCGTCTAAGTATGCTATGACATCTGTACGATATGAGAAAATTCGATGCATCATGCGTACGAACGTAGCAGGGGCATTCATAAGGCCGAAAGGCATGAAATTCCATTGAAATAAACCCCTGGGTGAAGAAAAAGCAGTAAGAGGTTTGGCGTGTTCAGTTAAAGGAACTTGCCAATAACCTTTCGATAAGTCAAGTTTGGTAAAGAATCTAGAATTAGAAAGTTTGTTTACTAGCTCTTCTAATGAAGGCATAGGTTCAGCATCGAACTTCGTAACTTGGTTCAATTTGCGATAATCAACGCAAAGGGGTATGTTATTGTCTTTCTTTCGAACAATAACCATGGACGAAGAGTATGCTGAAGTGGATGGTTCAATTATTTTCAATTGTATCATTTCATCCAATTCTTTTTCGACTTGTGATTGAAAATGGATTGGTATAGGATAGGGTCTGACTCTGATAGGATTATGGTCAGTAAGTATTATGTCATGTTCAATGACATGTGTGTGTCCAGGAATGTCGGTAAGGACATCCTGAAACGTTTGTAACATCGAAGAAACTTGTCGGTGTTCCTCGGCGGAAAGACTAGGAGAAACTGTAACGTTTTTCCAAGATTCCGTAGAATGAAGTGGGATCACAGGAAGAGGAAGATTGACATCTGAAAAAGTAGTTTCCTCATCCTGTATAACCGACAGGGATGAGTAATAACCATGAGGTACAGGAGAATCGTCCGCTTGGAAAATAGGCTTCAAATAGTCCGGTCGTTCAAGAAATTCCGTGAGCATATTTATATGGAAAGTTTTATGCTTCCCATCAATATCGACAACATAGTCGACATCGGAAATTTTTGAGACTATCGAATACGGACCTTTCCATGCAATAAGAAGTCTATTCTCCCTAGAAGAGAGTAGAACGAGTGCTTTGTCACCCGGACAAAGTTGTCGTAGACATCTATTCTTATTTGCAAATTGCCTTGCCTTTTCTTTAGCAAATTCAGAAGAAGAAGTTGCTAGTTTGCATGCCTCGATGATCTTTTGCCTCAGAGCAATGACATACTCATATGAAGATTGTGTGTCATCGCTAATATTATCAACAGTAATAAGATCGTGGAGCAAAGACATAGGGCCGCGCGGTCGTGCGCCAAAGACAAGTTCAAAAGGAGAAAACCCTGTGTGTTCATTGGGAACTTCTCTATAAGCAAAGAGAGCTGCGGGTAAAACCCTGTCCCAATCCTGAGGATGATCATCAGTTATCTTCCCAAGTAAAGTCTTGAGTGTTCTATTCAAACGCTCAACTAACCCATTCGACATGGGGTGATAAATACTGCTGAGAGACCTTTTAATATGCAGAGTAGACATTACCTGCGACATAGTGTCTGATATAAGTTGAGTACCATGGTCTGACAATATTTCTCTGGGAATCCCAAACGAGAAAATATCAGCCAAAGAGCGTCTGCAATATCAATAGTGGAGATGCTCTTAAGAGGTATAGCCTCTGGCCAACGTGTGCATATGTCGACACATGTAAGGATAAACTGACGTCCTCTGGCCGACTTGATCCTAAAAGGACCAATAATATCTATTACCATTTTCTGAAATGGCCGAATAGGAATGTCTGCAGCCTGGATAAGCGCTGCATGTCGTGGTCCTCTAGATTTGACCTCTTGACATATTTTGCAAGATCGGCAGTAAATACGTATGTCCTTGTTCACAAATGGCCAAAAGAAAGCCGCAAGAACTCTCAACTTTGTACGGGAAAAACACATATGTCCAGCACATTGCGAGTCATAAGCATGTTGCAATATCTGTAATCTCATACTCTTAGGCACAAGAATTTGTGAATGTGTAGACACCGTCGAGTCTTGTACCATACGTACAAGTACGCCGTTCTTCATAGTAATCCAAGATTTTCGATTTGTATTCTGATTTGGATCTTTTTTTTTTTGCTAGAATGAAGAATGTTTTTAAAGAAGGATCTTCTTCTTGCAATTTTATGAATGAGTCACGTGAAATAACCAAGTGTCTATCTTGGCTATGTACTTCATTATTATCAGTTAATGAAGTTTGAGGTATCTGACGAGCCTGTGCTCTTGTGACCACAGCATTGGTAGCTTGAATATTTTGTTCTTCCCAAGCAGCAATTTGCTGCGGAGTACATTCCCTAACTCCGTGAATACGACCGATAATAAGATCCGCAATAGGGTTTGGCAGAAGACACGCGTGCACATCTCCCGTAAAAAAGGGAGTAGCAATGTGAATTATGGCAGTAGGATACTTTTCCAAAGTGCCACCAAATGTGACACATTTGATCACTTTTCCTGTAGCACAGGATGGGTCTACAAGAGATTGCTTAACTCCAATAGTAGTGCATCCAGAATCAACAAGGACTGAGACTGGATTATTATTTACTAGACCTTTATGTAGGATAAGAGATCCTCTCCCGTCATACGCAACTGCAGCAGGAAGAGTGGGAAGAGGGTGACCACAGCTCAAGGTAGTTACCGAAGTCGGTTCAACCAAAGTAGTGCATTGGGAGCATTCATTTGCTCTCCCAAAGTCAAAGGCAGAACATGTGACAGCGCTAGAGTTTTTATTATCATCATCCTGTTTACAGGCTCCCTGAGATTCTTGCTGTACAGCGTTTGCTTGCTGATATCTCTTTTTTGTGTTGAGATCTACCGCGACTATTATTGCTTCTGAAATTATCATTGTATTCTCTATTGTAACTGTTATCCTGGTTTGAATCCCAGTTTCCATAGTTATCATTATCATTTCCACATTGATGAGAACATCTATTATTTTGGTTTTGAGGTCTCCGCGAAGAATAGTTTTGATAGCCTCCATTATAATTACCTCTGCGAAAATGTTTATAATTATTGTGTACAGAATAACGAGGACTGTCAGCCCGTCTCTAGTTCTTCGAAGAAGAACCGCTATGTGATTGATTGCCTTGATTCTGAGCATAATTACGGTTACTTTTCCTGTTAAAATTTTGTTGAGTACCCTGAAATTTACGAAAGAAGTTTGGGCCATATGGTGCTGCCGAAGCAACCGGCAAACCTTCCTTCACTTTAGAGTTGCTAATGGTTACTTGAGGGTGCGCAGTTACATACTGGCAACAATATTCTTCCATTTCTTTTATGTTTTTAGGCTTACGCTCATGAAGGAAAGCAAGAAAAGACTCATTGACAGAAGACATAACTTTGTCTCTAAGTAGTAAGTCCATAAGTGCTTCAAATGTATGCTCTGTCTTAGACAGCTCAACCCAACGTGTAAACGTGAGACGTATTTTTGCAATAAATTCAGAGAATTCTACTCCAGTTTCTGGCAACATATTTTCAAATTGAAGATGATAGCCGTCTTCATTAAGTTGGTATTTCTTTAATAATGCCGCCCTGACAACCTCATAATTGTTCTTGTCAGGCTCATCTACCATGCTTAGCATACTTAGAGCTTCACCTTTAAGTATATTCGACAATTGATCAACATATAGTGATTTATCTATATTATGTGTTTTACATGACCGTTCAAATCTGTCCAGATAGAACGTTATATCATCACTGGAAGCATTGAAAGCTGGTAGTTTAATCTTGAAAGTACTAGCATTAGACTTATCAGAAGATGACACCTTATTTGGATCATTAGCATTACCCATGTTCATCAACTTTAACTTCTCTATCTCCAAAGCTAAGAGTTTTTCTTCGTGCTCCATTTTTGCTTTTTCTTTTCTCTCTTCAGCCTCTAGTCTTTTAATTTCAGCCTCTTTATCTAGTCTTTTATTTTCAGCCTCTATTTATAGCTGGATTTTCTTCTCATCAGCTTCTCTTTGTAACTTTTTCTCTTCAGCCTCAACTCCTCTTTTTTGTTTTTCCATTTCCATCTGGAATCTCCTTTCCTCCACCTGCATCTGCAATTTTAAATTCTCAGCTTCTGCTTTCTTCTGTTCAGCTTCTATTTCCATTCTCTTTTCTTCCGACTTTAATGCCTTGGCATATTGAACAGTCGCAAATTCTTCCAATTTATCACCAGTCTTGCCAAGGGATTTCCCTTGCTCAATAAAGTACTCAAGTGTAGACATAATGGCTAATAATATGAGTCCAAAATGTGAAATAATAAATTATCTTATTCCAACCTTAATGGTAACAAGTCTTAAATAAGGTACTTGTATAATCACATTACATTATCCCAATATCTATGGGAAACAAGTCTTTGGTAAAGAACTTGTATAATCAACTGTATAATAATACACCACTTGTCAATTCTTTATCATAAGTGCATTACACAGCTAATAGTGCATGACCAAATATTCACCAGTCAATTATCATAAGTGCACTACACAGCTAATAGTGCATGACCAAATATGTCTATCAATAGTGAATGACAACAAAGAACAATGTAAACAATGAACAAAGATCAAAGACAATACGAAAACATTTGCAGAAGTCAACTAAATATACAGCAAAACTAAGAAAATATCACAAAGAATGTGATGATAACTGCGAAAATCACACAAAAGACATAACACCACAGTGTATAAACATAAAGTTTGTATAAAACTAAACAATAGGAAGGGGAGACCTACAAATACAAACAAATCAAAACTAAACTAAAGAACAGAAAAAATGACAAAAATGACAAAAAGCATACCTCGTCACAACTAAACAAAAATAGCAACAGATGTTGCTAGCAAATTCCGCTAAGGGAAATTTGCACAGTCCCTACAGAACGCTGTTATAGGGCCTCTGTGACGTGGCATAACCTATAATCAGACACCGCCCAACCGAAAAAAAACCGCTGAAATATAAATATACACATAAACAACATGTAACATATAAACATATAACAAAAGAATATGTAAACACAGAAGGCTCAGTTATACACAATACAAGGGCACAGTTCACAAAAAATAGGCCACTTATCTTATGTATCCTATCGTCAACACGGCAAAGAACAGGTAGTAATCAGCATTCTAAAGACTCGATGGTCCAACGCTGATCAAACATCTGGACTTGCATGAACAAAAACTGCAAAGACGACTGTTACGGAACTTGACCTTCTGATATAGTAAAGATGGAGGTACGGAACTTGTCCTTCTTAACACAGTAACTCGATTCAATCGGCACTTGACCTTCTAAACGATGAAAACTGCAAAGTCGGCAATCTATCAGGCAGCGCCGGGTACTTTCAGTTTACAGGTACAGTACACATATTACTTTGGCACGTCACAATGTTGAGTGCAGGGAAAACTGTGTAGTATGCTGACCTAGATATCTTGAAGGCATGAAGCGAGAACAGTTCACCGAACCTTGAGCTCCGAATGATGAATGATGAATGGGTTATGGACCCCGTAAGTGCTGGTTACCAGATGAAACCAGCTGGCCACCAAAAATGTAGCAGTAGAATATTGGCCACCAAAAAAAATGTTGGAGTAATTATTTTGTAGTCACCAAAGTGTAGTGGTAATATTACTACTGTAGACACCAGGGAATGTTGAAGACTGTATGGAAGGGTGTCTCGTGTCTGGTAGGTTGTCTGATGTGTTGATAGAATATAAAGGTCCACACAGGACTACAGTACACAGGTCACAATGTCGTCACTTTGACTCACGACGAGGAAGTCAAGTAATGGTAACAGCTGGTGATGTTTCATGGATTTATTCACGATACAGAACAGTAGACGTTCATCATCATATACAAAGTCAGTACAATACTTGACGACATACAGCATAGCAATGGTGAATAATACAATTGGCATCAACGCATCATAAACGACTGTAGATATATTCAGGTGCTGAAACCATCATCCTTTTCTACTACAGCCGAGATATATAGATGTAGGAGATTAAATCAACTCTCCCTTTCTGACCCCCCAGCAAGACAGACATATTTTCTGGAGTACATCAGGCAATGTCCTCTAAGTTCCTTTAATAGCAAAGGTGTCAAACCTTGACTGACGTGATACCGCCGGAGCAACAGAGTTCAACCAACAGATAGCCCTTGGGGCATGCACCAACCCGATGCATAAAAGACATGGTGATTCGTGAGCTGAAACTTCTCCTGACAGTAGACTCTTAGCAAGCAGACTACAGAATGTCAATCATAAAAGCTGGCGACAAATAATAATCATATGAAGAGCAATTACCTTTCTTCAGAAATAAACACCACAACTCACACGCCTCCAGGCACTTAGAATCACAAGGGGAAAATCATCTGTAGATACACTAACAACATGAGAGGACTTCCATTTTCCCCGTCAAAATGAACACGGACGCTGAAACGCGTCTCACTCTGATCAGAACCACTGTTCGACTCCTGGAACGGAAGTCTTTTTCAAACAACCTTAAATTCGACACATGCGCAGTAGCGCTTGACCCCTGAGTTCAACTCAAACGGGACGATGTTGGACACATACCAAGCAAAGACACTGACCAAATTGAGCCTTATATGGTCAGGGAATAACCATCAACTCAGGTTGCAAACATTCCAAGAAAAGCTGACCTATTCGAGCCATATAAGGATTACAACCAGACATAAATCTAATAATAGACCGTCAGGTTAAGACACAAGAGAAGGTAACAACAATTGTAAAATGTAACCTCAGCTAACCAAGAGTTATGCACCTTAGATTACAAAAAATTAAAGCGTACAATCAAGACAGGTAAATATATATATTGACTCAGAAAAATCTGTGCGTAACAGTCTTGTTATCCCGTGACGTTTTGGGGGCCTCTGGGAAGACAAGGAAACAACAGAAGTACTGCTCCATCAGGCATGTCGTACTAGGAAATAATACGTGGTTGTGCACGGGGGTGGGGGGCCTACTCATCAAGTAAAACAGATTTCTACAGAAACCACCACAGCAAAAGTTTGTCTTTTGGTGTAGGTTTCCTCAAGGGAACCATTTGCAGTGGTGGTTTCCATGCTCTTTAAGCAGCCAAAAAAAAAGAAGACCATCATCAGTTTTCTTCTTTTTTGAGTGCTAAACTTTAATTGATTATCTGATCATGGTTATGGACCCCTTCTTGGGAAGAAATGTATATAAAAGTATTATTAAAAAACTAAATTTTAAATTTTAGGTTAGAATCCATTCATGGACCCCAAGGTGCTGTGGACCACTGGTTAAAAACCCCTGCTTAAAGTTATCTTTGTTCCTCTCTTAGTGCTAAATTATTACTTACTTAGTCGTTCCCCTTCTACCATGAGGTGTAGAGGTTTGGAAGAGAAAGCGCCAGACTATCCTATCTGCTGTCTTCCTCCTGGCCTGGTTCCATTCTAGTCCTCGGTCCTTCAAAGATTGTCTAATGTTGTCCTCCCAGCGGACTAATGGTCAACCTGGGGGTCTGGATCCCTGGCTCTTTGTTTCCCATGGCTTGTCATGGTGGCCGATCTTCTCCCATTCTGCAGATATGGCCAAACCATCTAAGTTGGGACTGTTCTACTTTGATCTGCAGGGGGTGGGATTTTAGGCCTTGACGTATCGTCTGGTTGTGGACCATGTCTCTTCTTGTTACTTCAACCACCTTCCTCAGATACCTCATTTCTGAGGTTTGGATCTGGCTTTTGTGGGTTGTAGTCATTGCCCATGACTCACATCCATATGTCAAGACTGGGACATAGGTGGAGCGGTATACAGCCATCTTCGTTTTCTTACCAATCTCTCTCTTGCTGAGGAAGCTTCGATTTATGGCCTGAAAAAGTCTCCCAGCTGCTGCTTTTCGAGTGGCCAACTCTTTTTTGATACCTCTCTTTCGGTCTATAATAGCTCCAAGGTATTTAAAGTGGTCAACCTGCTCCAGGACCTGTTCTCCCAGCTTAATCTGATGTCTTCTTTCTTCTCGTGATATCACCATGGATTGTGTTTTAGAGCTGCTTATGATCATCCCTCTCTTCTCCAGCTCTTCCTTCCAGACTTGCAAGTTGGATTGGAGATGTGCTTCTGATTTAGCAATCAGGGCAACATCATCAGCAAATGCCAGCTCTGAAATACAGACCTGTCTCATCTTCCAGTACCGCACTGAATACTTTCTTGTTCTCTCCTTACATGCCTTGATGACATCGTCCATGAGGAGTATGAAAAGATAAGGTGACAGGATATCACCTTGTCTTACACCAGTGGTGGTCCTGAACTCTTCTGATTTATGGTTTGCTGTCCTCACATAATTTCTGCAAGACTTGTAGAAGCTCTGTAAAGCATGAATCAAAGGTGCTGGAATGTTCTTCCTTGCCAAACAGTCCCAAAGTTTGCTCCAGGGGACCCTGTCAAACGCCTTTTCCAGATCTATGAAACAAAGATGGATCTCACTCTTATACTCAAGGGCCTTTTCATTCAGCTGTCTGAGTGTGAAGATTAGGTCTTGAGTACTTTGGTTTACTCGGAATCCGCACTGGACCTCATCCAATTGTGGCTCAGCTAGGCGTCGGAGTCTCTGCTCTAGGATTCTAGAGTAGATTTTACCTGGGACACTGAGAAGGGATATGCCTCTATGGTTTCCACATTGTCGATTGTCACCCTTTTTGAAAATTGGTGTTATGATGGCAATCTCCCAATCCTTTCGTATGGTCTTGTTGCACCACGCTGCTGTAGGACCCTTAAGAGTAATAGGTTGCCTGCTGCTCCCATGTACTTAACCATTTCTGGTGTTATACCATCATGCCTTGCTGCTTTTCCCATCTTGATTTTCTCCAGTGCTGCCTTCAGTTCTTCCATCTTTATGTCATCTTCACCATCATTGGTTTTCTCTTCTGTGCTAGTGGTTATCATTTCTGATGCTTCACCATGCTCACCATCCAGGAGTTCTGAGAAATATTCTTTCCATCTTTCCATTACTTCCTTCAGGGCAGTAAGCAATTTGCCTTGCTTGTCCTTTAAAAATTTGAGAGGGCATTTTTTTTCTTCTTCATGTTCTTTAGGGTCTTATAGAACAATTTATGGTTTTCTTGCACATCTTTTTCTAGCTTTTCTCCAAATTCTTCCCAGGACTTCTGTTTTGCTGCTAGCACCTTGTTCTTTGCTTCTGTTCTGAGTGTCACATTTTCTCTAAATTTCTCCATTTGTCCTGTTGTGTTTTTAGCTCCTAAGTATTGTTTCCATGCCATTTTCTTCTCTCTTATTTTCTCTTTGACTTCCTCTGTCCACCAAGGTGTCCTCTTTCTCTTGTTCCCAAGTCGAACTTCACCACATGCTTCTGCAGCAGCTGTCTTTATGATGTCCTTGAATTTAAGCCAGAGGGTTTCCAAGTCATCAGGTTGTTCTTCTGTACTGCTCACCGCTGCAGCAATAAGCCCCTGATATCTGGTCTTAATTTCTGGCTCTCTCAGCTTGTAGGTCTTAATGCTCATTTCTCCCGTTCGTTTACTTAGTTTCTTGCGTGATGTTGGGCAGTTCCTAGGCTGAGCAACTCTTTCAGTTGTTCTTTTGATTGTAAGCAGGTAGTGATCACTTCCAATCTCTGGCCCCCTCCAGACTCTAGCATCCCAGACATATTTGAATGAGCTCCTCCTAACATTGGCATAGTCGATCACTGACTTCTCATTCTTTGTTGGTTCACATCTAGTGTATGCATGTCCTAAGCCCGGCTGAAAAAGGAGGAGGGCGGCCTGCATGGAGGCCGTAAGGAGGCAGCCCCTCTACCATGCAAAGGCACAACAGGCCAATCGCCTGTTTGCTTTAAACTTTTGATTATGAGAACTACAAGAGAGAAAATTGGACTGATTCTAAAGCGCTAAATTATTAACACTTTAAAATGAATTTTTGTCTTAGCCCTCTTCGCTTTAGGAGGGCATAGGACCTTTACTTTACTTTACCATCATCATCATCATGACCATTGAAGTTGATCCCCTTGCCAGACGCCAGCACCAAACATTCACATGTTCTTGCAGCAGTGGTTTCTGTAACATGTTTTACATGATGAAGTTTCAAGCCTCATGTCCAACCTCATATTAGTGGCCTCGTACAACATGACTGAGGAAACAATAGGCTTGTTCTTTCTTTGTTCCATCAGAGACCCCCCCCCGGGATCTACATGGGGAGGAATTAGTATTTTTTCATCGTCTGTGTTTATGTTATATATATATATATATATATATATATATATATATATATATATATATATATATATATATATATATATATATATATATATATATATATATATATATATATATATATAACTGAAACCCCCAATGCAGCAGCAGGTAAATACTTTGTGCAAGTTTCCTGTGAGGGGACTCCACCTGCAGGGGTGGCTGCTTGTTTCCTGTGAGAGGACTCCACCTGCAGGGATGGCTGCTTGTTTCCTGTGAGGGGACTCCACCTGCAGGGGTGGCTGCTTGTTTCATGGAGGAGCAAAAGGGACAATGATAAAGATAAAAAATACTAATATTTTTTGTAGACAACCTTGAATATTAACTTGTCACCTGACCTGTAAAAGCTGTCTGTCCAATTTCATATGCGTCCATAGGTTCCAGCTGTGGGCCTAGATACCCTAGATAATCTCCCTTGACCATATCCATCGCGTTCATGTGGTATACAGCCTGAAATAAATTCAAGTTTGGCCAACACTTTGCTCTGTTACAGAACGACATGGAAAAGATGAGAAAAGGCAAAGAACAGAAGGAAGGGAGGGATGGAGGTAGGGAGTGAGAGAGTAAGGGAGGAAGAAGGGATAAAACAAACTGGTCAACTGAATGACAGAAAACTTCAGATGGTCAGAACATGACAACCTGGCAGACTGAACAGCAACAAATATTAGATAGCCAGAACAAGATAAACTGGTCAACTGAATGACAGAAAACTTCAGATGGTCAGAGTCATGAGAAAATGGTAGACTGAATAGCAATAAATATTTAGATAGTCAGAAAAAGATAAACTTGCCAACAGAATGACAGAACAATTAAGATGGCCAGGACATGACAACTTGACATACTGAATAGCACAGATGGTCAGAACAACATAAACTAGTGAAACAAATGATAGACTTCACATGGCCACAACATGACTATCTGGACAGACTGATTAGCAATAAACAACTAAGGGTCCATTATATTTGGAAATGCACCCTAGTGTAACTGACATGGTTAAATGGGACGCACCTCGTCAAAGTGAGGTAACATTTTTTTTTTTTTTTTAAATGGTCAGAACATGATAAAGTGCTCAACCAAACAACAGAAACCTTCAGCTGACCAGAATAAAGCACCCATATAACTCTTCTCCTGTTAAATGTTTCATATGACCAGATGTAGACAGCTTGGCAGCCTGAGTAGAAATAAATTCAAAATGGGTTAGAATAAGGCAAACTAGTGAACTGAATGAAAACAATTTTCTTATAGCCAAAACAAAGCAACTTAACAGTTGACAGGAATACAGTTCAAATGATTGACACAATACAAACTCATGGTCTGATGGCACTAAGCGTAATATGGATTAAAAAAAGGAAATTCTGCAGGATACCCAAGCCATAAAAACAATAAACAATTTAATAATGACAAGATCACTAATGCGGAATTTATCACAAGAACCAGACAAGTGCCAGTGGAAGAAGAGGTGATAAGGAGATGCCAGAGATGGGTAGGAAACATACTGAGAAAATCTGTTGATAGCATTACCAGGCAGTCCTTGTTCTGGAATCCATAGGATAAGAGACATAGAAGGAGACTAATAGAACACATGGAGAAGAGAGCTGGAGACAGGAACACGTGGAGAAGAGAGCTGGAGACAGGAACACATGGAGAAGAGAACTGGAGACAGGAACACATGGAGAAGAGGAGACCAATAGAACACATGGAGAAGAGATGGAGACCAACAGAACACATGGAGAAGAGATGGAGACCAATAGAACACATGGAGAAGAGATGGAGACCAACAGAACACATGGAGAAGAGAAGGAGAGCAATAGAACACATGGAGACCAATAGAACACATGGAGAAGAGATGGAGACCAAAAGAACACATGGAGAAGAGAACTGGAGACAGAAACACATGGAGAAGAGAAGGAGACCAATAGAACACATGGAGAAGAGATGGAGACCAATAGAACACATGGAGAAGAGATGGAGACCAATAGAACCCATAGAGAAGAGATGGAGACGAATAAAACACATGGAGAAGAGAAGGAGACCAATAGAACACATGGAGAAGAGAATAATAACAATAGAACACATGGAGAAGAGATGGAGACCAATAGAACACATGGAGAAGAGAATAATAACAATAGAACACATGGAGAAGAGATGGAGACCAATAGAACACATGGAGAAGAGAAGGAGACCAATAGAACACATGGAGAAGAGATGGAGACCAATAGAACACATGGAGAAGAGATGGAGACCAATAGAACACATGGAGAAGAGAAGGAGACCAATAGAACACATGGAGAAGAGAAGGAGACCAATAGAACACATGGAGAAGATATGGAGACCAATAGAACACATGGAGAAGAGAAGGAGACCAATAGAACACATGGAGAAGAGAAGGAGACCAATAGAACACATGGAGAAGATATGGAGACCAATAGAACACATTGAGAAGAGAACTGGAGACCAATAGAACACATGGAGAAGAGAAGGAGACCAATAGAACATATGGAGAAGAGATGGAGACCAATAGAACGCATGGAGAAGAGAAGGAGACCAGTAGAACACATGGAGAAGAGAAGGAGACCAATAGAACACATGGAGAAGAGATGGAGACCAATAGAACACATGGAGAAGAGAAGGAGACTAATAGAACACATGGAGAAGAGAAGGAGACCAATAGAACACATGGAGAAGAGAATAATAACAATAGAAAACATGTAGAATAGATGGAGACCAATAGAACACAAGAAGAAGAGAAGGAGACCAATAGAACACATGAAGAAGAGAAAGAGACCAATAGAACACAAGGAGAAGAGATGGAGACCAATAGAACACATGGAGAAGAGATGGAGACCAATAGAACACATGGAGAAGAGATGGAGACCAATAGAACACATGGAGAAGAGAAGGAGACCAATAGAACACATGGAGAAGAGAAGGAGACCAATAGAACATATGGAGAAGAGATGGAGACCAATAGATCACATGGAGAAGAGAAGGATACCAATAGAACACACGGAGAAGAGAAGGAGACCAATAGAACACATGGAGAAGAGAAGGAGACCAACAGAACACATGGAGAAGAGGAGACCAATAGAACACAAGGAGAAGAGAAGGAGACCAACAGAACACATGGAGAAGAGGAGACCAATAGAACACATGGAGAAGAGAAGGAGACCAATAGAACACATGGAGAAGAGAGCTGGAGATAGACATGAAGTGGATGAAGAAGACATGGAAAGACCTTGAGCTGATGGTACAGGACAGGAAGACTTGGCAGACGTTTGTTGAAGGCCTATGCTCTTTGAAGAGCCGTGTTAGCGCAGTGGTTAGTGCACTGGCTTCCTAGCTTGGTGGTCCATGGTTCGATCCCCAATCGAGGAGGGACTTTTAAGACCGCAAACGGCTACAGGGTCGACCCAGCCTTATGAATTGGGTACCAGAGCAACTCTGGGAAGGTTAAGGCGGCTGGCGTGATGCTGACCACATCACCTCTAGTGTGCCTATGGTCAAGAAATCATGGGCCTAACACCATATTCCCAATATTCCTCAATGGGCGTGTAACGGGATCCTTTACCTTTACCTATGCTCTTTGATGAGCTGAAGGGTGATGATGAAGATGATGATGATATCATAAAGACAATCTGTACAACTGCATGCAAGACAACAATGATATAAATACCTGTAACCGTAAAAGTGACAGCTGTGCACCTCGTATGTCATTGTCGTCTGCCAGGAACTGCTCTTGGGAGTTTTGAACAGAGACACGGAAACTTTCTACATCAGAAAAAACAAATAAGGTCTATTAAAACTGTAAACACCAGAAAATTGACAAATGATCATACCTCTTACCGCTGGCAATCTCACTGTGTAATATAGACTGTCACATAAACCACTACTGGAAGAGCATGTGAATTCTTTGTGCAGGCTTCCTGCAAGGGGATGAGCTACAGTGGTGGCTCTCTATGGTTCATAGGCAGTGAAAAAGCAACTGATGATGGGGAGGTCACACACATACACAATTTTGGTTTTGATTTACTCTATTGGGACTGAATGGAGGGGGGAAGAAGTTACTATACTGTCTTGAATTTATTACACTATATATCCTAATTATAACCCATCGAGGGTTGAACGCGATAATTGGTTGTTTTGTTTTTAACTGATGATGATAATGACAACTCTTACCTTACAGGTCATCAAATCTTGAGATAAACTAAAATTATGATAGCATTTTCCTTTATGGAAGTGGTTAGGTAATTTGAAAGAAATGCCAAGGAAACACGAGAAAGGGAGCTCGCGCAGAAACGAAAGCTGCTTCTCCGCACTTCATTTAGCGGAATTAGTGGACAGATGAAAAGATGGTAGAAAACGTGCTTTTTTTTAAATGATGACAAATATCGCGTTCAACATCTGATGGGTTATAATTAGGATATATATTGTTTTCAATTCCAAATAAGATTAATAACTGCCGATAACGGGAAAGTGGCATGGTACAGGTATACCTCGCTTTATTGCGCTTTTTTCAAATTATTCATGTTTATTTATTAGAACGTGCCTTCTTCTTCCGATAGATTTTGGCTCTCCACCAGCAAAAAAATTCGCTGAAGGCTCAGATGATGAAGATTATCATTTTTTTTTAGCAATAAAGTATTTTTAATATTACAATACACCATTTGTGTAAAATCGCAATGACGTTCGCTGAACGCTCTGCATGTATTTATTACGATATTCGCTTTATTGCGGTGGTCTGGAACCGAACCCGCAATATCTCCGAGGTATTCCTGTACACTTATTTAATGGTTTGTTGCGAAACCTACCAAAATTTTCTCCCAGCACACCAGCATAGTCAACTGCAAATCGTCTGATGACTTTGTAGACAGAATTTGGATGCCTGAGATCTAACTCTGACTTTTGGCGCAGTCTGACGTCACGCAGCCGGTCGGAGTAAAAACTGAAATTATAACATTGTAATGAAACTGATAACAGTATTGCACTTCAAGAAACCCCTCCACAAATTGCAAAATTATACATATACCTTGGCAGCAATAAAGATACGGTTGGAGGGACAGGTAATGATAAAAAAATAATAACACAAAAGGCTAGAGTACCTTTCATTGCATTGGGAAATATATGGAGATAGAATCAGGTCAATCACACAAAAATCTGAATTTTCAATTCAAATGACAAGTCAGCCCTGTTGTACGGCTCTGAAAAATGGAGAACAGCAAAAACAACAACCAAAAAAAAGCACCGGACTTTCATGAATGGATACTTGCGTAGAATAGAAGAAATGGAGTGGTATGACCAGATCACTAACGTGGAACTGATGACAAGAACTAGACACGCGCCAGTGGAACAAGAGATAAGAATAAGACGCTGGAGATTGATAGGATACACATCGAGGAAACCTGTTTATATCATTGCCAGGACACACATCGAGGAAACCTGTTTATATCATTGCCAGGACACACATCGAGGAAACCTGTTTATATCATTGTATATTAAATGTAACTTCTGCCATCAATGGTACCTATACCTTGTAGCGGTATGGCAGCTTGCGTACCCTGACAATCCCCAGAGCTATGCCAGTGGGAGTTTTACTCCTGGTAGGTTCAACCAAGCTGGACTGGTCTGTGTGGGTAGAGGTCAGACAAAAGCTGGTACCCTGGTCCTCCAGGTTGGGGGTTTTAGCATAGGGCTGACACCCCTGTCTATATAAAAAAAATCGCACGTTACGGAAACAACAATAAATGGAAAAACTTTGCTGCGGGATGGACATTCGGAGTCTGTGGCTCGTATGACTGTCAGTGGTGAAAGCCGAAAGGAAGCCACTGACATGAAAACGGATGTCCTGACCGCAAAACAGGATACAAGAATAGGTTTTTGGAATGTCAGGACAATGTACGAGACAGGTAAACTAAGACAGGTCACGGCAGAAATGAGAAACTATAGGTTACACATTCTAGGGATAAGCGAGAGCAGATGGACAGGGGCAGGAAAAGTTAAAACAGCAACAGGAGAAACAGTACTTTACTCTGGAAGAGAGGATGGACAGCCCAATGAAGGCGTAGCCATTATTCTACAGAAAGGAATAGAAAGGACATTACTGGAATGGAAACCCATCAACAACAGACTGATAAGATTAAGATTGAGAGGGAGATTCACCAACACTACAATAATACAATGGTACGCACCAACGAATGATAGCGATGAGGAGGTCAAGGATGAATTCTATCAACAACTGCAGAAAGAAATGGAAGACACACCTAGATATGATCTTGTTATAGTAATGGGAGACCTCAATGCGAAAGTTGGTACACACAATACATATAATGAAAGAACAATGGGGAAATGCGGCAGCGGAAGAGCAAATGAAAATGGGGATAAACTAATAAGTTTCTGTAGCATTAACAACCTGGTCATTGGAGGAACACTCTTCCCACATAAAGAAATTCACAAATTAACATGGGAATCACCAAATGGTCGGGACAGAAACCAGATAGACCACATCATGGTTAACGGTAGATGGAGACATGCATTACAAGATGTGAAGGTAAGAAGAGGTGCAGATGTGGGAAGTGATCACCATTTAGTAGTAGCAAAACTGAAAGTGAAACTAAGAAGGGCTGCACCAACTGTAACTACACAGAAAAGGTTTGACATCAGCAAACTGAAGGACTCCCTTACCAGAAAAGCTTTTGCGGCCGACATAAAGAAACGATATCAATTTGCCAAAAGTCAGGAAAAGACATTGACTGATGATATAGACCAGAATTTCAACACCATTTCAACAATATACAAAGAAAGCAACAAATCATGCTTGGGATTCCAGGAAAGGAAGAAGCAAGACTGGATAACACCAGAAACATTAAACACCATAACGATGAGAAAGGAAATGAAAAGAAAGAAAACAGAAGCGAAGTCCCCCAGGTTAAAGCAACTATATAGCGAACAGTACAGTCAGCTGGACAAGGAAGTTAAACGCCAAACCCGAGCCAACAAAAGGAATTTCCTAGACGATCTTGCAAGACAGGCAGAGGAGGCAGCACTGAGAAATGAACAAAGCACAGTATACAAAATAACTAAATTCATCAGCGGAAAACGAGGTGCAAACAATATTACATTAGTAAGAGATAAGCAAGGTAATCTCATCACGACAGCAGAGGGACAGGAAACAAGATGGCAGAGCACTTCAGAGAAATTCTGAACAAGGAACCACCAGAGACACAACTGAATGTTCCTGAAGCTGAAAACGATCTAGATGTGAATACAGACATTCCACGAAAAGAAGAAATCATCACAGCAATCAAAGGGTTAAAGAACGGCAAAGCTCCGGGCCATGATAACTTAAATGCAGAGCTATTTAAGACAGACCCTGAGCTAGCAGCAGAACTATTAGAACCACTATTTGCACAAGTCTGGAAAACGGGGACAACACCATCAGAGTGGAACAAAGGAATAATTGTCAAGTTGCCCAAGAAGGGAGATCTTGCAGACTGCAATAATTGGAGAGGAATCACTCTTCTCTCAGTTCCCAGCAAAATACTAGGCAGGATAATTATACAGAGAATTTCAAAGGCAGTAGACCACAAACTGAGGAAGGAACAAGCAGGATTTAGAAAGAATAGAAGATGTGTAGATCATATATTCACTCTCAGGAACATTATAGAGCAGTGCTCAGAATGGCAAAGACAGCTTTACATTAATTTCGTTGATTTTGAAAAGGCTTTTGACAGCATACATAGGGACAGTTTATGGAAAATACTGAGGGCTTATGGAATTCCAAGCTGCATAGTGTCAATCATAAAAAGCCTCTATGCCAACTTTACGTGTAGTGTTGGGCAGAGCAACCTAACCTTTGAGGTGAAGACAGGAGTACGACAGGGATGCCCTTGTCAACCACTCTATTTTTAACAGTCATAGACTGGGTGATGCGCCAGACAACAGAGGGCAGTCCAAGAGGAATAAGATGGACAACATTTTCTACACTGGAAGATCTGGAATATGCAGATGACATTGCACTACTAGCACATTCACATCAACACATCCAGGAAAAAAAAACGGATAGACTTAACAAGTTTAGCCAGCAGGTGGGGCTTGAACATCAATTTAAAGAAGTCTGAGGTCATGACGCTCAATGTGAGCAACCCTGAGCCCATATCAGTAAGGAATCAGCAATTGGTACAGACAGATACCTTCACATACCTAGGAAGCATAGTAACACCAGACGGCGGGGCAGGCAAAGACATCAACATCAGAATGAATAAGGCAAGAACAGCCTTTAGCCTAAACAACATCTGGAAGTCCTCCCAATACAGCACAAGCACAAAATTAAGATTATATCAGAGCTGTGTGCTTTCTGTGCTTCTCTATGGTGCGGAATGCTGGAGAGTTACAGAGAAGGAAATGTCGAAATTGTCCTCCTTTCACACAACATGCCTAAGAAAAATTCACCGAATCTTTTGGCCGAATACCATCACTAACCAAGATCTGCTTCCAAATTATAACCCACATGGGGTTGAACTAGGTATTTCATGCATGAGAAAACCTATTTCTTGCACATTTGTCAAAACAACAAAAATAACAACAAACATAGGACGAATTTCATGGAAACAATAAAAAGCTATAAGGAAGTCCTATAAAAATTATGAATGAAAAGAGAATTCATGGAAGAGAACAAAATTAGCTAAGACAATTATTTTGGACATATTAAGAAATCCCTCAAAATGCAATTAACATAAGAACGTGGAAGGAGACAGACATTAGACAACGCCACAACAAACGGTAGAGAAACTGCAGCCTGGAAGAACCAACACAAGAAATACCAACACAATAATACTCTATAGAATAAAGAACACTATATACATAAACTGTGACCCACATGGGGTCGAACTGGTTATTTTATTCATAAGATAAACACCAGGTTCTTTTTTTTTTTTTTTTTTTTTGTATGAACCAAAAGTCAAGACAACTATTTTGGACATATCAAAAGGCATACATTAGTCAAGACAAATATTTTAGATAAGCAAAGAGGGGTAAAACATGCGTTGAAGTTTCAGCTTGCGTTACTGTGTGAGAAGTATGCACAGAATCATTAACATGCGTACCATGTCTTTGTCACTTTCATTAAACATACCTTCTTTTGACAAAGTGTTGTGGGCCATGGTGAGAAAACACAACATCAGCCAGAAACTCATCCAGACTACTAAACAATAACTTCATACTGAAGCTACCAGTACAGTTGTGTAAACTGTCACACTAGGAGAATGGATGCCCCATACCCTATGGGGACCTCAGGGGATGTCTGATCTCACTGTCATTGTTGAACACTGTTGAGTGTATAATTTTAGACGGGATTGAGAACCGTTAGGCCAGGGATTCTGTCTATTTTTCGGTCCTGGTACCCCCTAGGTCAGGGGTTCTGCATCTTTTTTCGGTTCTGGTACCAAGTAGGCCTGTGGTTCTGTATTTTTTTTTTTCGGTCATGGCAACCCCTAGGCCAGGGGTTGGCAACCCAGATACTTGTGGAGATCTAATTTAGGACCACTGAGCTCTCTAAAGACTTACCTTGATAAAGTGAAGTCTCTGTTCAGGTGTCACAGAGTATTTTGAATAAGTGTAGCCTTGTTACATCTTTTATCTCTGATCAGGATCTGCTTCCTACAACTACATCGAGAGAGCGATGGGAAATTCTAACTACTGTAAATTATATTTTACTGAACGTTAACGTCACTTCAAACAAAAAAATCGCTTCCTATTTAATGCAGTGCAAAAATAGAATGAATTTTGGTCAGTTATCTTGCGGGGTTTTACTGTAAAAATACCTTTAAACATGAGGACACCGGACTTTCGGTGCCGGAATGAAAGGGCTAGTACGCAAATTACCTAGGTGAAAAATTCCCCCCTCCCCCCCCTTTTTTTTCCTCCATGTTTCGCCACCTACAGGTCTACAAAATGATCCTTAGAGATCTACAGGTAGATAAGATTGACCTGCTGCCGACCTCACCGTACGCTTTTAGTACATCTTCCCGTACCCACTGTTAATTATGAGAAGAAATAAACACTAACGTCTTCACCATGAATATGGAAAATAAAAACATTAATGAATTTTTCATTTTTTTTTAAAAATGTATTCGGTTCTTAACAAAATTGTTTAGTATCATAAATTCGCCATGTCATGTTCAGCCTCAGTTTTATTCTTGGTACAACTTTTTGAAATACATTTCACCATGTCATGTTCAGCCTCAGTTTTATTCTTGGTACAACTTTTTGAAATACATTTCGCCATGTCATGTTCAGCCTCAGTTTTATTCTTGGTACAACTTTTTGAAATACATTTCGCCATGTCATGTTCAGCCTGTTTCATTCTTGGTACAACTTTTTGAAATACATTTCGTCATGTCATGTTCAGCCTCAGTTTAATTCTTGGTACAACTTTTTGAAATACATTTCGCCATGTCATGTTCAGCCTGTTTCATTCTTGGTACAACTTTTTGAAATACATTTCGTCATGTCATGTTCAGCCTCAGTTTTATTCTTGGTACAACTTTTTGAAATACATTTCGTCATGTCATGTTCAGCCTCAGTTTTATTCTTGGTACAACTTTTTGAAATACATTTCGCCATGTCATGTTCAGCATCAGTTTCATTCTTGGTACAACTTTTTGAAATACATTTCGTCATGTCATGTTCAGCCTCAGTTTTATTCTTGGTACAACTTTTTGAAATACATTTCGCCATGTCATGTTCAGCCTCAGTTTTATTCTTGGTACAACTTTTTGAAATACATTTCGCCATGTCATGTTCAGCCTGTTTCATTCTTGGTACAACTTTTTGAAATACATTTCGTCATGTCATGTTCAGCCTCAGTTTTATTCTTGGTACAACTTTTTGAAATACATTTCGCCATGTCATGTTCAGCCTCAGTTTTATTCTTGGTACAACTTTTTGAAATACATTTCGCCATGTCATGTTCAGCCTCAGTTTTATTCTTGGTACAACTTTTTGAAATACATTTCGCCATGTCATGTTCAGCCTGTTTCATTCTTGGTACAACTTTTTGAAATACATTTCGTCATGTCATGTTCAGCCTCAGTTTAATTCTTGGTACAACTTTTTGAAATACATTTCGCCATGTCATGTTCAGCCTGTTTCATTCTTGGTACAACTTTTTGAAATACATTTCGTCATGTCATGTTCAGCCTCAGTTTTATTCTTGGTACAACTTTTTGAAATACATTTCGCCATGTCATGTTCAGCTTCAGTTTTATTCTTGGTACAACTTTTTGAAATACATTTCGCCATGTCATGTTCAGCTTCAGTTTTATTCTTGGTACAACTTTTTGAAATACATTTCGCCATGTCATGTTCAGCCTGTTTCATTCTTGGTACAACTTTTTGAAATACATTTCGTCATGTCATGTTCAGCCTCAGTTTTATTCTTGGTACAACTTTTTGAAATACATTTCGCCATGTCATGTTCAGCCTCAGTTTTATTCTTGGTACAACTTTTTGAAATACATTTCGCCATGTCATGTTCAGCTTCAGTTTTATTCTTGGTACAACTTTTTGAAATACATTTCGCCATGTCATGTTCAGCCTGTTTCATTCTTGGTACAACTTTTTGAAATACATTTCACCATGTCATGTTCAGCCTCAGTTTTATTCTTGCTTTTAATTTGATTAATAATATAACTCGTGGCTCCCTCTCCAGTTCACATCTGTTGTCACTATCACTACTGTTTTTCTTTTATATTTCAAGACGATAACATAGTTATTTACCAAATATTCCCCGTACCCTCTTGACAAACTTCTTGTACCCCAGGCTGGGAACTCCTACGTTAGGCCCTGTTACTATTAAGGATCGAGAAAGAGATGGAAGAGAAACGACGAGGAAAACAAAATGAAAGCAATTGTAATAGTGTACTTCTCAGTTTCATCAACTGTATATTGTTTTGTGGGCTAAAGATATTTCCAATGGTGTCAATCTAATTTTGTATTGTTATTGTTGAACAGAATCGACATCATTGCATTCCGGGCAAACTTATAGGTGCTGAGTCTCCCTCAGTATATGCCGAAGAGTGTGAATGCTAACTGTTCCTGTAGCTCAATGGTTATATACACGATGGATGCATCCTCTCATATGTCCATCTCTGCCAGCCTTACATCCTCTCATATGTCCATCTCTGCCAGCCTTACATCCTCTCATATGTCCATCTCTGCCAGCCTTACATCCTCTCATATGTCCATCTCTGCCAGCCTTACATCCTCTCATATGTCCATCTCTGCCAGCCTTATGTTTGATGCTAAAGTCTTAACCTTGATGATTCATCTATCGCATTGTCATTCTCTAACAGGCGATCATTAATCTAATTTTGTAACAATCTGTTTGTCAGATTTGACCTTATTTTCCATCAACTAAACATCGGATGATGGCTACGAGGAAATTGCTTCCTATTTCTACAATACTTAAAACAAAAAGAAAAATAAATTAAAATGAAAATTAATATATTCTGGAACAAGAAATAACGATGGCAGAATTTCGTGTGTTTTCAACTCATCCTTGCCAAATTAAAAAAAAAAAAGACAGACCACAAGGCTTGTTGACGTTGTAAAGACTTGGTGTCCCATCTTTTCTCGACCCGGAGAAGCGAAGATTGGAAAAGAATAAGGATTTGTAGGAACAAAGCGAAAAAAAAACTAGGCCCACAGGAGTCTGATCGCTGTCACACTTAAAAGTGGGGAGGGCTTCTGTGATGAGGTGGTCCTATTCTGTTAGCTGTGTGATGTCCAAGATGTAACCAAAACTTCAGAAATGGTGTTGTATTTCATTCAGCAAGAGGTTTCCTTCTCAGATTCCGTATTATGAGATGTGAAAAGTTTTCACCTAGGAGGTAATTTCTTTTTTCTGTAAAAATATTATTCCTAATATATGTACTGGTACACATTAAGAATTTGGTGAAGTCGCCACTTTTATATAATAAATTTATGATTTGCCTCGTTATATTAGCCTAATTTAACCAGTATGTATGAAACAGGACTTGCAAGGTACTTGACCCTCACAGATAAATTAGTTGCTAGAAGAAACGCCTGAATTGGCACATCACCATTCACTATCCGACGCCACTCTCCTTTTCACTTCTGATTTAAATGTTTTCCTTACGTTGATAAAGTTAGTTCTACATTATTTAATATTATATACAGTTAATAACAAGATAGGCCATGCCACAGCCGCTTAAACTTGATAGATTAAAATGTGCCACACACAAAAAAACAGCTGCATCCAAAGTTTTATCACTGCACAATGAGTGGAAGATAGAGATTCTGAGCGTTAAAGATAGAGATTCTGAGCGTTAAAGATAGAGATTCTGAGCGTTAAAGATAGAGATTGTGAGCGTTAAAGATTTGAAACAACACAAATATATATACAGGAGCAGCAAGTAACCCGCCAAATATAATGGGGAAATAATTTTGTGGTGCTCTTTCTGCTGCCTGTTCTGATGACGTCACTAATTCTCCTGTGGTTACTTCATTCGTGCCCATTCTATTTCACCTTCAAATGGATATTTGTTGTCAAACTTATCACGATTTATAACCCACGGTCAGCGCACCATGACAAAATTGAAAGGCCTACACACTCTTTTAATTGGTGTTCAATGTAGCTTTCACGGTGCAGTGCCTGCAGTTTAGGTATGTTCCCGAAAATACACCACGAAGCGATTGCAAGTCCTGCGTGTTCTTTTAATGGGTGTTTAATTTAGCTTTCATTGTGCAATGCGCGCCTTTTCTGTATTTTCCTGAAAACCTGATGAGATTATTTTCATTGTTGATTACATGTGTTCAAGTTAGACAGATATTGTATGGGGGATCAAGCTGAGTTAAATAAAAAGAGGGTTAAAAAGAAGAAAAAAATACATACTCACTTGGAAAACGTTTTCAACCTGTCGTACTGGAAGTCGATGTACCTCTTGAATTCTCCCAGCAGATGCTCTTCCTCCAACACCATTCTCTCCACTTTCAGCGATGATGTAAATATATCTGATGACGTCAGAGTCACACATGTTGCTATGACAACGGCTGTAGCTGAGACGAGCAGACGGACTTTCTTATACATGGTCCGTCTAGTTTCCTAGAAAAAGAAAAACAAATACCACAAACGTTTTCTCAGAAAAAGTGTGCTCCTACTTAAAATATCTGCGATCTACGTACCATAGTGTGACCGCTTGGCATACACTACAATTAATACGTGTTAAAAACTACATATAATGAGAATAACAACGTTAAAAGCAGTTAAGACATTTGTGCACAAAATACAGTGTCATGACAAGTTCACGGCCTCGAGAAAAGCTGTCCCAGAACAACAGAATAGTAAGTGCCTGTTTATTGAATGGAAAAATTTGAGAAAAGTTGCAAGTCATGGGTTTTTCCGTTGCTAAAGTCGAAATAACAGAATGTCGTGTGCAAAAAAAGTCGAAAAGCTGAGAAGAGCGTGTGCAAATGTTGATGTTTGGTGCCGAGTGAAAAATAAAGCATCGTGTGAAAATTGGCGGGAAAAAAGAGTGGGCAGTATATAAAGAGGAGACTTGGGCGATTGACAGGGATCCAAGGCTGGTACAGATTTTAGGAGTCGTTAGGGGAGAGGATTTTTACAGAACTTCGTCTTTGAGATTATCAAGACAAGTTGTTTTTTTTTTAACTTGACAAGTTTGTCAAGTTAGACCAGTATATTTTAAGTAGACAAGTTTGTGTTTTACTCTATTAGATAGATTATTCCTGTGGATTTCCATTTCCATTTTGTTTTGGATATTCACTACTTTGGGTAAGAAAGAAATAAGTGCTTCATTATTGTGTCAATAACATTGCTGTTCCAATCACGTTAATAAACTATATTTTATTTTCTCTACATTGCTGAGTTTTCGTTGGAATATTACAGTTGGATACTTTGACATAACCACTATACAAGACATTGCTTTTCACTAACCATAAAAAAGGGTACGAAAGAACTCTGGGTTAAGGAAGAATAAAATAAGGTCAAGTATTTCCATCTCAGGCGGTCAGACCTGTAACGACTTGAACCAAGAAACGTACAAGAGTTAGCGCTCTTCAAAATATTTACCTGCGGTCAACCATTAACGGAACTGACCCGGTCAGCTGACAGACACACACACATTCTTTCATTGATGCCGTAAACACAGCTACGGCTACACAATACTATTTGATGCCGCGACCTGCGCCCAATTAGCTGCACTGCCACAATAGTTGTGTGGTTGTCGTGAGAATGACCTCAGCCAATGATGCACTTTTTTGAGGTGCTAAATTGGCTGTGCGTACTTTCACGGTTTACTTTCATAGTAAGTCGATGGCGCCGTCTGGATGGTCCTTGGTTCGATTCCCGATAAGCCTATCATCATCATCAGTCCTTTCCGTTCCCCGTGGAACATAGGGCTAAAACAGTTGCTCTCCATCGATTTCTATTCTGGGCTGTCTTTTTCAGCTGTGCCCAAGTCATTCCAATTTCCTTAGCCTCCTCTTCCTCAGTTCTTCTCCAAGTTCTCCTTGGATTCCCCACTCTTCTTTTCCCTTGTGGGCTCCAGTCAAGGGCACCTCTGGCTATGCTTGATTGTTCTCTTTTGAGTGTATGTCCTATCCATCCCCACTTTTTTATCTTAATTTCCATTTGTATTGGCTGTTACCCGCATCTTTTCCTTAGCTCTACATTTGTTATTACATCGGGCCATCTTATACGGAGGATCCATCAGAGACATCTATTTACAAATATCTGTAGTTTGGAGGTGATACTCTTTGAGACATGCCATGTCTCTGACCCATACAGCCAAGACTGACTTTACATTTGAGTTAAAGATTCTGTTTTTTTTTTTTTCTCTCTGGATATAGCTGAGGAGTTTCATTTTGCTCGAAGGGCATTAAAAGCGCATCTGGCTTTATTTATCTTAGAACAGACGTCACCATCGGTTCCCACTCCTTTGTCAATGTTACTCCCCAGATATTTAAAGCTTTCTACTTCTTCTATAACTTGACCATTGATACTCATAGAGTCCATCTGGCTATTATTTATCCTCCTTTCCTTTGTTTTATTTAGATTTATGTGAAGTCCCATCTTTGCTGCTTCTGACACTAATCTATTTGTTTTCTCCTGTATATCTTGCTGTCTATGTGATAGAAGGCACAAATCATCTGCAAAGTCAAGATCCTCCAGCTGTTTGTTGCATGTCCACTGTATTCCTGTCTTCTCTCCTTCTGTTGTTTGCCTCATAACACAGTCTATGACCATGATACAAATTGTTGGTGATAGTAGACACCCCTGTCTGACCCCGCTGTGTACTGTGAAGGGCTCTGATAGTTTTCCTTTGTGCACTACTTTGCATGAGGCCTCCTGGTAAAAATCTTGGACGATTTTAATGAATTTCTCTGGGATTCCATAATGTCTCAGGATTTTCCATACCACAGTACGGTCTATACTACTATATACCATCGAAAGCTTTTTCGAAGTCCACATTTATATATAAGGGGGTCTGCCATTCGTTTGATTGTTCTATGACGATTCTGAGTGTTGCTATCTGGTCTGTACATGATCTTCCTGAACGAAATGCTGTCTGTTCTTCTCTGAGTTTGTCATCCACCGCCTTCTTAATACGGTCCAACAAAACTCTGGTCAAAATTTTGTTTCCAGCCACTGCTAGCAGTGTTATACCCCTCCAGTTGCCACATACAGGCAAGTTTTCTTTTTTTGGCAGCTTGATAATGTGGCCTTCCTTCTAGCTCTTTGGGATGGCCTCTTTTCCCCAGATTTTCTCGAAGAGCTGGTGTAGCAACTGTGTGGTGTATGGTATATCTGCCTTCAGGGCTTCTGCTGGTATTCCATCTGGTCCTGCAGCCTTCCCATTTTTTAGCTGTTTTATTGCCCAAGAGATCTCTTGTTTAGTGGGTGGGTTCATGTTGACTGTAGTGGCTCTTCTGATGGTTCTGTGATGGGTGGTTGCTGTCTTGGTTGGCTTCGGTTGAGGATTTCTTTAAAATATTCAGCCCATCTGGCCCTTTGTTTCTCTTTATTGCTAAATGTTTTGTCCTTCGCTGCTCTTCACTGTTGTATTGTGGTTTAGCTGTTTCTTAGATAAAGTTCTAGTGATATTATATAATGTTTTCAAGTCTCCTTTTTTGTTGCAATTGTCACATAATTGGGTTCGCTCTCTTTTCCTCTCCGGCAGTATTGTTATTTTAGAGTCATTGTTTGCACTTCTTCTCCGTAATAATTCGTCTTGTCTGTTTACCTGACCATCCCTGCTGAGAGAGTAGACAGGTGATGCAATATTGACCGACAGTCAGGTTGGTAAAATTCTCGTGTACCAAACCTTGGCCGCGCCGGATTAACTCGACGTACGCCCAGCAAGTTTATTTAGCGCTGATATGGCTATTGTGATTCACTAATTACTGTCGTGAAGAGTCACAGCCCAGATGGTTACACGAGGGTCGGTGTTTGCACAAGGACGGGGAGATAAATTACCCGTCTGCGGACATATTACAGACATGCACCTGAAAGACGGAATGTTGTAATAACTTCCGGACAGAAGTGTTACAAGGACATTATTTGTGATAATGTAGGGAGTTGTAGTGCAATCATTACCGCGAATCGACGGATATAACAACTCCTTATACGGAAAATGATCTTTTAAATAACATGTAGAATTTTCCTACGAGGAAAGTTTTTTGAATAGACGCCATCAAACCACGCATGATTGTAACTATTGGTCGGCATTCGAGATGTAAACATAACAACATTTCTTATTGGAGCCTGGTCTAATAATAAACAACACGTGCCAGGAACGAAAAGGGTAATATAACCTGACACTTTTGCTGGGGTAATACACTGTGACAATTCACCTCGTCGAAAAAAACAACCAGACCTGCCAGAGTTAAGAATAAAATCAGAATTCATTTATCGGACCGGACTTGTTTGAGCCTCTTGAGGACTTAAAAGCCCAGGAAAACTCTACTATTATTAGCAAGGAAAACCGGAATCTTAGAAATCTGAAACACGGAGTCAGCGGGGGCTTATTATAAAGTAACACCCCAGAAAACGTGTAAGAGGCATCGTCAACAAGTTGCCTTAACTATTTCTCTGAGCCAGAAGTCAGTCAATGATCCCAAAAACATTTTGGAGTAAGTTGTACATTTATAATTCTATATTTTGCATTATTAACACGTGAAATAATATGTATATATTGACATGTGAATATTAATATGTGAAAATTGCTAAGTGGATGTCAGTCATTTGAGGCTAGCAACCTCAGCATATAGAATGATGATTTCATGAAACACCACTGCAAGCGCTGGTGACTGCTTTATGCGAGTTTCTTACTTACTTAGTCGTTCCCCTTCTACCGTGAGATGTAGAGGTGCGAGTTTCTTATAGAGAACTAAAAGCAGAGGTAGTCCCAAGTTCCACATGGAGCAGAGAGGGAATGATGAGAGAATGATGTACATACATATTTTATTATTAACATTTTCAACCAGTGTAGGTGTAAATATAAAAAAAATTCACTCTAAAAGTAATGAAAGTTTTCAACCAATGTAAAGGTAAATATAAATCTATTCAACCTAAATGTAATGAATGTTTTTCCGCTCAATGGGATTAATATTAATTCTCAGCGAGGGTAACAGTTCTGAGATAGATGGGATGGTGGAATAGGAAAAGGGGACACATAAGTATGTGTCGGGAAACTCAATACTCAAGAGGGTATTTGTTCTCTTCTTTTATGACACTAGTCGATGGTACCAACTGAGGGTACTATCTCTGGAACAAGTGAGGGTATAAGTGGCCTGAAGTCGACGCTAGAATTCATTACTTGTATAAAGACAAATCTAAAGACGATTTACTCATTTTAAATGTACTGCATCCGTATGTCTCAGAAAATTTCTTAAATACACTAAACAGAGCTATACAATAATAATAATAGGAATTTCGCTGAATTAACTCAGCTGGGGGCTTGAACGAGCTAACGAATTATAAGAAAGCCCTATCCTTCACAAAATGTGACGGCAGATACTAGAGTTAACATGTGCTCAGCCTCATGCAGCATTGTTCTTGCTTTTCTGAATATCTTGTGACGACTACCTTGAGGTAGAAGCATCATGATCTTTCTACCTACAACTCTGCCAAGAGTAATCTTGTGTGAAGGTGGATACCTTTGAAGACCCACATTAGTTACTCTTGAGTTTTGGCCACTGTTGTTAGACCACTACTGCAGAGCTAAGGGGAGGCAACCCGTGACACCAATCTCGGCTTCCTCTGTACGTTTTTCAATAAATTCTATTTTATCTTGCCTGGCACTCTTTTTCACTTTCCTGTTTAGCTACCAATATATTATGAGCAGTTGTGTTTATTGTTCTGCATCTTTACAGTTGTTTACTTGTTGTTTGATGTCTCTTCTTTCTCTTATGAGGTTCCCTGTGTTTTCTGTGAGCCATTCTTTATGTTGTTTATTTCTTTTGCCAAGAACTTCTTCACATGTATTCCTGTATGCTTCCTGAATTGTGCACCACTGAATTATCTATGCTTTCTTCTTTAAGGTACTCCAGTGCTTCAAATCTATTTCTCAAATTTAGGTTGAACTGAACTCTTTTGTCTCTGTTCATAAGGTTCTGGGTATTATATTGCAGGCTTGCTCTTTCTGCTCTGTCTTTGTGCGCCCTCAATTTTATCCTCAGTGATGCCAGGAGAAGGTGGTGGTCTGACGCTACGTCATCTCCTCTCTTTACTCAACAATCTTGTGGGCAGCGTCTCCATTTTCTTTCTATGGTGAAGTCGTTTATCTGATTTTGCGTGTGCCCATCTGGGGAGTTCCATGTGGTCTTGTGTATGTCTGTGTGTGGGAAGATAGTCCATCCGATGACTAGGTCATTCAAATCACAAAAGTTTACAAAAAGTTCTCCATGTTCACTTCTGTTTCCAATACCATTCTTTCCCATGATTATTTGTCAGTTTTTGTTGTCTTCTCCTACTTTTGCATTTAAATCTCCCATTACTATCTTAATGTCTCTTCTGTATGTTTTGTCCAATGTTCCTTGCAGTTCATCATATAAATCTTGCTTCGTATCTTCATCTGCATTGTTTGTAGGGGCATAACATTGAATAATGGTTATTTTTCTTCATTTTCCCTGGAATCTTGCCGTTATTATCCTGGGTGATATTGATTCCCATTCTATTAGTGCTTTTCTGGCTTCCTGGGACATCATAATAGCAACCCCTTCTGTGTGTGTGTGGTCTTCATCCTCGTGTCCTGAATATATGACATTTTCCCCTGTATTGGTTATGAATTCACCAGTTCCATTTATTCTCGTTTCTGCTAGTCCTAAGAGTTTTATTCCATATCGTCTCATCTCTCCAGCTACCTGTGCTGTCCTTCCGGCCTCCTGCATTGTCCGTATGTTCCAGGTGCCTATTCTAATTTTTGCCTTCGTCGTTAGAAGTGGTGTCGGCAGCCTGACTTCCATTGACTGGCTTTCATCAGGTCTCTGCGTCATACGTCCCTCTTGCGAGGGTTCTTCCTGACTCTGGCTTTTATTTCTTTCCACAACTGTTTCAGTTTCTGTGACAAATAGGTTTTTTCGGCAGGGTTGTCAGCTCTGTTCTCCAACTTCCATTTGCAGGAAAGGGGTGTGCCCACTTTGTCTGGCCCTTCCATTTTGCTCTGCTTAGCATGGTTGAAGCTACAAGGAGCAAAAGCTTCCGCTGATGTAGCTCACAATATCATCAAGGCACTCAAGCCGACCCACCACTTCAAGGTGGGACACCTTGGGCCGGGTAAGCCTATCACTTATATTTTATTTTCTGTTGTCTGGTTTTCTCTGTTCTGTTCAACGAGTAAAATAATGCAGACATGGATGACCTAAGAATAGTGGTCCACAAACTATGTCAACGATTCAAAAGTGTTGCGATCCAATGGATCCCATCTCATTGTAACATCGCCGGCAATGAAGAGGCTGACAGATTGGCAAAGGAAGGTGAAAAGCTACCTCAAGCATAACTTTCTAGGAGGCAAAGAGGGTTATCAAAATCAGATACAGAAACAAATGGGATGTAGAGCACCCAGGTTACAAACAAAATGATGCATACAACCAGCTATACAGACGAGAACAAGTGGTAATCTTCAGACTCCGCACTGGCAACAACAGATTGGGATACCATCTACTCAACAAGCTAACGATAGGAACTGCTGATGAGTGTAACTGCTTCAAAGTTGCCCAACATATGCTGAACAGAGAAAGCGTATATGGCCGACACCAGTACCATTCGTGGAAAAGCTCTACGTAGATGCAAATAGCCTCAAGCTGACTACTGCTTTCTTTGAAAAACATTCACGTAGATGTCTGAGAAGAAGAAGGTTTCCTTTATTATTTATTTAAGAGTTCACCCTTCCGTGACTTTAACCTACCCAACTAGTCTGTGTTGTTTGTCCCTCATTAGTTCATCCATCCGTGACTTTAACCAACCCAACTAGTCTGCGTTGTTTGTCCCTCATTAGTTCATCCATCCGTGACTTTAACCAACCCAACTAGTCTGCGTTGTTTGTCCCTCATTAGTTCATCCATTAGTGACTTTAACCAACCCAACTAGTCTGCGTTGGTTGTCCCTCATTAGTTCATCCATCCGTGACTTTAACCAACCCAACTAGTCTGCGTTGTTTGTCCCTCATTAGTTCATCCATCCGTGACTTTAACCAACCCAACTAGTCTGCGTTGTTTGTCCCTCATTAGTTCATCCATCCGTGACTTTAACCTACCCATCTATTCTGCGTTGTTTGTCCCTCATTAGTTCATCCATCCGTGACTTTAACCTACCCAACTAGTCTGCGTTGTTTGTCCCTCATTAGTTCATCCATCCGTGACTTTAACCTACCCATCTATTCTGCGTTGTTTGTCCCTCATTAGTTCATCCATCCGTGACTTTAACCAACCCAACTAGTCTGCGTTGTTTGTCCCTCATTAGTTCATCCATCCGTGACTTTAACCAACCCAATTAGTCTGCGTTGATTGTCCCTCATTAGTTCATCCATCCGTGACTTTAACCTACCCATCTATTCTGCGTTGTTTGTCCCTCATTGGTTCATCCATCCGTGACTTTAACCAACCCAATTAGTCTGCGTTGTTTGTCCCTCATTAGTTCATCCATCCGTGACTTTAACCTACCCATCTATTCTGCGTTGTTTGTCCCTCATTAGTTCATCCATCCGTGACTTTAACCTACCCATCTATTCTGCGTTGTTTGTTCCTCATTACACATCACATTACTGGACACAAGTATTTCGGCCTTTATTTGGTCTACACTTGCGGACTGGAAAGTTATGTTAGTGGTTGCGTCATTAAATTGTCTGTGTCGTTCACGGGTCCTATATATATATATATATATATATATATATATATATATATATATATATATATATATATATATATATATATATATATATATATATATATATATATATATATATATATATATATGCCCTAGTTGTGTGGGTGTCATGAGAATAGGGGGTGCAAAATTGGCTGTACATCCTTTCACGAATTACTTTCATAACAAGGCAATGGCGCCGTCTGTATGGACCTCGGTTCGATTTCTAGTAAGCCCATCACTTATATTTTCTTTTATGTTTTCTGGTGTCATCCTTTATATCCAAAGAGTGCATGTTAATTACCTTTATTTATTGATTTATTGATCGACGTACAGCCACTTCCTATTTTTAAATGTTTATATATCCTGGCTTGTATTTATTGGATATAAGGTAGCCCGATACCAGATACTGACGTAGAGGAGTGAAGTGAATAATACTAGGTCCAGCATCGAGAGATGGGGTGACCAGTTTCTTTCATAGCTGCCTTTTCCTTCCTTACCTCAAAGAGCAGAGTCAGGTACCCATTTACAGCTGGGTAGACTGGAGCGTGACGGTATCGTGAATCAAACCCGATACCTTTGCCGTGAGAGACCAGAGCTCTAACCACTCTGTCAATCGGGCGCTTTATTGGATATACATGTACGGTACATACGACGAATGTCGAAACAAGAACAATAACTGTCAAATTATTATCATCATTATTTCCCTTTGCACTCTTTACTGAGCATGGAACCCAAACCACCATGGAAGTTGGTTACATGGCTAGACGCCTACACCAAGCATTCATATGCTGCTACAGCGGTGGTGTTTCGGTGACAATTTGTTTTATATGGTGAGGTTGTCAGCCCCACGTACAACTTCACTTTTTTTTTTTTTTTTTAAATAATATTTTTCCTCGTATTGGCGAGGCGCGTCCCGTTCAACCTAGCCGGTTATATTAGGTCGCATGTCCAAATATAAAAGACCAGTTGGTCTGATTAGATATGATGTCAAGTCAAGCACACACACACACACACACACACAACTTCAAATTAGTTGCCTTGTACGACATGCATTAGGGCACGGAAGTCCCATTCTTTCTATGTCTGTTCAGACAACCCCCCTCCCCTCCCCACCCCCGGAACTGCACGGGAGATTTGGCAAATAAAATAAATAACCAGAAACACAATAATAAAATAATAATAATAATAAAATGGCCACTAAACTGAAATTACAGCAGACGGCAAAAATTGTTGTCCGCTAAGAAATCACGCATTGAAGAGATGTAATGTTAATCCTAGTATTTGATGTCATAAATTGGCAGTAAATTTTCTGTAATCTGACTTTGTTTGACATAAATTAGTTGGGTAGGGGGTGACGAATAATTTCAAAGTACGAAGTGGCTTTTTCTATTATCATGTAAATCAGAGGTTCTTAACTTTTGTGTGCCATATGCCCCTTTGATTGTCCGATGAAGGCTAGGAACCTCTTTCATTGACACCACTGGCACCATAGACCAGCGGTTTTCAACCTGTGCGCCGCGGCGCCCTGACTGACGGTCAGGGGCGCCGTGGGTAGGCGTGGATTTTTTTCGTATTTAGCTGTAAAGAAAACACAGAGCTGTGGGAAATTTCATTTCTGGTGTTTGTCAACCTGCGTGATCCCTGAGAAATTTCACTTTTGATGTTGGCCAGCCTTTGAAGTCCCGCATAGACTTTAAATCACACTAGCCGTGAACACGTCCAGTCACCCCTTACAGGGCTGACACTTAAAGCCGTTGTAACCAAAGATACGCCACGCTTGACAACCTGCGCACTTCATCATTCTTTCAAAGTGACGGCATGGACAACATGCGTTCAGTGGGAGCGCTATGTCGTGCACAAACACCATGATATAAGATTAATTCAGGTTTGTGCACCACAAAGCAGCTCTCAATAGATCCTCGTTCGTAGAACGCAGGTTAAGAAAACTCCACTGTTATCAGCTGTATACAAACAAGTTATCAGGTATAACTATATACACCTATTTTAATAACATGTCGCTCACTTTCTGTGTTTATGTTAGTTACTCTATTAATCAATGACTTAGCCTCCCTAAAATATATAGACCAATAACTTAACAATAATGTCTGCCTAGTTCAGGGATTCTCAACGTGATCGGACATTTCAGAAGTGTAAGTGAAATTTCTTAACCTAGGAATATTATATCTCACACTTCATACCAAGTATATTTGGGAGCTTTGCGCTTTATTTTTTATTTATGTGGCTTTGAAACACGGAGAATAACACAAATAACATCCAATAAGATACAAGCTTTTATAAATAGGTGCTTGCATAGAATATAAGGACTGAAGTGGTTCATGAGCCGTGTTCAACAAAGATCACTAATGTAGAACTGATGACAAGAACCAGACAAATGCAAGTGGAACAAGATATGAGAAGAAGACTCTGGAAATGGATAGGACACACATTGAGGAAACCTGTTGATAGCATTACAATGCAGTCCTTGTTCTGGAACCTCCAAGGGTAATAGAGGTCAAGGATTATCAAGGAACACACGGAGAAGAGAACTGGCGACAAGACGTGAAGGGAATGAAGACGTGGCAAGATCTTGAGCTAATGACACGTGACAGAAAGACTTGGCAGAAGTTTGTTGAAGGTCTATGCTCCTTGGGGAGCGAAAGGGGGACGATTTCCGTTTTTAATTTTAAGATTAGATACTCCGTCCACCCCGCCCCAAAGTGTGCACTATGGGCTGGCAATCAATCATCAATCAATATCTTTAAGCTCCCCATGCAGAACAGGTCCACAAAAACATGCCAGACCTTCCTTACCTGTGCCGTCCGGTCAAGGTATTTCCATATCTTCCTTCATCTATTTAAAGTTTGTCTCAGGCTCTCACCTCCAGGTGTTTTTTTGTCTCTTTCTTCTCTCACTCTGGGGATTCCAGAACAATGTGTGTGTGTGTGTGAGTGTGCGCGTGTGCGTGCGTGCGCGTGTGTGTGTGTTAGCAAGTAATCTATCCAGAAATGATGGTAGAGAACAAGGATGTGCGATTTCTGTCTCATGACCTGAGACTAACACCATACCATCATTTTAAAAATAATTTGTTTTCCTGCTTAACACGATAATGTCTAAGAATGAGAAATGTCTTTCTCAAAATGCATGTGTGGTCTGTCTGTGGGCGCATATGCGCGCCCACACATGATTGATAGCGCGGAATAAAAGCAGTTCAGCGGTATGACAAGATCACCAATATGAAGTTCGTGGACAGAATTAAACAGTTGCCAGCGTTGCCTTACAAGGCAGTCCTTGTTCCGGAGACCACACGGTACGAGAAATAGAGGGAAACTGAGGGGGAAATGTCAAAAAGTATTGTAGACCACCCAATTCTTCAGGCACATGCCAGAATGGATCGTAATTTTGACTACGTTGTCTAGAGTTGACAAGTACGACTACAATAAGTAGTAGACACGTCTACCATACATTTCACATGTATTTGACAAAGTTATACAAATCACGTGTTCCCAGTCACCAATACAATATAATATACCCACATTACATGGACAAAGTTGGCAGCGATTCAGCATCATAAAATCCTACATCAGTTAATGAACCAACAATTCATTACCACACAAAAGCTCGACTGGATATACCAAAAAATCAAGCAAGATCTCATCAAAATAATCTCTCACAATCGGGACAGCAATCATTCAAATATCAACTCAAAAACGACAGCAAACAACACAGCAGGAACTACAGACAATTAACCTGCCCGTCTGAAAACTGTACCCAGTGCAACTCATGCACTCTTTTCTCTCCACCACTTACCTCCTCAATTCATGCGTATCTACTGACCAGTAAGCACAGCTCACAACATTAGGTACACTCACAACAAACTCTGACCCATACCAGCTAATACCCGCTTTTGTACCACAATAAAACATGTCTCAGTTACTTAGCCAGCTCACCAACACCCGATATAATAAAGCTCCTAATGAATCATACACAATCAACAACAATCTATATTCTAATTTCAAAACATCCCTTCACATAGGCAGACAAAAAAAGAGATAGACGTGAAAAGATCTTGAATGGATGGCACGAGAGCTTGTTATGAAGTTGTTGAGATCCTGTGCTCCACATGGGTTTTCAGGGTAATGAATGAAAGGTTCCGTGATAACATCAACAGGCTGTTTAGGGTGTACCTCGGTGGAACAACAGTTTGAGAAACAATGACCAAGGCGATCAAGTCGACATGAAATAGAAACGGGCAGCTCGACTGAAGTACTGTCGCTAAACATCTCAACGTGACGATTAATATGTCTTTGTCAGATGACAAGCTGATACGGGACTACCTTTTATTACATCTAGTTGTCAACCTCAGCATGTAAACACATTTATACCGAAACCGATGCAAGCGCGCATAAAAGCGTTGATGCGGACTTTCTGCAGAGGGACCAGCTGACGTGGTAGCTCTAAGCGTCATGAGGCGCAAGTGGGTCAATTATGACACAGAATAATAATAATAATAAAACGAGAATAGCCCCTTCAGTCATAACTGACCATGGACATGCGCACCTGAAGTGACAGACCGCAGCTGCTTATTTTCCTGTTGTTCCTTTCGACGTTTTCTTCTCTCTTCTGCTTGTTGTGTGATCTTCTGTTCGCCCAATCTGAGGTGGCGCCGCAGTTAGCTTCGGCATTTGGTGCGATCGGCAGCTTCATCCTCCCAGATTATGGATTTATGTCCAGTGCCCTCATATCTCTCTTGCACATATCTTTGAATCTCAACTGCGGCCGCCCAACTGTTCTTTTGCCATCTGCCAGTTGTCCGTAGAAGATATCTTTCGGGATGCGACCATTTTCCATGCAGCGAACATGGTAAGCAGTGTATACATGCTTTGAAGGCCAGCACGTGACAACACCTCGACATGTCACATTATCTTTCCACGAAAGTATGTGGCGTAGACACCGTAGATGGAAAGTATTAAGCCTTCTTTCTTGCTTAGCATAGGTTGTCCATGTCTCGCTATCATATAGAAGTGTGCTGTTGACACAGAATAAAAACTCTGTATATACCCACATTATAACCCACACTCGGTTGAACTGCGTATTCTATGCACAAGAAATATCTCATATTCTTTTTCATGGGCTCACAACAGCAACAGCAACAGAAAAAAACCACAATGATGAACATTTGTAGTTTCTCTTCAAGTAATATTTTAGCTCCGTCACTGAATCTGTCGCTCCATATTCTTGGGCTTCCCATTTTTATTCCTAATAGCCTGCAGTGTTAATCACCTATTGACATTTTAATCGATCTGCCATATTCTCTCTAACATTTATTATTATTAGAAAAATGATTCAGAGCAGTGAAACAAACAAACGAATCCGCAAAACAATGTCCCTTTTCTTGAATAAAATTCGATCCCTTACAATTACTGTCTTTGTATTCATGAATGATACATTTATGCTAAGGGTTCGTGTTTTCTTTGTTTATTATTGAATGTATGACGGACAAAACACAGAAAACAAAGACAAAGGGGAAAAGAAAACAAGTGAATTGCTTTAAGAGAACAGAGAAGTTTTTTTTAAAAATCTAGATAATACTTGTTTTTGTGTGTGTGTTTTTTTTTTTTTTTTTTGGAGGGAGGGGGGCGGCTAAATTGATCAATAAAAATAACCTGTTCAACCCCAGACGTTCAATAATTAGAATACTTTATCATCATCATCATCTTCCTCATTTTCTTCAGCCCTCCTTACAGAGCATGAGGCCATCACTGAAGCTAAGTCCCTTTGCTGTAAGCCTGCACAAAATATTCACATGTTCTAGCGGTGGAGGTTTCTGGGGCAATTTAAATGATGAGGTTGCAAGCCCCATGCACAAACTCATATTAGTAGCCATGTATGACATGCTTGAAAAAGCAGAATTGCTATTTTGGGCGTGTATATCGCAAGTCTATACGGAATAGCTCCAATAATTACCTCACTTGAATCTCCTTTTACGGAATTCCTGTTAGGAGGTATGCTGTTACTTCTGCTTAATTTCCTCAGAGGTTTCCGGGAAGCCATACGGAATTAATTAATCATCGAATACATCGCACTTCATCTCTCTCTGTCTCTGCCGCTAGGATACAGACATCGCTCAAGGCCGAAAACGAACTTCTTAAAAGTGAGAAAGTATCTCTGAGGGAAGAAAATTCTAGCATGAAAGACATCGAAAAACTGCAGAGAGACTTCTCACTCTATAAGATAAGTCAACCAGATCATCCTCAAACAATGGTAGAAGATTGCGACGAATCCATAAATAAACATACGCCAAATCAACAAAAAGGTCGCCACCAAACTGTACTCAAAAAACACAAACACAACATATCCTATTGGAGTCAAAATTACCAACAGATTTCAAGTTCTTGAGGATTATTCAACAGAAAATGAGCAGATATCAGCATCCCTACCAGACAACGTTCCAGTGCCCGAAAACCCAATTCAGAAATCTCAGACCCATCACAACAGTCCACAAAAAGAACACCACAAATGGCAGCAGCATAAATCTAATAGAAAACAAAGTGAACAAACACGTAGTGACGTTACACATATTATAATTGGTGACTCCCTCTTGAAAGGTATTTATTGTGAAAGAATGCCCACTACAAGAGAAGACATCGTTTCAGTTATGACAGTGCCGGGGGCTGGTATTAAAAGACTACTGGACATAATTAATAAGTTCGATATTAATCACAACATAACACAAACAACACTACACGTAGGAATTAATTATATCATGAATGAGCAGAGCCTACAACACAAAACTACAGAACTATTGTAAACAAAACGGCCTTGGCTTCATCAACAATACCCCATTCTTTACATCGAACTCAGGAGCACCTAAGAAACGACTTTACAAAGATCAAATTCACACATCCACACTGGGAAGCAGCATCCTGGCCAAAAACATAAAATATCCAGAAAGGACGCAACAACACATGTCAACCAACATAGAGAATCGTAAAAAATCTACTGTGACATCAACCTATCATCACAATACATCACACACCCTACCTGCCCAACAAAGAAGCACACCTATTGCAAGGAGACAGCCTTCCAACTATCACAACGCCACTTTCAATCAGGAAGCCGAATCTTATGATACCATGTTTCCCCCCATTACACACAAGGCAGCCCCACTCAGATACCTCTACCAACTTTTCCAATGTCCCAGGCTCAGAATACTCCTACCAACGCTAAAACAAGGACGGAAGAAATCAGAGATCACCATGCTTCCTCTCTTAGTCCTTATCATCGTCCTCAGTGGAACCCTGAACTTGTCTATCTGATGCAATTCAGCCCTGCGTCACTTAGACAAGCATTAATGATGTCTGCCCAACGTCATCCCTATTATATGCCAGGCAGAGACATCAGTTATTGACGAACAAACATTTTGCCTCACTACATCTCTATGACTAAAGCCTTCACTCCTTTTGAACATTTCTTCTTCTTCTTCTTTGATCCATAACCGCCAACCGTCAAAGCAGTCAGCGGCTATCACGCCTGGTGGCGTCTTGTAGGGCAGCAACAAATTGATTCCACCTTGCTCGGTCGGCGGCCATCCTTCGTACAGTGCCCCAACTGTGGTTCATTCTTTGCATCTCAGCTTCCACAGTTCTCCGCCAAGTTTTTTGAACATTTGTTGATATTTTAATACAACGGTAAAAATAATCAGGACTTTTACTAGTTGGGATCATTCTCAATTTGTCTGCTAATAGCCTCTAAGATTTTTCTTTGATTGCTTATTTTGTTACAATTTCAATTTCTTATTATCACGCGTAGCTTTAATTTGTTAGAAGTATCTTTTTTAAGGTGTGTAGTGTTGTATACTTGTCTGACGTGTGACAATTTTAATTTCTTCCATCTATCGTTTAACTTCAATTTGTTGCGTTGAGCAGTTCTGGTGTGATATGTTGTATGCTTGATTGTTTTGTGACAATTTTCATATACCCCAGACAATTTACTCAGTTGAAATTGTTTTTATTAGTTTAATTATTTTAATATTGCATTTGCTGCAATTTTTCTTTCCTTGAATTCCACTTCCTTGGTGAAGTATTAATTCGTAAAAATACGTTGCGCTTTTTTGTGTGCATAACTGCTTTTTAAACTTGTTATTTTTTTTTTAAATATATATTTCTTCTTTACTATACAAACATGGCTGATAATTATGTACAGTGGCTTCACAAGGATGGTCTACGATTTGGTCATCTGAATATTTACCATCTTCTAGGTAAACTCCCAAAACTTACACACATTCTAAATAAGAATTTTCACATTTTTGGACTTTCGGAAAGTCGCCTAAATGACAGAATAACAGACGATGACATTGCGTTAAATGGTTTTAAAACTATTCGGCGAGACGCAAGCAAAAAACAAGAGATAGGTATAACAGTTTATATTTCCACTTCCCTTAATTTTCGCCGCAGAAACGACTTAGTGACAGCAGAGATAGAATGTGTATGGTTGGAAATAAAGCTACCAAACCAGGGCCCATTTTTGGTGGGGTATCTTTATCGAAATCCTAGTGCAGGACCTATCTGGTACGAAGATTTCACCATCAGAAGTTTCAAACATTTCAGTCGGGAATTATTTTTAAACCTTCTTCTTCCTCGTTCGTCCTGAAAAGGACGTAGGTTGCGTTGTGTTCGTTTACAGCGAAACTGCGATATTTGCGCCTTTCGGCCGACACATCCGACTTCCGCGCGGCATTTTTTGGGACCGGGTTTGCCTTCCCTCTTCGATCCCTACTCCGTCAGCCTGACTGCAATGATGCAGCCTGTTTCCAGGACCACCACTTGGTGGTGGAGTAGGGTCTTGGTCAGCTCTGGTTCGCTGATTCTGACGAAGGCAGTCAAGCTATGGGTCGCTTACTGCATCCTCACTTTTGTTGCGTCTTGGGTCCCTTATTTTTAAATAACTTGCTATATGTACCTCTCGCCCGTGTTTACCAACTTCTGATCCGGATGACGCTATTGCATACTGGACAAAACCTTTTTGTTTTTAGTGTTTTTGACACGCACGTACCAGCTAAGGAAATTCGCGTCAAACGACAATTAAAATCTCCTTGGATCACGCAGGAAGTGTTGGAGGCTATGAGGCAGAGAGATCAAGCGCACAAAAATAAGGTCTTCAACACATACAGGGTATACAGGAACAAGGTTCAATATTTAATTCGCAAAGAAAAGAAAAATCACTTTAGAAATATGGTTCAGAACAAATCAAATAGTAAGGAAATATGGAAGGCAATTAACACCTTAGCGAAAAAACGTAATGCACCAGACTCATTCTCTTCCAACACTTCATTTACTTGCACAGACTTCAGCAATCACTTTCAAGCAGAAACAAACAGTCTGAAATTCACAATACCACATTCCCCTGGTGACTTAGACAAACTTTCAGCATTCTGTGAGGACAAATGTACAAACTCAGTTCCACCCGACATCCCTTTTATGACAGTTAATGAAGTGTATAACTATCTTCATGACCTTAAAGATAATAGCTCATCAGGGCTTGACGGAATTAGTAATCGAATACTGCGTTATTCCACACCAGCTATCAGTGATTCACTAACTTATATACATTTATATATAATTAGTGTATCGCTAAGAGTTATTTTCCTTCGGCCTTTAAGATCGCCAAAGTATATCCTCTCTTCAAACCTCGTTCGTCAGATAAAAGTAACCTTGGTAACTATAGACCAATTTCTCTTTTATCATCGCTATCTAAACCACTAGAAAAACACATACATAAAACAACACTACAGTACCTAGTTAGCAATGACTTGCTAATTGACAGTCAGTCAAGGTTTAGACAAAAGTATTCATGCCACACAGCTCTAACTAAGATGATAGACAACTTGCACTTAAACATCAATAACGATAACATATATGGAGCAATATTTGTAGACTTTAGGAAAGCATTTGACATGTTAGATCACGCTGTTTTAATAAGAAAATTAGAAACAATGAAAGTTAACTTTAAACTAGTGACATTACTTAAATCATTCCTGTCCGACAGACAGCAAGTAGTGTGGTACAATAATTCATTGTCAAGCCCAACTATTATTGACACCGGTGTTCCTCAGGGTTCTATTCTCGGCCCTCTACTTTTTTCCATTTACATAAATGACCTTCCACTACACATCAAGCACTCATCCTGCGACCTATTTGCCGACGACTGTACCATTTATACTAGTGATAAAAGTTGCAACACGCTAGAAATATTATTACAAAGCGACACAGACAATCTTATTAAGTGGAGCAATGAAAACTGCATGCAAATAAATATCATTAAAAAAAGATGTAGGATAATATCAACTAGACAAAAATTACAAAACTCACTAAAAAACAACACTTCAGCTTTACATTGGAACCTCTTTAATTGAAAATGTAAATGAAAATAAAACACTAGGACTCATAATTGACCAACATTTAAGATGGAATTCGCATGTACAAGCACTGACCAAACAAACGGCACAAAATGTTTACCAGTTAGCTAAAATCAAACATTTCCTAGATGAGAGACACGAAAAAAGTTCTATACATCCCAAATACAAACACATCTAGACTATTGTTCCACAATTTGGGATGGCTGCTTCATGTCCAACACTAAAAGACTCTATTCATTACAAAAACGTGCAGTGCGCCTAGTTTCAGACACAAACCTCACACAGTGTGAAGACCCAAATGCATATCTTAACATATTACCACCAAGAAAGCGCTTTCTCTTCAACAAAGCCAAATTTATTCACAAAATCTTATCACAGAATGCTCCAACGTATTTGTGGCCTATTTTCAAGTACAGCGGAAGACGCAGCCAACGCTTAAATAAATTACACATGCCCAAGCCAAGGCTCGACTTATTCAAGAAACGTTTAGCTTTTTCTGCTGCTCATCTGTGGAATAATCTTCCCCACGACCTAAAATGCACGCTTAATCCATATTCATTCAATCACAGACTTTTCAAATACATCATGAGTGCAGATTATATGCCACCCTAATTTAGTTAGACCCTATGTTCTTAAATAATTATATAACATCATATGTAGGTTTTAAAGATAATTTTGCCCTGTTTAGTATTAATTATGATAAGGTAGTGTAAATCTGTGTAACTGTTATTGTACTGTTACAATGTTGGATTTTATTTTATTATATTTTATTTTGTTATTTTATTATTTAAGTAATATTTAAGATACATGTGAGAATAAATGGATTCAGTATGGAAGACGAGAGAAAGGAAAGGCAGAATGTTAGACGGACCTCTACACCTCACGGTAGAAGGGGAACGACTAAGTAAGTAAGTAAGTAAGAATGTTAGACGGGCCTGCGTGCCCAATTCTAAAATCTTTGAAAAGAAAGTTCTTTCGTTCTCTCTATTGTCTGTTACTTTTTTATTTTCGTTCTATCTCTCTCTTTGTTATTCTTATCCTTATTTAAGTAAATATCTCTCTCATGTGAGAATAAATGGATTCAGTATGTAAGCGGAAAGAAAGGAAAAGGCGGACCAAAAGAAACACTCAGAAGAACAATAATAAGAGAAGGAAGAACGTTGGGACTAAATAATGTGCAAGAGCTAAGAGGAGTGGCGTCACAACGAACAACCTGGAGAGCACTGGTTTCTGCCTTATGCGCCGTGTTTGGTGCTTAAAGAATTTATTATTATTATTATCTATATATATTATATAATTCTATATATATATATATCTCCTCTCTATATCTATCTATCTATATATATATATATATATATATATATATATATATATGTATGACTCTGATGAGACAGAAAAAATAGGACTGCTTCTCCCTCGGGCATCTCGTACAAACCAACTAACATGAGGTTCTGCACGGACTGTGTCGCAGAATGTCTTATTCATGCGTCCATTCTTTTTGTCTATTCTTGTGCTACACTCCTCTTTGTCAGTTAAAAAGAAGGTAAAGGATCCCGTTACACGCCCATTGAGGCATATTGGGAATATAGTCTTAGGCCCATATTTTCTTGACCATCGGCACACTAGAAGTGATGTGGTCAGCATCACGCCGACCACCTTAACCTTCCCAGAGTTGCTCTGGTACCAAATTCATGAAGCTGGGTCGACCCTGAAGCCGTTTGCGGTCTGAAAAATCCCACCTCAACTTGGGATCGAACCATGGACCAATGAGCTAAGAAGCCAGTGCAATAACCACTGGGCTACCTCTTTGTCAGTAATTGCCGATTATCTTTTTTTGTAGGAGCTAAACCATCTCGAATTTTACCTGCTTAGCCAGGCATAAACAATCAAGTCACAGCTTAGCGAAGGCGTGGGACACTAAAAGATTAAACCACATTGACATATTTTGTCCGCCGGCCGCTTGTTGACTCAAGACATAAGCAACTGATAGATAAACGAGTCGATTGCTTCCACGACGATGTGTGGGATTAGCAAGGAATGGTGGTTTTAAGATAACTTGTGTCTAATTTTCCAGACATCATTTGCAGACATCGCCCATTCTTATGTCTGACACCGTACATATTATGTGTTTGTTTACGGCGAGGTCCCATGTCCTAAATAGACAGAGACAACAAGGTTATAGAATTAGAGCAAGGCATATGACATAATGATTGCCGGCGATGTCATATAATAATATTAGTTACATCTTATATGGCAATGCCAACAATTATGGTGATGAGTAGGTGAAAAATGTACTAAAATAAGATGCCCTACCTTGTGATTGGCTTTAAATTAAAACATAAACTTCTCTGCATTGTGATTGGGTTCCACCCAAAATAAATTAACGACATTAAATTCAGGTGGGTGGAATTTCTCAGTATAAGACCTGAGCGGCTTCTAATTCTCAACTCAGATTCCATTCTCATCAGATGCCAGGATAGGAGTTAGTTCTAGGTTTTCTTTATAGGGCGTGAAAAAGATTAAAGTTGCAACATGTGGACTTAACAGTGTAAAACTAATAACAAAATCAAGAGAATCATAGTCCGAGGAAATCTTTCTTATATGTTAAAAGGTAGGAGTGTACATTAACAAGTGAGCTTAGCTCGCTGTGAAAAGATTGCATCTTAAAGCTGCAGTAGCCATTATCGGCCATCCTATGCAAACAATCTGGATAATGCCTATTCATAGTGAAGAGGTAAGTTGTAACATCTGCTTCTCTTATTATACATGTGCATTTAACATATATTTTACATGTATAAAATGTATATATAATATACATATGTATACACACACACACACATATATATATATATATATATATATATATATATATATATATATATATATATATATATATAAAAATATATATATATATATATATATATATATATATATATATATATATATATATATATATATATATATATACACACACACACATACATACATAAATAGAAATCCTTAGTAAGAGTTGATAACTTGGATGAGTGAGTTTGTTATCTGCACCCATCTCACTCATTAAAAAAACATAATAATACAATTAATACTTTGATGAATTATCTTCGGCCAGAGGGCTCAATAAAAACGAGTCAAAAAGCACATCTCACAGAAGTGGGCGGGAGGTGTAAAATTTACAACAAACAGTTGGTGTACTTGCTATCCTAGAAATCTCGGTGAGACCCTGAAATAGGAGCGTCATCCTCCTATTTACATCACTGCCAAGAGTAATCTTGAGCAAAGGTTGTTACCTTTGAAAACCTCACTATTTTACTCCACAGTTGGGCCACTTGTGAACCACTACGGCAGATCAAGGGAGACAAGCCGAAACAGGCTGACATCATTATTAAGTAAAACAAAATGCTGCAGAGGTCACAGCTGCAAGAGCTTGTGAATGCTTGTTGCAAGCTGGTCAGCTGTAGTTGTAGCTCCGTGCTTCATAGGGAGCGACAAGGAAAGTGATTGCAAATTCAACGTTTTGAATATATGAAGAAAAAAAATTTAGGAGGGAAGGGGATTTGACGGTAGATAGATACATCAGTTTTAAAGAGGAAATGTCGAGTTATGCAAACACATAAGTGCCTTTTCGTGTCAAGACAAATGTGTCCAAGGACCCGAGCTTAACCCAGCATTAGTTGATTTGTAAGGCGAGTCAGCCGTTTTGCTAATTAGACAGCTAATATATATATATAACGGAGCCATTTTTTTCCCAAGCGTACCAAGCCTAGGACAAGCCATGAGATAAGGAAAATGAAATAATGTAAAAAGCATGTCCGGATTAAGAACTCCAGAGGCCCTAGGCCAGTGGGGGTTGGGAACCTTTCCATGACAAAGAGCCAAATATTTAATTTTGTCTCCATTAAAAAAATTGAAGAGCCGCATGGGGAAAAAAAATCACATGGTATCCCTCATTTAATAATATATATATTATATAATTGAAATAATAAACACAATTTTTCAAGAGCCGCAAGATATGGCTCAAAGAGCCGCATGTGGCTCGCGAGCCGCGGGTTCCCGACCCCTGCTCTTTAAGTCCCAATCGACTTTATAATGGCTCAGGGTTTAGACACATTTGACCCGGGAACCATTTAAGTGGCTTCCATATCTTTTGCTCCTGTCCATTTTACCTTGCATAACTAATAATTTTTCAATGAAAGCTTTAATACTTGTAGCACAAGAGTAAAGTACATCCATTTATCTTCAGTTTCATGTACAACAACAAAGTTGTTTATGCATATGAACATTTTTTAAACATATTTCCAAACAACAATAAAAACGCACTGGGGTTTGTTTGGGCCAAACCCACTTTTTTGCTTGGGACTGAAAGAGATTTTGAGCCCCTCTGCAATCTTCTGAAAGGTAAAACTAGATAGAAAAAAACTAATGGATTTCAGATAGCCTAAATGTTTTTTTTAAATAATTAATATATAATAATACGTAAAAAAAACAAACAAACAAACAAACAAAAACAAGTTTTCGTTACAGCCCCTACATTTTGTTAAAGAAAATATAATTTAAAAAAAAAAAAAGAAACAAAGCAGGGGTGGAAGTAACTAATAAACGAACGGTTGTATAGATACTATTACCCTGCACGCACGAGCGTACTATCGCGCACGTGCCGTTGCTGTTTAGGTCTGTGCGTTATGACTCCGTTACTTTTTTCGACCATCCGAAATGTCTGGGTGGGGGGTAAAAAAATAAATTTTTTTAAAATGGGGAAAAACAAAATAAAAGTATGAGGAAAAGCAAAAAAAATTTAGGGGGTTGGCCACAATTAAAATCCCCCCCACCCCACCCCAAAACCCCCATGTTAAAAAATTGGGAGGGCCAACCAAAGTTTCCCCCCCCCCCCACCCACCCCCCCAATAACCCCCCAAAAAAAAAAATAAAAACGCAAAACACTTTGGGGTGAAATTAAAAAAAAAACGCATCCCCCAGGGAACGACCCCCCCCACCCCCACCCCCCCCACCTGCCCACCCCCCCCCCCCCACCCCCCCCCCCGCCCCACCCCCCCCCCCAACCCCCCCCATGTGTTCCCAAAAAAGGAAAACCCACAAAATAAAACCCCAACCCCCACCAACACCCAAAACCCCCAAAACAACCCCAAAAAACACCCCAAACCCCAAACCAACCCCCCCCCCCCCCCCCACCCCCCCCCCAAAAACCCCCCCCCACCCCCCCCCAAAACACCCTAAACCCCCCCCCACCCCCAACCCCCCAAAAACCCCCCCCCCAAAACCAATCCCCACCCACCACCCAACCACCAAACAAACCCGTCCCCCACCAACACCCAAAACAACCCACACCCCCACCCCCCCCCCCCCCCAAACCCAACCCCAAACCCAACCCCCACCCCCAACCCCAACCCCCACCCCAAACCCCCCCCCAACCCCAACCCCCACCCCAACCCCCCAAACCCCCCACCCCCCCCCCCCCACCCCCCCCAAAAAACCCCCCCACCCCAAAACCAACCAACAAACCCCACCAGCAAACCCCACCCCCAACCAACCCCCCCCCCCCCCCCCCCAACCCCCCAAACCCATAACCCCCCCCCCCCCCCCCACAACCCCCCCCCCCCCCCACACACAAAAAAAAACCCAAACCCCCCCCCCCCCCCCCCCCCCCCCCCCCCCCCACCCCCCCCCCCCACCAAAAAAAACACCAAAACCCCACCCCCCCCCACAACCCCCCCCCACCCCCACAAAACCCCCCCCCCCCCCCAAAAAAACCCCCCACCACCCCCCCCCCCCCCAACCCAAAACCCCCCCCAGAACCCCCCAAAAAACCCCACCCCACCCACCCCACCCCCAAAAAACCCAAAAAAAAAAACCAAACACCCCACCCACACAAAAAAACAAACCCCCCAAAAAAAACCTAAACCCCCCACCCCCAAAAACCCCCCCCCAAACCCACCCCCACCCCCCCACCACCCCCCCCCCCCCCCCCCCCCCCCCCCCCACACCCCAAAACCCCCCAACACCCAACCCCCCCAAACCCCAAACACCCCCACCACCACAACAAAAATCCCCCCCACAACCCAAAACCCAAAACAACCCCAACCCTAAACCCCCCCCCCCCCCCAAAAAATAAAAAACATAAAAAAAAACAGTAACAAAACCCCCCCAACCCACACCCCCCCCCCCCCCCAAACAAAAACCCCCCCAACCACACCACAAACCCCCACCCAACCCACACCCCCCAACCCCCAAAACCCCCCCCCACAAACCCCCCCCCCCCCCAACCCCCCCCAAACAACACACCCCCAAAAAAAACCCCCCCCCCCACCCACCCCAAAAACAAACGATAACCCCCCCACACCCACCCCCCCCCCCCCAAAAACACCCCCCCCCCCCCCCCGAGGCCCACCCCCATACAAAACCCCCCACCCCCCCAACACACACCGTAATGGTAAAACCCACAAAAACCACCAAAACCCCAAAAAAAAAAAAAACCCCAAAAAAACCCCCCCGCAAAAAAAAAACCCCCCAAAAAAACCCACCCCCCCCCCCCCCCCCCCCCCCCAAAAAAAAACACAAAACACAAAACAAAAACCCCCACCCCCCCACCCACAAAACCTCCCCCCCCCCCCCCCACCCCACAACCCCCCCCAACAAACAAACAAAAAAAAAAACAAAAACCCACCCCCCCCCACAAACAAAAAAAACCCCCCACCCCCCAAAACCCCCCCAAAAAAAAACCCACCCAAAAAAAAAAAAAAAACCAAAAAAAAAAAAACAAAAAAAAAAAAAACACCCAAAAAAACCCCCCCCCCCCCCCCCCAAAACAAAAACCAAACAAAACAAACAACAAAACCCCCCCCCAAAACAAAAAACCCCCCAACAACAACCCCAAAAACCCACCCCCAAAACCCCCCCCCCAAAAAAAAACCCCAAAAAAAAAAAAAAAAAAACCACCCCAACCCAAAAAAAACCCAAACCCAAAAAACACCAAAAACCCCCCAAACAAAACACAAAAAAAAACCCCACCCCCCAAAAAAAAAAAAACCCCCAAACCCAAACCAACCCCAAAAAAAACCCCAAAACAAAACCCCCCCCCCCCCAAAAAAAAAAAAACCCCCAAAAAAAAAAACCCCCAAAAAACCCCCCAACCCCCCAAAAACCCCCCCCAAAAAAACCCCCACAACAACCCACCCCCCCCCCCCCAACACAAAAAAACCCCCCCCAAACCCACCAAAACCCCCCCCCTAAACCAACCACAACCCCCCAAACCCCCACAAAACCCCCCAAACCCCCCCCACACCCCAAAAACCAAACCCCAAACCCCCCAAACCAACCCCCCCCCCCCCCACTCTACCCATAAAGCCAACTACGACCCCATGGCGATGGGTTGCCACCCCCATAACCGCATACACCCCACACCTCCAGCACCCACAACCCCCGCCATTTACATGACCCACATTCAAACTGAAGCACCGTTTCCACCCATCCCTTACCATGACACCCCATACTCCCCCTTCCCCCCACTACAAGACCTAACAAAGTCTTATACGACAGGAGCTATCCGCCCAAAAAATGGCGCCTCACGCCCCTGCCCCAACATGTTATGTCTTTCCCAACCACCCCCCAATGCACCAACGCCAACCCCCCAACGATACGGTCCCCACCGACAACTGGTCCCTATAATTCAAACCCCCCCCAAACCACCCAACCCTGCGAGGATCTTATAAACAATACCCGTTTCACCCCATATCAACCCCCAACCTCCCCCGGTACCCCCCTACTTCTAATACCCCACCATCCCCCCCATAACCCCCCACAACCCTCACCTGCGAAAGCCCACAAACTATATCCTATCGTAATCTCACGGCGGTGGACACGAGAAATACCCCTACGCCCTTCCCACCCCAAACCCCAAACCCCCTACTATCCCAAAACCCTCACCGAAGTACCGCCAACGCCCCCACCCCCTAATACGAACAATACAAAACACAGTATCCCACTACCATAAAAACACCCCGCGGTCCACCCTCCCCACCCTGAAACGCAACCCCCCAAACCCCACTTGCACCCCACCCCACCATTCACCCCCCCCCAACACCCCCCAAAGACCCCGTCCACCCACCCCCTTCCTGTCACACCTCCACTCTTGAGTAGGTTCACCCCCAGCCAGCCCCCTCCACGAACACTACATTCAAAGCATCACGCACATCTTCTCCAGGAAATAATAACACCATCCCATCCAAGGAATCACATGCACCCACCGACCATCCAATCCACCGCCCTCCCCGTAACAACAGACTTCCCCCCCCCCCTGACAACCAGTCCTCCACCATCCCCCTCTTCAAGCAAAACATCCACACCCAACAGAACCTAGTGGGTCCCCACACACCCCCCACCCAGGCGCCTCCATTAACGGATAGTCCCGTTCCACCGCCAACTCAAATGACCCGTCTTATTTGGGCCCTCCCCCCATAAAACAAACACCAGGAACCAAAAAAAGCGCGACCTATACGCTTTGTAGCCCAATCCACCCTATTTTCATTTTCGCAGCAACCCACCTCGACCCACCGCACACTACACTTTACAATCCCCCCCCAGTACTAGCCCCCGCAGCCCAACACCCAACCCCAACTAAAACCCATCTAGACACCATTACCGCAAAATATTCTACCATCAGCACCCCCCCCTCCCATTGGTCCATGCACACTCACCTTTTCGCAGATTGCGTTTTGTAACTTCGTGTCTCTTTCCCAAGAAGCACCAAGACCCCCAGCCGACATTGACACATGTCATGCCCATAAACGATTTTCCACCTAACCTCCCCCAGGCTCCCCATAAAGTCCTCCATGATTTCCAATCCCCCCACGCGAACAGGCAAGGCTCTTTACTACATCCCCTCCCCCACAAGTCGTCACGCCCTCAAGCTTTCCATAAGCCCCAACTTCGTTCCTACACCCCCTCCAGCCACTCCCCTTTCACCCCGCCTCAACTCCACAAAACTTCCGCTAACACAACCCACATCCCTGATTTAACCGTCATCCACCACCAAAGAAGCCGTTTCACTTCCTACACACTTACAGACACAGTATCAGAGCAAACTTCATAAACCTACCACTCGCCACAACCAACAAGCCCACCACCCCCCACGCACAGAAAATAAAAACCCAGCCATACCCCCACGGGCCAGACCCGCCACCCATCTCGCCGACCACCACCTCCCATACCAAAATATGCACACAATAAGTTGATGACACCTAATGTGTTCACTCCACAATTGTACAACCCACCCCAAGCTCAACGACCCCCAGACCCCCCCCACCTAGCTCGCACAACCTCCCCACCCCCTCCCCCCCCATCACATTGCACCCCCTTCCCATACACCCATACACCCCGAATCCCCCCACACCTTCCCAAACCCCCTCCACCCCAAACACTCTACCACTCCACCAACCCCCCCCCCCCCTACCACCCCCATAACTTGCGTCCCTCCTGACCCCCTCTTTCCCTCTAGCCAGATCCCCCGACTGAAGACAAGCCCAAACCCCTCCCACGATCAACCTTTCCCCAAAACACCCCGAACCCGGACAAGCATCCGCTGTCCCTTCAGTAAAACCCACCTACCCCCGCCAAACACCTACCCACCCCACCAATCAAACCTCCCCACCAACCCCACCACCTAACCACCCCACCTCACCCCTTATCTCCGACCCCCCTGCCCAGCACCCCACAACCCAACACCCCAGCCCTCCTTTCCCCATCACCTTACCCCCCCCAGACAACCCCCACCCCCTACCCCCCCTCGCTCAGATACCCCCACCCCGCTCCACCCCCTAAGTCACCCCCTCAAAAAACTCCTTCCCATCACCCTAGCCCCCCCAATCACCCACCAATCCCCCCACACCACACATCCCCCCCACCCCACCCCCACATCATTAGTGTTTTTTCCACAAACATGAAGACTACAAAAACATACATTTCCACAAATGAACTAACGGAGCCCATACATATAAAACAAATAGCTTTCACCGAACCTCAAAACCAAAACAAGTGTACCACACACGATTGTTTGCCAAACCCAACCGAACAAACATCAATAAACTTTCCACAACTGTAGAAGTTCAAATACTTAAGAAACAATCCATGCAGTGACATCTACTCAAATTTTTTTTAACCTCCTCAAATCATGTCACATTAACAGTAATCAGAACAGTGGTACGCCAACTAAACATACTTTAATCATAACGGTTACCCTGTTTTAATAAGACAAAAGGAACTATTCTAATTTGAATAATCAAAAATTAATACACTTGCTCCAAAACCCACAATGTCAGCCATCAACCCACTTGCAACTCCCTAAAAGACCAAACTATTCTTTTGTTTGCGGAACACGTCAGCCGTTTAACTCCAGCCCATATGTTTCTGTCCCACAGTCCACGCCTATTTCATATTGTCCATAAACCTATGTAACTAATGCTCTTATTTTTCAGTCCCAAACACACCGATCCACAAAATGACAACATACTTTTCTCGATCTGTTGATACAAAACACACCTTGGCCATAAAATCACAGACAGACTCATACCATGTGACCAACAAATAAACAAAACACAAACCAAACGATTTCAGACTATATAGAGTAAATAACAACCAAACAAGATTCAATTAACCACAATCCCAACATAACCGTTACATCACTCTCTCCCACACCTACAACACATAACTTCAAAGTAAACCAACGGCAAATACACAACCACCCAGCTAAAACCCAATACTTCCAACAAAACCTAAAACAAAAACCTTCACTCCATCACAACTAAATAAATTCTAACCAAATTAAACCAAACCACACCCCCATACAAACACCATCCCTAAAAACCAACACCCACTAACAGACACTTAAACCCTAACAGCAGAACTATAAATCATTCCGTTAAACCACCCACAACAACAACCAACAAACATATAAAAATACTCCACAACAAAACCAACACCAGTCAAATACCCCTAACACAACGGGACGCTAAAATTCCATCAAAAAGTCTCTCTATTCCAATTTCACTCACATGGACACTCACTCCCCATATTTTAACTTCTTGCACAAAAGAACACAACCAGTAGGAGTCTCTTCGATCCAACAGTCAAAATTCTACAATTAACCACGCATTCACGACAACTTACCACTTTTTACAACTTAACAACACTCCTTACATTTACCATTCTTTCCAAGTCAAACCAGTTAACTGCTTCGCTCATCTAGTCAGGCAACTAGATAAATCCTTTTGTTCAGAGTCTATATAAATACTTCTTGCACATTTTGGCTATCGTTTGTTCAACATCGGAGCTACAGATCATTCAGTTCAGTCTTTTATCTTCTTTGTCACGCCTCACTCAGACTTAACATATTCAGTTTCATCGGGCCAGCATAATAAGAATCAAAACAGAAGTCTTCTGGTCCTTTCATATCCTTTCGCGTCAAAGACCTTCTATTTCACTATGCCTATATTTTTTTAACCCCAGACCTCCCTTATGCTCTCTTATATAGATTCTTCTCACTCCCTTAACCGATACCTTATCTTCCTTCCCTTAGTCTTTCTACTTCCTTTTCATCACTTTTTATCTAACTTCATTAATTTTATAACTGAATCTTGGTCAAACAGTAGTGACACTGATACTTATCACATAATATCGCCAAAATTAACTTCCCATTCCAACTGCCCACACCTCTTCAGTCAATTACATCACTTACAGCTTCTTTGTCTTAAAAAATCGCAGGATGATCGATAACCAATGCAACTTCAGATCACAAGGCATAAACATCAAAAACATTTCTTCTGAAGACACTTCCACAAAAAGATTGTCACTTCCAGTCATTTTTTTGTCACCCCCTTACTTGATCTCTTACCCGGGTTCGGTTCGTTCATCCTTTTCTTTGATCTTACGTTGGCCGCCATGTCTTATATGTTCATGACGTCACTGCGGAGGTATTCTCAATTAGTCCTAACTTTTTATGGAAGCTTCCATACCGCTTCTGCATAGGCCCACCCTACGAAAATATCAATTCCTTCCGTTCATTCTTACTACTTCTATCTCCAGGACTCGGCTTGAGATGATCTAGCCTATCCATTACTATGCTAACTCACCAGTATTCCCGATTGCAAACTACATCCCCCACCCTAACCAACTAGTTTTCCCAAAAATACTCTCTACATTCAATGATCCTCTAGCCTTCGATCTATCTTCTTCTAACTCTGACACTTCTCCCCAGATCCTGCTGATGTCCAAACTGCAAGATATCTTCAGTCTGTAGCCTACCACACATGTATAGTCTACTGTATTCAAGATTCATTTATCTAGAAAATGCTTCCCTCATGCGTCATGACCCCTTACTGTCTATCTTGTCTCGCTCTATCGATCAATTATGACCCCTGATCCATGCTAGTCATTGCATCAACCCCGCATCTTCATGAATACATTCAGATCATCTCCATATGGTCATTTGCCTCTGTAAGTAGTAATCCACTTCTTCTAGAACTCCATGTCCCAACATTTCCTCAGCCTTCCGTCCTTGCTTCAATTCTCAAGTCATCAGCATTCACTTCGAACATGATGATCTTACTGTCGAGATACCCCACAGTCTATTCCGCTTCTTCAGCATTCTGTCTGGATCTTCAGTAGATAGCTACGACCATATTGAATATTCTTGCATCAACTTCGTATCTTTGCTCTCAAACTCATCAAGTAGACTTAATAGCCCTAATGTATTTCATCAACTCATGCATTCCTTACTGTAAGAAACTGTCAATAAGTTACCCTGTTTATTGAACCAAAAACAATCCGACAATCTTTAGAGTTTACGCTTCTAACTGCATAGCGCTGACTGTTAATTTGATCCAAACGTATAGATGGACGCTAAGATCCTACCAATCAAACATTTCTATGACAGTTCATAGCAAGGTAGTTTATTGCAGCAAAGTCCACTTTAGACCCTTTCACATCTTCACAGGTTCTTCTGAGGACTCAGCTGTGCCAGATGAAACGTAACAGTCGTCCATGAAACGTCCTGCAAGTAGACTTCCCTGATTCGAGCTCAGTGGAAGCTAGAATTGGATTCAATCGATCCTCTACATCAGAGTCTGAATCCGTACGAAGCCAAGTATCATTATGTCTGTGCACTACGGGGGCCCTGTGACTATCATACCTGAGACAGAGACCATCCATCTAAAAGAACTATCTATACAGTTCTTTCATGCGTCATTTGACAATTTTCTTCTGGACTTAGCCTCTACAGCTAGCTTCATCCCTGGGGGCTTTCCACGTAGAAGAGCGTTTCGCGGACAGCATACACTACACAAGTTGCCAGAGCTGTCGCCGCTCGATTTTAAAGAGTAGGCGAAAGTTACTTTGTTCCTGACAAAAGATTTGCTCGCGCATCACACAAGCTATAATTCCATACTAAGCTTCCAGAACGAACCGCATCGACAGTTGTTGCATAATTTCCACGGATTTTACGCTATTTTTCTGACTGTTTCTAGAGTCGTAGGCTAAACTCAGTGTTGCTACTAAATCTCACACTCCGCGTTTCCGAATCAAAAGATGTCTGTAGTCTGACAACCAATGCGTGCTCTCACTGATTCGTGTGACTCTCCTATATAAAAGGACTATAGTTCTCAGTCATATCTATCATGTTTGTTCCCCAGCAATAATGTACCAAGCGTAATACAATATGAAGATACTAAACATGGAGAGATTGTGTTCATATACTAGAAGATAAGAAAACCCATATACCCTGTATTTGACTGGGCTCTCTACGCAATCTGAAGTGCTTCTCTCTTGCTATTTTTCCACTCTTTCAAACATACGCTGGATGATCCAGTATGGTATCTCTACTCTGATCACATTAGGGTCGCTAATTCAGCGTTCTACAAAGCTCGCGCAACACATGAGACCAGTCTTACATACGCGCGTCAAGCTTCCTGGAGTAATTACAAACAGAATCATCAGGATCAGACCTTCTTCATGCTCCTATGCAATACAATAAACCTAGATTAGATTAGGCGTATTATAAACGACTAACAGCTATCAGATGAGAGTGATAATTGTCTCTTTTCATAGGTCGCTTATGACACTTCAGACCTCTACTTCTCAAGGTATAAGAGGGCTAAGAAAACAAGTATACGATTACGTCATATATTTCGAGCTTCTATTCCTTATCACACATGAACTGCGATTTAGAGACAAGCAGAGATTGATTCCACAAGGATCTAGAAATTAAAATACAGTACACTCAGGGACACATACTGCTGAGTCGGGTTACTTCTCGATAGAATTCCGATGTAAATAATGCACACATGGTTACGAAGATTTAATCACTGTGATGGATAAACCAGTAATTGAGTATACTCGTCAAAGCTTTTCCTCTACTTCTCAGGGCTAGATTCCAATCTAGATTCGCAGACATGCTAGTCAGCAACTAACGCGTTATACGTTAAAGAATGTTTAAATCTACAAACTTCATTCTATACTTATCAACCGAAAATCCATTGTTTTCACTGCCAACAAAGCTACCACGGTAACAAATTCTATCTCACAAAGATTTGACAACACGACATGACAGTCACTCTGTCCAGTTGTATCAACATTATTGAATGCTGGCCCAGATTACGTCGCGATGAGTGACCACTATTATCTGATGTCATCGTGCGCATTAAGATACTAATCATGTAATAAAGTGCCTATCTCTTCTCAACGCATCATTCCGGATCATAGCCAGACTTGTCTAACAAGAAGCATCTTCCACGTGATACTTATTTCAGGAGCATGATATTGCGAACTCCAGCACCTAAGTCCAGCTGTTTACCAGATTTCTGATACCCGATGACGCTTGCCATTGTCAACAATAGACTTTGATTTTTGAGTTCGATATACCACGCATCCAAACTCTACATAAGCTTCGTGTGAAACGATCAGGTCAACTTCCTATTGATCACCAAGAAGTTCTACACGCGATGATCAGATTAGATCAAAGCTCATTCAAAATAAGGACTCTAAAACATCTCACCTATTGCACATAGGACCCTACTGCCCTAGTTGTAATCGTTGCCGTCACATGAGAAGTGATTTAAAAATCACCAGTTCAGAATTCAATCCGTTCAACATCGCTAGCCCAGGACTTATATAGCGGCTCTTAGCAATCACACTAAATCGCGAAACAAGCTACACGATGTTGAGCTGACTCGTCTTAGAACCCCTGACTAACAGTCTCTAACTATTACTCTCATCCATAGTACTTCAACAACTCAATCCAGCATTTGAAATAAATTAGTCTTACACTGCGCTCCATTAGCTCAAACATCATCTAGTGATTAGGCTAGGCTTTATTCATTTTGTGACTACGAAATGAACTACACTAATCTCCGTAATCTACACTTTCCATTATATGTCCAGTTGTCACAGTATATCTCAGCTTTCCTTCAACCTATCCAGTTGTCACAGTATATCTCAGCTTTCATTTTCCTTCAACCTATCCAGTATTGGTCACAGTATATCTCAGCTTTCCTTCAACCTATCCAGTTGTCACAGTATATCTCAGCTTTCCTTCAACCTATCCAGTTGTCACAGTATATCTCAGCTTTCCTTCAACCTATCCAGTTGTCACAGTATATCTCAGCTTTCCTTCAACCTATCCAGTTGTCACAGTATATCTCAGCTTTCCTTCAACCTATCCAGTTGTCACAGTATATCTCAGCTTTCCTTCAACCTATCCAGTTGTCACAGTATATCTCAGCTTTCCTTCAACCTTTCCTTCAACGGCTTGCTAATTGATAGTCAGTCGGGGTTTAGACCTAAACATTCATGTCACACAGCTCTAACTAAGATGATTGACAACTGGCACTTAAATATTAATAACGATAACATATGTGGGGCAGTTTTTGTAGACTTTAAAAAAGCATTTGATATGATAGATCACGCTATTTTAATTAGAAAACTAGAAACATCAAAAGTAAACCTTCAACTAGTGACGATAACACTGGCTAACAAAAAAAAAAAATTTTTTTTTCTTTCTCTAACATTTCTATGTTTTTCTGGTCAATTTTAATGCGCTGTTTTTAAATCTGCAAACCGTTTTTCTCTATCAGGTCGGGATCTCTAGAAATACGCAATTGAAGTTTTTTAACAAGGCATACAGTATTACAACATCATTTGTACAAGAAGTATAACAGTTATGTAGGCTTGAATTTCTTTGCAGTCGACTTTCGTCGGTGAATGGCATGTGGTACATCGCGATGAAGCATGGTCATACTCCACCGTCCTTGATAACGTGACTCCATTACGGCGATATCTTGATGGAATCGTTCTCCATGTTCATCGCTGACTTCGCCAAGGTTGTCAGGGAAAAAGTCAAGATGCGAATCGAGCAAATGGATTTTGAGGGGCATGTTACAGCCCATAATTCTGTATGCATCTATGCACTGCTTAACAATATGCACATAGTCGACAGATTTGTGATTTCCCAGAAAGTTATCGACGATCGATTTGAATGCCATCCATGCGCGAAGTTCACTACCATGTAACAAGTTCTCGAATTGTTTGTCTGCAATAACTTTCCTAATCTGAGGTCCTACAAAGATACCTTCCTTTATCTTTGCATCGCTAATTTGCGGAAACTTTTCTCGAAGACAAGTGAAAGCTTTGCTCATTTTATCTAACGCTTTTACGAAATTCTTCATGAGTCCCAAGTTTATATGTAACGGTGGTAAAATGATGCTGTCTTTGTTAACTAATGGCTCGTGTATTACATTTTTATGCCCGAGCTGCATACGATCCCTGATAGGCCACACCTTTCTTGCATAATGTTCCTGTCTGTTGCGGCTGTCCCATTCACATAGGAAGCAACAAAATTTAGTATACTCAGTCTGCATGCCCGTGAGAATTGCAATGACCTTTAGGTCTCCACAAATCCGCCATTGGTAGTCATTGTACTTTATTTTTGCCAAAAGTATAGCCATATTGTCATAAGTTTCTTTCATATGAACAGAGTAGGCGACTGGAATTGATGAAAATAAATTTCCATTATGCAATAACACGGCTTTTAGACTAGTCTTGGAAGAGTCGATGAAAAGTCGCCATTCGTTGACTATGTGCTCATGACCGAGGTGCACCATTAGACCTTTTACATCTTTGCAATAGCAAATGTCATCATCCATCTCAAAGTATTGAACAAGTTCTCTGTGTCTATGACGAAATTTAGATATCGGAGTATTGGGCGCTAAAAGATTCCATTCTTTGAGTCGCGAACCGAGTAATTCCGCTTGTACTTTGGTGAGAGCGAGATCACGTATTAGATCTGAAAGTTCTGAATGGTTAATTAAGTGAACACCATCATTCACCGGTATATAATCCGAGTCAGAATTAGTTTCTAAAGCAGGTAAACTATCACTTTCTGATGGTTCATTCACGGCCAACGGATATTGTTCTGGTGGAACTGGGATCGGACACGTGATTGGATCATGAGGCACTGGTTTCGAAACCGATTCAATATTTGGATAAACCACAGACTTTCTAGTTTTAAAAGTGAAACCATAGATATTTGTCAAGCAGAAGTAACAGTCAGTAGCGTGATTTGTCGGTTCACGCCATATTACTGGCACTCCAAAAGGCATCGACTTATGCTTCGGCGATTTTCGTAACCAACCTGCCAATGTATTTGCACAAGTCGAACAAACTGCATTTGGCTTCCAAGATTTATTTGCATCATCAACTTTCGAATCGAAATAAAGTTCATATGCTTTCTTTAGTAATGGTGTAAAGTTTTTCTGGTGAACACGATCGGTAAAATATCCGCACACGTAACAGAACAGATCAGCCGAATTTCTACAACTTCTAGAAGCCATATTTCACTCAGAATTATTTCAAAATACAGTAACTATTTGAAATATAACGTAACATATGTCATGCATCTTTTAGCAGTATAAAAAGTAGAATTATTTTGCATTTGATTAATTTTTAAAAAGTTATATAGTAAAAATTAAACGGAGCAAATAACGGTTTCCCAAAAATATATTTATTCACAAATATCTTAAGAACCCGACGTGATAGACATAAACGGATTTCAAATTTGAAATCAGCGCAAGAAACTGACCTAAGAACACATATTCTTATATAAGAAAGAAAAATGTTGTTTGTCAGTGTAATTAAATCATTCCTGTCAGACAGAAAACATGTAGTTTCTTACAATAACTCTTGCTCAAACCCAACCGTAATAAATACCGGCGTTCCTCAGGGCTCTATTCTTGGGCCTCTACTTTTTGCCATATACATTAATGACCTTCCACTACACGTCGAGCACGCATCCTGTGACCTATTTGCTGATGACTGTACTGTCTACACGAGTGATACAAGTTGCAACACACTCGAACTATCGTTACAAAAAGATACAGACAATCTGATTAGGTGGAGCATCGGAAATCGCATGCTAATTAATATAATTAAAACAAAGTGCATGTTAATATCAACTAGACAAAAATTACAAAATTCAGAGAAAACAACACTTCAGATCTATATTGGTACCTTACCAATTGAAAACGTTAATGAACATAAAACTCTAGGAATAGTCGTTGACCAGCATCTAAATTGGAACTCACATGTTCATGCACTGACCAAGCAAACGGCACAGAAAGTTTACCAGTTAGCTAAAATCAAACATTTCCTAGATGAAGATGCACGTAAATTGTTCTATATTTCTCACATACAAACAAACCTGGACTATTGCTCCACAATCTGGGATGGTTGTTCTATGTCCAACACAAAAAGACTCCATTCACTACAAAAGCGTGCAGTGCGTCTAGTTTCTGACAACTGCCAAGCACAGTGTGTAGATCTATATAAAGATCTCAAAATACTGCCTCTAAGAAAACGCTTTCTGTTCAACAAAGCTAAATTTGTTCACAAAATCCTGTCACAGAATGCTCCAACATATCTGTGGCCAATGTTCAAATACAGTGAAAGACGCAGTCAACGCCTTAACAAAATACAAGTGCCCAAGCCTAGGCTTGACTTATTCAAGAAAAGCTTAGCTTAGTCTGCTGCTCATCTCTGGAACTATCTTCCACATTATCTGAAAGATAACAACCTCAGTCCCTATTCATACAATCGTAAACTTTTCGATTACTTTATGAGTTCTGATTATCTGCCCCCCTAATGTGATTATTTTTCCGAACAAATGATATAATATCGAATGTAGGTTTAATGATGATGATAGTGTTTTTCAACATATTTTGTTTCATGGTGATACTTAGTTTGTATTTTTCAACATACTTTATTTCATGTTTATAATTAGATACTGTGAATGTGAGTATGCTATTATTTTACCTTTATAACGTTGAATTCCTTGAATTGATGGGTGAAGTGTGTGTGAGAATGAATGAAATAGTATAAAAGACGAGAGAAAGGAAGGGCAGAATGTCAGACGGGCCTGCGTGCCCAATTCTCAACCCTTTGAAAATAAAGTTCGTTCGTTCAACCTATCCAGTTGTCACAGTATATCTCAGCTTTCCTTCAACCTATCCAGTTGTCACAGTATATCTCAGCTTTCCTTCAACCTATCCAGTTGTCACAGTATATCTCAGCTTTCCTTCAACCTATCCAGTTGTCACAGTATATCTCAGCTTTCCTTCAACCTATCCAGTTGTCACAGTATATCTCAGCTTTCCTCGTCTCATAATATGTCCAAACAAAAATAAAACGCCTCCTTTGCGAACTGGTTTCTTATTTGACATCAACATTACTCTCTTTAGCCGTCCAAGGTATTCTTGAAATTCTGTAAAACTTCCAGGGAATTTCCTGCTTGTCTACAAACTGTCAATTACCCATTTTTATATGTCAGAATTGGCGATGTATTTTACAAAGAATAACTTCTGGACTGCATGTTCCATCTGATGTTGCTAGTGTGCCCAGATATTTCAAGACTATCCCATTTACTTTGATGGTGAGGATGCACAAACATTAAAACTTGAGGTGCAAAGTCAAAATAACAAACTGGTGCTGTATGCAGCCGAACTGTAAGGAAAGTCTTTAAGAAGATAGAGGCAGTTCATGGATGACAAACAAAGAAAATAGTGCGTAGTCTTTAGGCGGAGGTAAACAAACATAAGTGATGCGTCTTAGTTAGCCGAAGACAATTGTCTTACGTTACAGCCACACGACTTTGACCGGGAACAGACGAATCAAAACAGAAGAGAAGGATAGCGAAAAGTAAGCAAAGTAAATACTAAACACATAAAAGTAATACAACCTGTAAATAGAAGCAGCTGATGTAGCTCTCATTAAAATCCGTATGAACCAAATGGCCACTCGAGTAGATCCGGGACAAAAAGTAGCGCGCATTACAACAATTAAAACTAGGCACGAATTTAAAAAAAAAAAAAAAGAAGCGGCTAGTGGAGAGAGAGGGGAGTGACGAAGAAACAAAAGGCTAACTCCGATCGAGAAATAAAAATACACAGATATAGAAGGTCACCTTAGGCAAAGGAATGTCGAGTTTTAAGGCCTTGGGGTTTAAAATAGATTCAACATGGCACAGAAGAACGTAATGAGAATAATAACAGTAGCAACTGTTGTTGACAGACATGATCGCCTATACCACTGGCACATCTCACGATGATGTTAGTGAAATAAGATATATAATTCATACGCGTCAGAAAGTATCCTACCTTCCCGTCTCCTGGGTGCTAGCGCACGACAGAAAAGTTGAAATGTTATGACAAGATCATTAATGTGGAACTGATCGGAACAATCAGAAAAATACCCGCGGAACACAATGTGGGGAGAAGACGAAGGCGTTGGATACGATAAACATTGATACAAACCAGCTGATAGCTTTACATGATAGTCCTTACTCTGGAATACCCAGGGTAAGAAAAATAGAGTGAGACCCAAAAAAAAAAATCAAACGGAGAAGGGAATTATACCTAGACATGAAGGGGTTTAAAGTACACATGGAAAGAACTTGAACAGACAGCACAGAAAAGCCTGGCGTGTACTTGTTGAAGGCCCCATACTTCACAGGGAGCTGAAAGGTAATGCTTGTAAGAATACGAAAATATAGAACAGTGTCACGAGATGTTTGCCTGCATTCAGCTGTTCCTAGTATTGAAATTACCGCATAACTGCTGCAAAAGTGCCCAACACACGAGGAACAGAGATAGCACACTTGGCCGTCACCAGTAATATGCTTGGACAAGCTCGAATATCAACAACCTCAGGCTGACCACTGCTTTCTTTACACATATTCAAGATGATTTCTAAAAGTGTACGGAGAACAAAAATAAGATAGAAATTCAGTCACATAAATCACGCGGTCTCATGTTGATGTGACTTTTTTGGTATTAGTCACTGTGACATCTGCTTGTACCAGCAACCATTACAGTGTCTCCAAGACATTAAGTGCTCCCATCTCACAGGATAAAGGATTGAAAAACGTGTGGAAAAAAAAGAGGAAAGATAAAGATATCCGGTAGCAGACATTTCCGGGTATTTTTTAAATGTTAATCCATGACGCCATCATCAAACGAAGCACGTGCACTGTTTCGTTAAGCCTGTAGCCCAGAGCATCCGATTTCAATAGACATTCTTGTCGGGTCGCCTTCCTTAGCCCGTAACTGTCCCCAGCCTACCTGCAAGGCAATAGGTGTGTGTCTCTCTTGGTCTAGTCCCTACACTTCAACCTGTCCGGCTTGGGAGCGCTGCTGGTAGGTATACTACCGCCGGCATTGCTCTTGCGGTCATGGGGACACACAAGCTCCTCTACCTCGCCAAGTCTCTGAAGAGACGGTAAAGGTCAGGCACGCCATACAAAGCGATAAGTAACAGGCAAACCTCACTCTGTCGACAGGTTAGGGAACAGAGCACTGACGAAATTCGAAAATCAACGACAGTCGAAGCATAGCCTTTATCTAGCTTGCAAATGCATTAGGGCCGCCAAAAAACGCTGGTATGGTGGCAAAACATTTTTTCTTCTGATCTTTTGCCGCAGACCGTGCGGTGCAACACCTACACACCGTCAAAGCAGTCAGTGGCCATCACGCTTGCTGGCGTCTTGTAGGGCAACAACAAATTTATTCCACTCTGCTCGGTCGGTGGCCATCCTTCGTACAGATACGGTCCTCCGCCAGGTTGTTTTTGGTCGGCCTCTCTTTCGTTTTCCTTCATGGGTCCAAAGCATAGTGTTTCTTTAAAGTCTCTTGACAGATACCAGCTTTTCTTGATCTCAGCTTCATGACTTGCGGTGGCCAGTCTCTTTCTTCCAGCTTCGTCTTCACTAATTCAAGGGTAGTCCCGTATAGTCCCGGGGGTCTCTGAAGAGACAAAGCAAGAATAGAACTAATGCATCCTCAGGCACGCCATACAAAGCGATAAGTAACAGGCAAACCTCACTCTGTCGACAGGTTAGGGAACAGAGCACTGACGAAAGTCGAAAATCGACGAAAGTCGAAGCATAGCCTTTATCTAGCTTGCAAATGCATTAGGGCCGCCAAAAACGTAAATAACTAACTATATAACACTTGCGAATGCGTGCAACACCTAAATACAGAGATATAAACATAGGAATAAAGAAAATACAATAATAAATAAAAAATACGTAAATAACATCTTACCTTCAAATCATTATTGAGCAAGTAGACGATGAATATATACATTATGTACAGTTTTGAATGTTGGTGATCCAATTATTGGTCTCGATCTCCCTTTTGGGCAATTTCCGGTATTCTTTTTTTTAGTGTTTCCCTTAGTATGCAATAGTGTATAGTTCTGCTGGCTCAGGGTCTGGAAGCTCTCACTTTAAGTTCATGGCCACGCTTTTCGGTTCTTTCATGTGAGACGTGGAAGCGATTTTTTGATAGGAATTTCGGTGTCTCTTGGCCTTCAGAGGAATGCTCTACCCAGTTTCCTGTTTATGTTTATTTTGCTTTTTTACTAATGTGTTTGCACCTATCGTTTTACGCTGATAGTTATTTTGTTACTGTGCTTTGTTCATTTCTTTGCCTCTTTGCCCTTGCAAGATCGTCTAGGAAATTCCTTTTGTTGCCTTCGGGTTTGGCGCCTTGTCAACTGTACTGTTCGCTAGTTTTTCTTTCGTCTGTTTTATTTTTTTTTCCTTTCTCAGTGTTAAGACGAATACAGAGATATAAACATAGGAATAAAGAAAATACAGTTTTTCGGTCTTTTTTTTAAAAATCAAAGCCCATGTCCATGGTGATTTAGGGGGATTCTAGACTTAGAAAATCAGATGGAGAAAATTGAGGAGGCTCATCTTCAGAACTGGAGGAACTCAATCTAATTCTTTTAGGAGAAGGGGACTTTGAAGGAGATCTAACAGGGGCTGGGGCTGATGTTAATGGCTCGGAATCTGAAGGGTTAGAGGGAGGGGTGACTGAAGTTGGTTGTGGCGGTTGCGTCTTGAAAAAGGAGAGCAAAGACGTTTGCCTCATTGATGTCTTCTTCCTTTCCCTAAGAAGTTCTCTGTAACAGGCTATTTGGTGTTCTAGCCCACTATTTACTTTTGAACTTCTGTCGAAATTCGGATCCACCCTTTCCCAGTATGCAATTGTGTCCTCTACTTATGGGTTTTTTTTAACTTTGTCACTACACTTAGGACCCATTATGAATACATTAAAGCACAAATAAGTAGTATAGGGCCTAAACACACAACAAAGTACAGTATGAATACTGTACACGCGTCTTATAATCACGATATGAACACTGTTATTATACTGTTATCACAAAAATAACTATGAACTGTTTACAGTATAATCACAAAAATAATATAGTATGAATAGTTTGGTTATATTAATCACAAAAATAAGTAGTATTAATATGTTTAATCACAAATATAAGAGATTCAATGCGGACAACTTCAAAAAACAGTGCACACCGAACGATTTCTGTTCAAAGACTGAACGACGAAAGAAACAAGATAACGCGCGGTTGTGACGAAATTCGACGAAAGAGCGAAGCGAGCGACGAAATTTGGAAACGTGGTTATAATTGAAAACCGACGAAAGAGCGAAGCGACGAAACTCTGAAGCGACGAAAGTCGAGGTATGCCTGAATGTGGTTGTGCATGAGGTTGGCAATCTCGTCATGTAAAACAAATTGCCACAAACACTAACTGTTGCAAGAGTATGTAACTGTTTGATGCAGGCTTCCTGCAAATGGACCAGCTGCAGTGGTGGCTCCATGCTCCGCAACGGAGCAAAGGCTAGTGATGATGATGAATTCAAGAGAAGTCAGATACCCATGTTTAACTCGTGCAGTCGTGCAGACCAGAGCATGATTGAAGCTCAGCTAAGGGTTTGGCGACATTGCTTGCTGGGAAGACAACAATCAACATCCGTCATTATGACCCCCACTTATTAACTTCGTAACCCCAGCAACTACCACAGCGTCCCCATAACGTCAAGGGCTTCCGTCTGACGTGATATAGGTAAATGTAAAAATGGACGTAGATAGCTTTAGTGAAACACAGCTGAGAGTCTGGCGATGCGATGTTACTGGACGGCAAACAATAATACCCTTCCTACACGTCTAGCGTGAAGCACAAATAAATCTCCGTACCCAGAGCGGCCCTCACGCCGCGTTCTGTCACTCTTCATCATCATCATAATTTTCCTTGTCGCCCTGTATGGAGCAAGGAGCTATCATTATAGCTATTCCCCTTTCAGGAATCCTGCACCAAGCATTCACGTGCTCTTGAACTGTCGGTTTCTGTAGCAGTCTGTTTTACATGATAATGTTCTCAGCCCCAGGCACAACCTCATATTCGCCTTGTACGACATGCCTGAGGTTGTAGTCCTATTATTTCTTTGTCTTCAGAGAATGTTAATCTCACATACAGCTTCAGATAACTTGGGAAGACCACTTGAGAATAGCTAATGATCACATAAATATTGCAACAAATATAACGAGCAGGCCAGTGTGGTTCCTGGGGGTTTCTGTGTAGATAAAGAAAGCATGGTGTCACATAACGTCATTCATTTTATTCATTGTTCTATCCATCTTTTTTGCTAGACTCCTCTTCGTAAGTATTTTTGCCGGTAATTTTTTTTTGTTTTGTTTGTTGGGTAGGAGCGAACCTCCTCTAAGATAACATCCGCTTGCCTCTCCTGGCATGTTTATACTTCGATTATGGACAGCCACAGGTTAGCCCGATGAAGACATAACGATTACATTAAGATTGGGATAACGGTTGTTTACGGGGCTTAATGTTTATACAGATAGATAAGCAAGTCGACTGCTTCCGTCAAGTAAATAAATTAGTAAATAAATAAATAAAGGTAATTGTCGTGGTTGAGTTAGAGTGTATTTTGCATATTTTGATCATTGATGATTATTGATGTAATTTTATGTTGTTGTGATGATATGCATTATTTTCATGCTTTTCTTCTTTAATAAATTTTACACATTTATTAATGCGCTGTTCACGACCTTTCCATCCATATTTGTATTTTTAGCTCTTTACTAGAATCTCTATGTATGATAAGAGAAAAGAGTGAGAGCCGGAGATGCTTAGACAGTAAAAGTGAGTTGAGGCCTGGAGAGAGAGATCCTTTGAATAAATCTTCTTCCAGGTTGTCTCAAGTCCATCTCCTATTTACACCTTATCTAAAGTGTAATCTATAACTCTGTCAGTCCACTATCCCTTGTCGATTTCACTACAGTTGTCCAACTCGACAAATACTCTACACTCCAACTCAACCACGACAAATGGAGTCTCGCCGCGGAATTTGAACTACATCTGCAGCAATCGCAACAGATGAGGTTGCAGTCTGGTAGGAATCTCTCACAAGATTCTATTCTGATTCTTAGAGTTTAGTGTTCGGCAGATTATAGGAATTTCTTTCCCCTAGACATATCGAACTATTTCTTTTGGGTGGAAGTCGAAACAGCGTTTTTTTTCTCCACAGCAATCATAAATATTTAGTTACATTTATTGTTCATGCTACACATGAGACAGCTGGTAAAGGTTGATGGTATCACTGCTGAGTTTTTGGTTGACAAATCTGACGAATATTGTTGTAAAAGTCAGAAATTTTTTTTTAAAGGGTTAATATTTTTTTCAGGAGTAGCTCTTTAATCTGAGATAAGAAGCTACAGATAGCCAGTTACTAGCTTGCATCTGTACCAAGGGAGGGTGTTCATTCGGATGATAGTAACCAATCCTCTCAATAGCTTAGTACTGACAGAACTGGGGTGAAGTGATAGTAATAAGTTTTACATCACTTACATTTTTTTGGAGTTTTTTGGGGTTTGTGCTTGTCGATCAGAGTAGCTACAAACTTTCTTGTTTTTAAAGTTCCCAGGCTAGCCTAGATTTTATTGATTATTAAGTTAATCAGCACCTAGTGGACTAGGTAACTAAGATCTCTAGGTTCTATTCTTCTATAGTGTTTGCTCACCCTGATATAATGGCCGATCTAGCTAAAGTGCATAGGATTGCCCTCGAGGTAGCTAAGTACATGGAGTTCAAGGATAGCGAAATCCAGCCCTTTCTAGAATTTGCAGTAAGCCTGCAGGATCAATACGAGGTAGACAATTGGTTTGACAGCCGTTTAATCTTAGCATGGTCCTGTAAACCCGACAGTATGTAGAAGAAGTGATAGAAGATGAGAAGCAAAGGGAAAAGCAAAGACAAGAACGGGACAAGCAATTGAAAATGGAGCAACAAAAACGGGACAAGCAATTGGAAATGGAGCAACAAGAACGGGACAAGCAATTGGAAATAGAGCGACAAGAATGGGACAGGCTACACCAAATTAGAATGAATGAACTGGATAGCCAAATTCGGAGGGTGGAAACAGATACTAAATGTAGTCAGTCTACTTCCCCTTCTGCGGTGCCCTTAACGGTCAACGCCCCTGCAAACCTTGCGCCCATGAAAGAAAACTTGCCTGCTAAAACCGAACCCCAACTCCAGAAAATTGACTTTCCTTTGGACTTGGATCCGAAGCCCGAACAAGGAAAGAATTTACGTCGGGACAGCAGAGCTAAAGCCACGGGAAAAATTACGCAACGTTCCCAGGCATGGAAACTGCACAAAGGTGAGACAGGTGCTAACAAGCATTGTAATACGGATTGTTCCCGTCTGGCAAGCGGCGAACCCCGAGCCTCTCACGCTCCAGACCGAGCAGCACCTAACCGACACGTGACGTCGAGAAAAGGGAGCCACACCCTATCACGTTATATTTCGCAAGATTCCCGGCCGGACAGCGAAAAACCATATGCAGAGGCGCATCCCTCCAACTCAACGATCGTAGAATGGAGGCGCCGCTCCTCTTATCACCCTGAGCTTAAAAGGTGTAAGAATAAGTCGCCTGCTAAAAGGGTTAAACTTTCCAAACCGTTCCAAGGAACTTTGGAAAAACACACCGAGAGTTTTTTCTCGGGCACTTCGCGATCAAACGGGATCTCAAACCGTCCAGTCTTTTGCATGCAGTCTGCGGGTCCTGTCAACCAGGAAGTGGATCTCGCATTGCAGGACAAAGTTCAACTGACGCCAGTAACTTCCTCAGGGGAGGGCAAAGTTGACGTTTATGGTGGACACAGGGTTCCATGCGAAGGGATCCCTGGTATTCCATTTGAGTCTCTCACACTTCTCAGGGCAGAAGACAGTGAGAAAAGCTGCCTTACTACTGTACAAGGAGCCACTGTTGAGAGCCTTGGCTCACGTCATGCTAGTAATGGGAAAGCGACTCAACAAACTCTGCAACTCGCAGATATTATCTATCTGTCTTCACGGATAGAAGCTACGGAGATCTGTTATGATTTAGTAGAACCCCAGAATGCGATCGATTACTCTCTGCTTCAGGCAGCTGAGTTCTCTCATTCAAATCGCATTATTCCAGTGGTCTCAACCCCACTGATGGACAGCAAAGTAGTCGCCTCCGCCAGGCCATTACAGAGCAACTTGATCATTTCCGTTGACCAAGCCAGAGTTGTGACTGGCAAGGCAAGGAAAGCTCCAGACCCACCTTTAGACGGCACAGGTCTGAAGATTGATCAATGCTCCCACCGAAACAGGGGAGTAGGTGTGGAGAGGCAGAAGAAAAATGCTAGCATTTCTTCGGCCAACGAACGGCTTTATTTACCAACTAGGGTTACACGCGCTAGAAAAATCCCTATAGACTGCAGCTATAGAGGGTTATTCAAGGCCACGCCCGTGACAGGTAAAAATATACATAAGCAGCCTGAGCCCAACAATGATTACACTGCACATAACAGGCGGATTATCTACGCAGTGGCCAGTGAGTTCAGGCGGGGCCGAAAACCACAACAGGTGCGGATAATTTTCCGGACCATAAACAGGCACAGCGAAGTGCGGAAGCAAGGTCAGGTTCACACGGAAACGGAAGGCGTCAGTGCCGACTGGCCTCGCAAAATCCCATTCGCTGAACGTCTATTAGACAGAGGGAAGAAAAGAAATGAACTCGGAGCTAGTCATACAGTACTGACAGAAATTGGAAACGTATTTGGTTTTATGAGTATAGGATGTTCCAATGACAGGTAACAAAAGACGATGGAAAAGATAAATTACTGTCATTTTTGTCCGTATTCCTCGAACTTTAAAAGGGGGGGGGGGGGGGCACTTGTCCCGTGAAAAATAATTTATTTTACTGGCCAGCTGCGGTCAGCTAACGCTAGACGTAATGTTATCTAAACGCACCTGTGGTACGTTCGACCAGAGAAACATTTCTCGGGTCCGCTTTAAGTGTTAGAACGAGCCAAAGACGGTTTCTGTGAAAGAAACGGTTCGTTAGCGGCGGGTACCCTCTGTGGTCCCAACAGGGGAATTTCTCTGGTCGCTTTAAAACGTTTGATGACGAGCGGCTGGTACCCTTTGAGGCCTGGGTAACGAATGTGATCTGTTTCAGGGGAAGATAACAATCGCGGTCAGTCTTTGGGTTTTCGCCCCTTAGACAAGATAGAGCATAATGTTATGCATTTCTCTACCTGGGGAACTTTCGCACGATTTCTTTTGTCTTACTCTAGATTACGTCTTTCGCCGAACTTCTGTAGAAATATGCAGGCCAGGTCCGGGGGGAGCGTCCCTTGTGATCTATAAGAGTAGACTGGTTTTAATAGACAAAGACATTCGTAAATTTTCCTGGCCCGTAGATGACCATCATGAGATAAGGCAAACTTTAACACAGTACTAGAATGTGTTTGCCTATGTTCTAGTCATTTTTCGGGGTGAGTTGACATATCTTATAATTATTATATTATATTCATGTTAGCTTTTATATATATCTGTTAGGGAAGTGAATTTATTTCTGAGGACTTCTCCTAGTAATTTATTCAGTGATAAGGTAGCGCTGTCTACGGCCTATTAAGTGGTGCTTAAACTGTTACGGTTTATCATGGGTTAAATGTTAAACTTACAATAACAGATATTAGGCGTAGAATCAGTCCACGAATGCTTACCATTGGGTTAAGAGTTAGCAAAAATTAACTGTCATTTCTGTAAGATAATGTCAGGTGTGGATTGTTCACTTTAAAAACTGAATAGTGAGATGCAGGTAATAATTCTGGATTATAGGAGATAGTCACTTATTCCTTTTTTTGATAGATATTTTTAGTGGCTAGGGAGAATCATTTTATGCGTACTTGTGTAGTTAGACACTAGTTTATAACTTTCACAGAAAGCAGCCACCAGGCATAGATATAATTATATCTTATGTGCAGTCACAACTGGATTTTTATAGCAAGAACATTGCATTTTCTATGTATTCATTTGTGGGATATTAATAGTTTGTTTCCCCAAAAGGGACATGTGATTTATCTGTGTAATTTCAAATGCTGTAATCTGTTTATGTAAATTCACTTAATGTTGTAAGATGAATAAGCATATCCATTCAGCTGTATGCTGAGATTGGGAGAAGAGGAGTAGATTGTTGCTGTCAGAACAGTTACTGACAGGTTCATGGGTGTGCAAAAGATATTAAGCCTATGCGGGCGCGTGTTGATAATTGATCTTTTTAAGGAACAGGAGACATGGTTAAAGACAGCCCTAAACTATCATAGCAATAACTACAATAAATTTAATCCCATAGTGGAGCGAAACTTTCTGTATAAAGTTAGTGTGATTTATTATTTGCTTGATGTAAAAGGGTGTCTCTTTTCGGTCTCAGTTTCAGGGGATACCGAATTGCTAGTCTAGTTTCCAGTCAGACGAAGAATGTCACCGTCTCTTCGTCTAGAGGGATTCTGAGGATATCTAGCCCCACGAGTGTCACACCCCGTTCCTGAATCAAAACCCCTTTTGTCAACGCCAAGTTAAGCTCACGCAGTGCAACGGAGCCAAAGCAAAATCTGGAATCGCCAAATGCAGTAGTAGCTCTCTACTCGCCTATTGGATTACCAGCCAGAGCATCGCGGCTTCCAGAATATCAAACCCGCCCAGCATGCCTATAGCAGAATTCCATATCACCCGCCTTTTTTGTGCCTAAACGGGGCACTCAGCAAACTACAGCCAAACCAGTTTAAACAGGATTTACAGCCAAGCGGAGCCTTGCGCCGGATAAGCGCGCCTGGGACTTTTTGTCCTCAAGTGACTTCTTCTGGTGTATTTTCTGGATACTTAAAACCTCGCACGTATGAGCAGCCATCTATGGACAGGCTGTCGTTCAGTTGGTTTATTCGATCAGCAGGAGATAAATAGAGTCTTCCAGACCACCTCGCGCAATTAGGGAGGAATCACCAATGATAGCGCCTATACAGTGATTTTATTCAGGTTAATTCCATCACCCATGGAGGATATGTACGAAAAAACCACTTACTGGAGCTATTTCATATGGTCCCGAAAGCGGACGGACTGACACTGTTATTTCATCTCTCTGTGTTCTACAGGTTTTATGAATGGTGGTGTGTGTGTGGTTGTGGGTGTATTTTGCATATTTTGATCATTGATGATTATTGATGTAATTTTATGTTGTTGTGATGATATGCATTATTTTCATGCTTTTCTTCTTTAATAAATTTTACACATTTATTAATGCGCTGTTCACGACCTTTCCATCCATATTTGTATTTTTAGCTCTTTACTAGAATCTCTATGTATGATAAGAGAAAAGAGTGAGAGCCGGAGATGCTTAGACAGTAAAAGTGAGTTGAGGCCTGGAGAGAGAGATCCTTTGAATAAATCTTCTTCCAGGTTGTCTCAAATCCATCTCCTATTTACACCTTATCTAAAGTGTAATCTATAACTCTGTCAGTCCACTATCCCTTGTCGATTTCACTACAGTTGTCCAACTCGACAAATACTCTACACTCCAACTCAACCACGACAGTAATAAACAGGTACTTGTTGGACATAAAGGATGACACTAGCCAACAGAAAAGAAAATATAAGTGATATGCTTACCGAGAATCGAACCTAGGACCAACAAAACGGCGCCATCGCCTTGCTGTGACAGTACATCGTGAAAGGACGCTCAGCCAAGTTTGTACTCCAAAAAGTGCATTATTGGCTGAGGTCATTCTCAGGACACTCACACAACTATGGTATATAGGACCCCTGGACGACTCAGACAGTTTAAAGACGCAATCACTAATAGAACTTTCCTATCAGTAAGTATAAACCAAATAAAGACCGAAATACTTGTATCAAGTAATGTGTAGTGGAAGACCAATAACACAGAATAGACGGGTAGGTTAAAGTCACGGATGGTGAACTCTTAAATAAATAATAGAGGAAACCTTGAGTCCTGTGAACAGTAAATAAATTAGTAAATAAATAAATAAAGATAACTAACAGGTACTCGTTGGACATAAAGGATGACATTTAAGTGAATCGAACCTAGGACCAATCAAACGGCACCATCGCCTTGCTGTGACATGACCTCAGCCAATAATGCACTTTTTTGGGGAGTGCAAAATTGGCTGAGCGTCCTTTCACGAAGTACGTCGCTTACATCAGGACACAAAAAATTTACGGGAGATTCGATTTTATATTGTCTAATTCCTGGTGCTAGTTACTAGTACACAGCTCTGGACGCCTCCTATAAGAGACGAGTCTAAAGGACACTCAAAGGGCGACATTTGAGGAAGTTACTCTTGCAATGCAACGAACGTGCATCCAAAGCCATTCGACTCCTGAAGAGAGAGCAGAAACAGTAAAGAATTCAGTGTGAACCAGCATTAACTTCACCAGACTACACAGCAACAACCCTTTGCTGAAACTGGGCAGTTACTTTGACCTAATCGACACTGATACTGGATTCCCAAACATTACTATTTTCCAAGTATTTTAAAACTTTGTTCCTCAATTAAATCTGTATAACTAACGTATCCTTATTTCTTTACTAATTATTCTATATTTATTTTTATATCTCTTTTTTAAATAATAATTTATATATATATATAGGATATTAGTTATAAGATTTTATTGAGACAAAGTTAAAAAAATTGGAAATGGGCAACTTTAGTACAGTTTTAATTCATGGGCTATATGAATCTATTCAGGCAAAACTCGTTATAATCGTTCTTCACGAAAGACTTTTCAATTTGGTGGCCACCGTAAGACCCGTAATGTTTCGGAGAAATCCCAGAGTATCTCTCCTGTGTGTCGACATAGTGTTTTCCTCCAAAGTATCTACCCACTAGTTTCATGTTTCAGCAAAGGGTTGTGTTACTGTTGTTGCTGTGTAGTATATGGTGAGTTGAAGTTAATGCTGGTTTCACACTGAATACTTCTTTCTACTGCTCCTTCTCTTCTTCAGGAGTCGAATGGCTCTTTTGGGGATGCACGTCTTTCGTCTGCATTGCAACGAGTCCTTTCCACTTCCTGAGTCAACATGTCGCCCTTTGAGTGTCCTTTAGACTGGGTCTCCTTATAGGTGGCGATCAGAGCTGTTGCTGTTTGTATTAGTAATAATTCTTCAGTACAACAGGGAATCTTAGACTCATATAAAAATCGATTTTCCCCTCGTAAATTTTGTGTGTGTCCTTGATGTTAAGCGACGCAAACTACAGTGAAAGGGATTGCTCAGCCAATTTTAGCCACGTACTCCCAAAAAAGTGGCATTATTGGCTGGCTGAGGTCATGGTCAAGCATGGCGATGGTGCCGTTTGATTTGGCTCCCTAGGTTCGCGATTTCACTTAATTAAATGTCAATCCTTTATGTCAACGAGTACTGTTAGTTATCTTTTATTTTATTTATTTAACTAATTTATTTTACTGATTTC
>JAMPIV010017522.1:0-223046 GCA_024509875.1 Oreohelix idahoensis
AATTTGGGATAGGATTAAAGGTGATGGTTTATGGGTAAGGTGAAGGGGGGGGGGGAGGTTTTTGTGTTTGGATGTAAGTAGGGAGTGTGTGGAAATATTGAAGAATAGTAAATAGTGTGGGGAATTAGTGTTGGTGTTTATATTTTTTATTTTTTTTGTTTGGGGGAAAAAAAAAAAGGTAGTTTTTTTTATGTAGTTTTGGATATGGGGGGTTATTCAGTTAAGTGTTTTTTTATGGGTTGGGAGTGAATAGGTGTAAGAGATGTATTTAGGAGGTAGGGGGGGGGTTGATATTGTTTTGGGAAAGGTTAGGGAGATATTTAAGAAAGGAAATGGGTATTGGTGGGGGGGGTGGGGTTAGGTAGTTGTTGGTTGGGGGGGAGTATATAAAGTGTTTTGTTGGTGGGGTTGGTGGTGGGTTATTATGATTAGATGTGATGTTCTGAGAGAATCTTTTCAATTTTGCCAACCATGACGGTATATAACATAGTATTAAAGCATATATTGCATTTTAAAATGAAGTAAACCTTTTGTTGATAAAGGGATTGTATCACTATACTGCGGTACAATACCGCTGGTTCTTTGATGATTTTTGTCATTACCAGACATGGAAATAAGGTACTTGATGTGATATATAAAATTAACTTTTGCTTGCATTGTAACATTGCCAGCACTGTGTGTACGTTGGTGGCACCTCCCTGGATATGTGTATACTTAGAGAAATGCTTTCTCTAATGTTCTGAGATATATTCTCACCTGACGCTCCATGCGTCGAGTTAGCCTCACATTAGGCGTTATATTATTTGTGATACTTTTCGTCTACGCATCATTCGTGCGTTATGAGCCTGTTGTATCTTGCTCTTGGATGTATTTCAAAAAAAATGTTTCATTTTTTTCCCGGGGGGTGCGGTAAACTGTTGCACAGTTTCGCTGAGTTTATATTTTGTTAAATGTACCTGTTTAAGTTTGGAGACATTTTTGACATTATTTGTTAGATTCTTGATCTAAGGGGAGTTACTCATTTTTTACTTGGGTTGAAGTCAACAGTGGTTGTTATCCCACTTGTCTTTTAACCAAGCGGTCTAATATTAGAACCGATGTCTTGTTACCTAACCATATATGGCTTGAATGGTCAGCCTTTCCTAGTATGTTTTCAGATAGCCCACCTGAGCGTAGCTCAGGGGTCTTGCGTCTGACGACGCATGCGCAAGTTTTGGGCGCGGATCAAGAGACTTCCGATCTGGGAGTCGACCTGAGTTTTTCTGTGCGGACAAGGAAGTCCGGAGTTTTCTCTGCTGTAATTTGGGGGAAAGAATGCCTCTGTGGGATTAAAGATGTTTTAGATGTATCCCCATGTGTTATTCTAAGCGCCAAGTATGGCGAGTGTTGGTTTGGTGTTTATTCGTTGGATTGCTGGCAAGGTAAAATAACTTTACACCATTTTTGTAATCTATGTCAATTGACATTGTAGTGACTTTTTCTCCTGTGCGGGAAAGAGTTCACTGAAAATAATAGAATTGGAGCTCGCTCATTATACTGACATTGTATTTATCGGGTTAAGGAAGCCCAGAGAACATTGCACATGTTAAAACCCGCTATTCAGGCGGTATCAACTGAACAAGGACTGACATACCTTGCTTGTGTTAAGGAAAGCCACAGAGGCCAACGTATTTTGGGAGCCCGCCATATTTGCGCGGCCTGCTTATGCCAGTAAAGATACCTGACTGGGTTAGTCAGAGGATATTTAAAAGAAAGGAGAGATTAGCATTGTATGCTAAAAGCCCGCTGACTTTGGGGCGTAATTTGACCAGAGATGTACCTGACTTGCTGGGGTCAGGTGAAGGATGAACTAAGCTCGTGTACTTGACTACCCGCTCCCCATGCGGGGTAGTTTTCCTGTAGCTGTACATTGGAAGGTTAGAATGATATGCAAGTATTATGATATGTACAAACTACTTATGATTTATGGATGCCAGCTGTATCGAACTGTTATCATGTCTATGATGTTACTGAGTGCTGTCCAAAATGACTGTGTATTGATGTCGGCGTAACCTGTTGTCGTCCTGTATTAAAGTGATTGAAATGTCATCAGTCGTTACCAACGTTTCTGACTCCTACATGTGATTGAGTGAGTGTCCTGTGAACTTGTCAAGATCCTTTACACATTACGTCAACTATTTACTCACTCACTCATCATGTCAACTACGTACTGCTAAGATTACTACACATCTGATAGACTGTATGGCGTTTGAGTTAGTTATCAACAACGCACCTTAAAAGCGGCTCAATATTTGGTGACCTGACCCAAATACAACAGGACGCTGAGCTGGTCAGAAGAAATTGATCTGCAACATATATCAGCTGTGCTGTTAATCAATAATAGAAAATTTATCAGCTGTGCTGTTAATCTTGTCTCTCACTACGCTAAATCACTTTTTCTTCATAGACAGTTAATTGCTCACACTTGCCGACGGAAATGGTACTAATGTGTACTCATCTCTTAAAACAGTTCTGTCCTTCTTAATTGATGCACACAACACTTCTTCGCTGATGATCGTTCCTGTAGCCCACCCAAGACTGAGGGGGACTAAGGATGTTGCTCCGATACAATCAGTATGCTCCTGCGAAGTTCCAGGCAGCAGGATTGACCTGTACATACGACCTCAGTTTGGATGACATGAATAAACCCTCTAAGATTAATACAAGCCAGATTTTGACTCGACATAGTGAAGCAAGTCTGCCCGGCATGCAGGTAAGCAGAAATCAGTCTTGGCAGCTTTCTCTACTCAAGTCTATCGTTCTGGCTGGTCTTCGTGTTTGTGTGTGTATTTGAGTAAAACGCATTATATATATATATATATATATATATATATATAATATATATATATATATATAATATATACATATATATATATATATACATATATACATACATATATATATATATATATATATATATATATATATATATATATATATATATATAGACGCAGGTAGATGCTGCTGCGTAAGGAACCCTTTTGATTGGTTTGCGGCGTTTTAGTCTTTCTAATTGCAGGGGCACGCTGATTGGGTTAGTTGCGTTTTGGTACTTTTCGTTTTACCGAGTTCCGAACCAACAGTGTTTTATGCCTAATTTATTCTGTCTGCCACCATCTTGCGTGACTGTGACTTCGTGTAATTTATTCTGTCTCGGAGTCTGCCAGCCATCTTGCGTGACTCCGTGAACGTGAATTGGCTGTGCATATTTGTATATCGATATAGTGTATTTAACAAAGCAGTGGGTTTTTGCACAACCTTACTGTCGTAATTTTTGATGAGATAGGTGTTAAAGTATGTTTTTTATCTTTAACACTTATGTTACTGGGCGTTTCTGTTGATCCTCTAAAAGCTGCCCAGGTTTCCTAAATACTCCTTTTGCAAGCTCTCCAAGTTGTCACGAGCTGTGTATTATTAATGTGTCGTGTGTAGATGGTAAACAACACTAGGGATATGAATAACACGAGCCACTTGTACAGCTCCATGACATTTAATAGAACATTCAAATAAGTCCCGAACATCAATAATGTCGTTACGCATGCATTACATCACACTCAGGCTGACACTGCCTGTAGGAAATAACTTATAACAATACTTCCACGGACTGGCTGACCGTCCACACACTAACAGTACACACAACACGTTTCTATGTGCGGCATTCAACCCTCGCACGAATCCATTCACCATACAGGTGTAAATCACTTAACCTAAGTGATTATGATTGGCGGCATGCAACATCGCCATATAAATTCTTTTCCAATATAGCTTCCAGGCGGACAATACTCATCGCCTTACTCCACTGTAGCTCCAAAGGCGGGACCAACTCGTCGCCTTAATATGTTCTCCACGAACTTTAACCAAAGTTCCTCCAGAACACACTTAGACGGGAAAACGTCGCCTATACACCAATATGTCAGACATAATCACATTATTCATAATCACTATATAATATCTTATCTGTCACATAATACGAGCTTACAGCTCAATCACAAAACACAGCCTCAAGCGCACAGCTCGGCTATCAAAACCAGACACCCTCTAGTCACATTTGGGTACTCTCTCAGCCACCCAGACTAGTTCACCAAACACGCTTTCTCCATGCGCACACACAAGTCACAACATACTGACATGAAGTCAGACCCAAACTCAATCGCTGAGTGAAACTTAAATATTAATAACCTCAGTGACCCTTACTTCGACTCACTCCATCATCCACCTCAGAAATATGACTTAACAATAGGTCTTAGAAATTTATGGTCCCATCCTAGCAGAGGTGATAGTGATAACTCTGTGAGAATAAGGAGTAAGAAATAGATTGCGGTTTCACGAGGGTGATAGGGTAAGAGGAAGGACAGTCTCTGAATCGAGTAGTTGCTCTAATCCAGCCTATCTTACGACATTAATTTAATTGCAGACGTCAAATTATAAAGATGATTGACAAAACGGATGAGGACTGGTCTGTCTGAGAACTGCTTGTCAAGCTTTGTATTCAAATCAAGCATAAAGAAGCACGGTAGCAGTTTTTTCAAGTAATTACAGAATTGGCTAGAGGGATATTTTACATCAATTACACCGTTAAGACTGCTGACCTGGCACGGTGTAAGAGTTCATGACCTCTCGTGCGACTTCCTTTCTGTACTAAAATATTTCGGAGAGAGAGAGACGGATTGCAAAGTAACCGAGTATTATCGGAGAACAGTTACAGTTTAGCTGTAAATTTTCAGTCACATCGGATCAAGCATAGGGAGCATTCTGTGTTGACATGTGTGATCGTGTATGCTGACCTTTCGTCCTGCAAGTGGGTCAGGCGTGTTACTACTGACTACTGCATTCAGTCGCTCACTGGTGAGGAAACTACAGTCTGCTAGGCCTAGAACTGATTTATGACATCACGGACGAGGGATCTTTCAAGTACTGTGCTGGCTTCCAGTTTGTAATGTGTAACTTTCTACGTTTGACTGTCTTGGTGCTGTAAAATTGTACTGTTACATCATCATCGTGACCACTAAACATCATTTCTACTGATCTGACAACGCAGTATAAGATCTTCAAGCAGCTTCAAGACTATAAGATACGTATTATTTTTTTAAATTAGTATGGATTGCTTGTGCTTTCGTTGTCTGTTGTTATCGTCTGTGTAAATTTCTTTGTGAGGTGTGTTTTCATCTGGTCTGCGCAGTTTGTTTTCGTTTGTTTACGTTTGTTTACTTCTTTCCTGCGGATCTGTTGTTATTAGTTTTTGTTTTCTGTGCTGTGCTGAGTGTGTTGAAATTGTTCTTTGACATTTTGAATATAATACTTGTTTTTCTTTTTCAGATGTATTGTGTTATTTTGTAGAATATTAGGATAGATACTTTTCTTCTTTAAGTAGTTTGGCTCAATAGTTTATATTTACTTTTTGTTTAATGATTATTGCAGTAAACATATTTTACATTAGTACTTACTTACTTAGTCGTTCCCCTTCTACCGTGAGGTGTAGAGGTTTGGAAGAGAGAGCGCCAGACCATTCTATCAGCTGTCTTCTTCCTGGCCTGGTTCCATTCTAGTCCTCGGTCCTTCAAAGATTGTCTAATGTTGTCCTCCCAGCGGACATTTTACATTAGTATTAGTGCTAAATTATATGCAAGGTTAGTGTATACTTTAATGTTTATATTATAGATTTTGTTAGATGTTAATAGTTTTCTGTTTCTTTTACTCTATGCTAAACAATTTTTGCAAGTTACCCTACACTCATGTACACACACCAATTTGGTGCCACAAATGCACAAACGTGAATACAAACTACGTATAACATATATTGGGACAATTGGGTTGACCAACACGTTAAGTAAGGTTTATTATCATTAAACAAAAGGTACAACATCAATCATGTTACATTTATAAAGCATAGTTATAGACAAGGGTGGGAAAAATTAGTACCTCAATAGGCCCTCCCCTCTTGTAAAGGAAAACAACGCACAGAAAATTACTCTCAGAGGTAATTAACCCACAGAAAATTACACTCAGAGGTAATTAACCCACAGAGAGATTCAATTTTAACACTGGGATATGCACTAATCAGTAAGGGTATAGGAACAGGTTCTTAATTATTAATCTATCCCGTGACTAAGCAAGTTAGGGAAAAGGGGGTGAGAAAAAACTCAGAAAAAAAGAAATTAAGTATACTGATGTTAGCAAGAAAAAAGAATTAAGGATATCTAATTTCGTTCATTCAATGCACACACACAGTGGCCACTCTCAACTGCACTTACCAATCGTTGAATCAGGCATTCCATGGAATAAAAGAAAACTCTAGCATGCACTAAAGAATCAGAGTCTTTGCTTTGTCTATTGTAGCCCCAGACTAACGGGGTTTGCTGTCTGCTATTTTTCCGTAGTCGCTGAAATCAAGGCGTTATTTTTTGTTCCAGGATATTCCTCTTTTCACTGCAGTTAGTGTTTGGAATAAGGGTTCTAGGGGGTGGCACTGTCCTCAGGATTATATATATATATATATATATATATATATATATATATATATATATATATATATATATATATATATATATATATATATATATATTATATATATATTATATATATATATATATATACTGCTCAAAAAAAGTTAAAGGGCACTTTCAATTTTTAGGTCATTTCAAATAAGCCATTTTTTTAAAAACCTGAACACTCAGTCAAAAAAGTTTTGCTGCATTTTGTTGCATGCTTAAACAATGTTTGTTAATCTGACAATAAATCAAATCTGTGTTACGTATGTGTACCTCCAAGGTAAATCAAATGTACGTGGTGGAAAGGGAAATAATGCATGTTTGAAAATGCTTCCTATGGCAAAGCCTGTTGATAAAATTGCTGAAATTTGCTTTTCACGTGCAAGTCGTGACTATAGTGAACACATGTCACCCACTTTTCGGAAGGAACGGGCAATGGGTATGTATATATATATATATATATATATACTGCTCAAAAAAAGTTAAAGGCCACTTTCAATTTTTAGGTCATTTCAACTAAGCTGTTTTTTTTTTTAAAAACCTGAACACTCAGTCAAAAAAGTGTTGCTGCATATATATATATGGGTCCGGTGGGGTCTCGCCGCTGGTGGCTAAGACACTCTATGGCGTGATGAACAAAAGAACTTTAGGAAAAAAAAATGATATTAGTCGGCTGTTCAATGAGTGATGGCGGAGTATGACCTGTGAGTTTTTCTTTAGGTGGTTAATCCAGTAGGAATAACGTTTACTGTCATGTGTAAAATATAGTGATATAAACTCTGCTACAGCAGATCAGTAATATTTATGGAATGGCTTCTGGCAATGTTCTTCTCCAGTTATACTTTAAAATGGCTTATTGTTAAAGTTCTTGGTAGTACTACTCTCATGGATGGAGAGGTGGACCACATAGGGGTCACAACACAAAGATTTAGCCACAATAATCGCTGGATGGTGTATGAACCAAAGTCAGTAAGACCATAAGAAACGCTAGGACGCAAGGTATGACCAGCCTATATGTAGAAAATAGATAAACATGAAATCATAATATAAATCATATCCTGACACGCGTTAATTTTTAGGTAAGACTATTTTAACCACTCCGGTATTTAATTATATATTTAAACAAAAACCCGCGAGTGTCTAGTTTATCTTAACGGTTTTTCACGAGATATGTACACTAGTAGTTTAGAAAATTACACACGTATGAATATAATTAAATTGCGTTACCTCAATTATCAATCGCCTAGCGGCTATTAATTAATTTGAAGCATCTCTCACTGGGGACATAGCGGGTAATTAAATTTTACGTTTATAGCTGGTAAAATTAGCTATATGTTTATTTAATACGTTTAAATTAACACAAAAATCCCAGTGAAATATAATGAACTTTAACACATTAAAACACTTAGTGGCTAATAACTATTATTACTGCAAATCAAGAAACTGAAATAAATCTCCACGTATTTCTATAAGAAATCCAGATAAATAAGACTCCAAAAATGCGCGCTAGACCATTCAAGAAATCCTAATAGCAAACTGACAACTGAGTTCGGAGAGATTGGCATATATACTAAAACGCTGGATTCTTTTTCCTTAATGCTAAAATTAACACCTCTCGTCCAGTTTGGGGCATTTTGCTGTTCGTTTCGCGAATCAAAGTCTATTTTCACGCCTTTTTCCCGACATGATGGCCGCTTCGCTAGCGGCTGGCGTCTTTAAGGTCCGTTCACTCGGTGAGTAAATTTTGTCTCTTAGAGCACGATCAAAGGGATGCAGTCGGTAAAAAATGGTCAACGCCCCTCTATTTGTAATTACCGATCCGTTCTCTCTTAGGGAGCTACAAAGCCCGTTGCCTCGCCCTCCCGTGTTTCAGGGATCAAGCGCTGACGTGATGGCGTAATCTGACAGCCGGTAAACCCCTTGTTGCCCATCCCCATTTTAAAGAAAAGTCACGAGAGATAAGAATATTTGTATTAATAGTGCTTGAAAACAAAGACAGGAGGCGTGGCTAAACTAAGAATCGGACAGTTGGCAATAGAGAGACCTGGCTACCACGTGTTTACCTGTGCATGCTTAATTAGCCAGCGAGAGAAATCCACGTTTGATCGTTGCTTGAACCCAAATAATGAGGGCCCCGATGAGAAAAAAGTGGATCTATCAGGGTTGCTCAATTTTCCTCTGTCACACTTACGACAGTATAATAGTGAAAATTTCGCCTACACGAAATTTAATTTTGCTAGTTTATTTTTGCTGAAACCTATCACAGTTTAGGCTAGATTTTTTTTCAATTTAAAGCCAAGCATCATATGGGACATCTTAGTTTAATATATTTTCATCTAGGCATGGTTATAATTATTGACATGGCATATTTGGAAGTGTAAGTAATTGTTACTCTTGCTGGAAACAATTATTTTTTATCTACTGACCTAATACCCTATTCTTCTTGTAATCAAGACAAACTTCAGAGTGGCATGTTTTCTGCTGGTCATTCCCACAAAATTAAACTTTAGTTATCTTTTAAATTAGCATCTTACACGAATCCGACAATATCTGCCCGTCGCTTCTTTTTAATTGAGCGGAAGCGACTACGTAGCACGAATGTAGTGTTCAGACAACTTAACTGCTGATAACATCCTCTGAAACTAACGTCTGAGTGTATCTAAACAAACACTCCAGGCTTGCTTCCTCGCGGGCAGTTTTACGCTGTTGTTGTTGCCACACATAGCAAACGTTTCATAATTAGGAAGATAAACATGCCATGAGCGGTCAAGCGTAAAAAAGGTGGGTAGTTACCTTAGGGGAACGGCTTACTACAAAAGTAATTACCAGCAAAGTATTTACGTAGAGTAGCCTATCAAAACGATGGACAGAAAAATGAATCGGTTGACTGACGTTCTGAGACTAACACTTCTTCTCAACTCATGCCAGTAAATATCATTACAGTATGTGCCTAATGGAATAAACAACCCTTTGTTGTTCCCAGGGGTGTCTAAGGAGATAAAGGAAGAATAAGCTTACTGCTCCCTAAAGCATGTCGTAAGATCAAAAATATGAGGTTGTGCAAGGGCCTGGCAACATCATCTTGTAAAAAAATTGCTACAAACACCGTCGCTGTTAGAGCACATCAATACTTTGGTGCTGGATTTCTGGACATGAATGGGGGCTGCATGCTTTCATAAGGAAAAGGGCAACTATGTTAATGGAGATGACAGAAAATGATGAAGATGAAAGAAATTTATGAAGATGAAAGAAATTGATGGAGATAGCTAAATTGGGGTTTTTGTTGGGAAAAAAAGCATTATTTAACTGCTCATGAGAAAAATAAAGAGCAACAAAACAGAAATAAATAAAATAATGAAAGAAAGAAAACAAAACTAGTTATTTATATTTGCTCAGAATATATAAATAATTGAGAAATTTTCACTAAAACCCATGGAAACAACCAACGGAGTTTCTGTGACCACTGGCATACTAAGAAAGATGTGAGGGAGAGATGCTCCCTGGATGACAGCCAAGAAGGAGGTGCCATCGGACAGTACTGTGACAGTAATGTTTAATAATCTGCTTGTCAGCCTAATGTATTTTTTCTATGCGTTAATATATTGGGATGGGAGTGCCAAACGTTGGGTCCAAAGGTACCAAATAATTTTAAAAGCGCCCCTGACTGGACTATTGCGTAACAATGCAGGTCTGGAACGCCTGGTAGTTACTTACTTCTTCTCTTCCATCCTTAGCCATCAACCGGCAAAGCAGTATGTGGCCAGTACGCCTAGTGGCGTCTTAGGGCAACAACAAATTGATCAATCTATCGCTGTTTCCATCACGCCTAGTGGCGTCTTTGTGGAACAAAAACAGACCAAACAATCTATCATTGTTTCCGTAATCAGATTGGTTGGCAAGCAGGTGATCAGCCCACTGTGCGAAGTTTTTACGGGATGGGGTAAACAGCCCCATGCCCATACCCTCCTTAGTCGCCTTTTACGACATGCGTGGTAGGGTGCAGTGTTACTATTCTTTGCTCCCCTTTCGGGCCCCGGTAACACACGGGTGAGTTACTTACTTAGTCATTTCTTATCTACCCTGGGGTGTAGAGTTTTACCAGAAAGAGCGCCATACTTTCCAATCTTCCTTCTCGCCTGGTTCCAGTCTAGTCCTCGGTCCTTCTGAGATTGTTTAATGTTGTCTGGGACCTGGTTTGGTTTAGTTTTAAGGACCATCTTCACTGCACTCTGATAACTCCATCAGTGCTCCAATCTCCTCCCTTAGATCACACAAGGAAGATCTCAGCACAGTGTACGAACTTCGTAGCACCGGCAAGGATCCTAGTGTATGTATAAAAGAATCACACATTCTATAAATATTTTTGTGATGGGTTGGTGTCTAATTTTTATTTTTTTTATTTTGTCAGTGTAGCGGCCTTAGGCCTACTCTTTACGATTTCCAACTGCCGTGGGATTATTAACGTGTATAACTTGCACACGGGACCTCCTATTTGTTCGCCCTTATCCGAGAAGGCTAGCATCCGATCTCACTACCCAGAAGACCAGTGGGGAGTATGGCATCATAAGGACCTCTGGTTCTGGAAAAAAAATGTCCATAAACTATATTCCCGCCACTGGGAATCGAACCCGGGACAGTTAGAATTCGAGGCGGACGCCATACCTCTTAGCCACTCCGAACCCCCTGGTACTGATTATAAACTGTTAAAAGCTAAACAGCCTTAGAGTGTTACTGGCGAGCAAGAAAGCCCAACTTGATGTATCTCAATCATGAATATTACGCTTGTGAAAATAAACAGAATGTGATATTATTACAACTATGAACAACTTCGATTACATGAAAAAAAAATGATACGCCATTAATATTTACAAGTTACGTGATAATAGCTCTTACACTTCACTAGAATAAACAGAAAACAGTTTCTCACAAACAACTTCCTTCTTACGAGAACAACTTCCTGGAGTGTCGTGATAGCTATCGTCTTCTTTACCGGATCAAGGTGACTGACTGAAGTTCAATAACTTGAAAGGTCAAAATCGGGTATGGCTCTATCTCTACTTCCAAAGACATTTTTGTTTTGAAGCCTAACCTAGTGACACATTTATACTAATTTGCTTCCTGGATCGACCATGTCTTCACTAGTGGATGGCGTAATTTTTTGGAAAAACTGGTTTTCTGCCTACTCAGTATCTTCTGCGAAGGTGTATGCATTTTGATAATTCATTTCCTTGAAAGACACAATGTAAGTTACTTATTGGGAAAGGCCAGCTCTAAACAGACATTGTCGGTTACAAATATAGTCAGTTAGTTGCCTCCTCCAGTCATAATTGACTAACTTTATGGAACGCCCTTGGAGTGATAACCCTCTGCTGCATTTTGACCTGGTTTTCCCTGGCGTGCTATTTTATCTTCTGCTTTTCTCCCAGTCTGAAGCTACGCCGTAAGGAGTATCTACATTTGGTGCGATCGGCAGCTTTGTTCTTCCGGTACGCTGGATTTGTGTTAAATAAATAATGAGGTAAACCTGAGTCCTGTGGACTTAAAGGATGACACTAGACAACGGAAAAGAAATATATGTGATAGGCTTACCGGGAATCGAACCTAGGACCAACCAAACGGCGCCATCGCCTTGCTGTAAAAGTAAATCGTGAAAGGACTCTCCGCCAATTCTGTACCCCTAAAAAAGTGCGTGATTGGCTGAGGTCCATTCTCACAATACCAACACAATTATGGAATATAACAGTGGTGTCGTGTCTCTCTTGCACACATATTTGAGCCTCAGCTACAGTCTGGCCGTTCTTTTGCTGCCAGTTATCCGTAGAAAACATTGTTGGGATAGTTAAAGTATCTGCACACACACACAAAAAGTTAGAACGACAACGAACTGGCGACATTCTTCATGGATACCTGCTGTACCAATACATTTCACCATTTTCATGAGAAATACTCGTAATTTTCATCGGTGCATAAGGCAGAAATAAGCAGTGTCTCTCCAAACTAAAGCTAATCTGTTAGTTTCAGTCTCTTCTAGTGTATCTGCCTTGGTTTTGCAAAACAATAACTACAAGACAAACTTCCGTATTCGCTTTTCTCTAGAGAATCGTCTCATTTTCGAAATAGGTTGCCTTTCTCTTGATGGTCTAAATGTCCAAAATCATTTTGCTTAACTCAGTTATTCATTGGCTTTTTTTCTATTTCATATGTCTTTATTTCATCCGACGCTTTTTCACGATCTTTCTTTCATGAAATTTGTGTTTCCTATCGTGACCTATTTGTGTATTTTTATGACGTCACTTTCATTCACGCTGACTGACGCCATTGTGTTCATAGCTTCATCCGATCTTTTAGCGAAGATTGTCATAGTAGGACTTCTTGTTTTGTTTGCAGTGTATATTGTATTTTTCTTTAACCTGTCTATATTTCTTGTCCTTGTTGCCTGTTCGTAACTGTGGATGACGAAGGGTGAAAACCGAAACGTCCTGTGTTTCCCGTGTACCGTTAATTTGTAAAACTGCTTCAATACCGTTTTATTTGTTAATATATATATGTATATGTACACCTTCAAGATATATGTGCATCGGACTGGCAATCTAATAATTAAAATTAAAATTTCTAAAGACGCAACCGCTGCAAAAGCACGTGCTATAATGTATGCTTTCTGCAACAACAACAACAAAAATGTTTTGATGGCTCTATTTTTCCATTTGGAGTGAAAAGCGAGGTGATGATGATGATTCAGAGTTGTTGCTCTAGATCATCTGCGACTAACAACCTTCAGTATTCCATGTTTCATTTAACTAAAACAGTAACACTCTTTTTTTCTGTAATCCTCAACATAAAATAGAGGGATCCTACAACAAGTGGAAAAGAGAACTGGAGAGAGATATCAAAACGATAAGAAGACATGAACAACACTTGAACGTCTGGTGCAGGACAGATGGGCACGACATGAAGTAACCGAACTTGAAGACTGTCGTGGGCTCATAGAGATGCCTAGAAAACATGTCTAGGGATTTAACGTTAAAAACTGAAATACAACAAAGCTACAAGTGCCAAGCATCATTTTTCCTTTGCGCTCCTAACAGATAAGTATGCTGAGAGCCTCCTTGAGTGATCTAAAGGAGGAGATCGGAGCACTGATGGCTTTGTCTGTGTGCGATGGCGATGGTCCTTGAAATCCAAACCACACCAAACCAAAACGTAGCCACAAATTTTGATGATTCCCTTGCAGGACGTCTGCAGCAATCAGTCACATACTCTTCCACTGCTGGTTTCTGTAATAATTTGTTTTACATGATTTTTGTTGCCATTGCCATCCACGATCTTGTAGTAGTCGCTTTGTACGACATACTTGAGGGGACCAGTAGTCCTGCTCTTTATTTGTCTCTTCAGTGATGCCCCCCCCCCCCCCCCCCCCCCCCCCGGGAAACCCAGCGGGGCCAAGTTCCAATAAACGTCAAATAAAAACAGGATCCAACAAGGCGAGTAACTTTCAAACACGGACTAATAACGATTCATTATGTGCTGATTCACAGTTCATGTACAAACAACAGTGGCATGGCTCAAGTTCATGACCTCAGTTGTCAGATTCATATGTGCTGATTCACAGTTCATGTTCAAACAACAGTGGCATGGCTCAAGTTCATGACCTTTGTTGTCAGATTCTTATTGCTGATTCACAGTTTCATGTACAAACAAACAGTGGCATGGCTCAAGTTCCATGACCTCAGATGTCAGATTCATATGTGCTGATTCACAGTTCATGTACAAACAACAGTGGCATGGCTCAAGTTCATGACCTTAGTTGTCAGATTTCTTATGTGCTGATTCACAGTTTTCATGTACATTAACAACAGTGGCATGGCTCAAGTTCATGACCTCAGATGTCAGATTCATATATTAAATAAGATCCACTCTGTCAACAACTCGACAGACGTTTCAAATCATTATTGGTAATCAGCTTCCTCAAGGAACACAGGACTTCAATAAAAGTTATACCAAGTTTTTCTGTCCGGTGCCATCCGCTCAACATCTTTCCATCCTCTTCATCCCCTTTATGACTGTCTCCAGTTCACTTTATCCATCTGTTTTTCCTGAGTCACCCTCTATCCCTCTTTACCCTGTGAATTTCATTTTTTTTTCTTTCCTTAATCAAACGGTACTTGGGCTTTCAGCCCTTCGGCCCAATTACATGTCATTGCGAGGCTCGGGAAGCTGTGGACTTTCCTTCCAACCCCGTCAGGAACTCCTTCCCATCCACATAGGGTTTATCTCAGGAGCCTTTCAGGTTATTCAGTCAAAATCCCGGTCGATGAACTTCTACAAAAGACCGCTCCCGGGCTTGAACCTTAAAAACCTGGTCGCTAGCGCAACGTGGTAACCATTACACCAGCGCGGCTCCCCGTGAATTTCATAACAAGGGACTGCCTGGTTAATGCAATCATCAGGTTTTTCCTCAATGTGTATCCTATCCATCACCAGCGTCTTCTTCTCATTCCCTTGTTCCACTACCACTTGTCTGGTTCTTGTTCATCTCTTGTTTAACACTTGTATGGCTTCTTGACCCATCCCTTGTTCCACTTAACACTTGTATGGTTCTTCTCATCTCTTGTTCCACTAACACTTGTCTGGTTCTTCTCATTCTTGTTCCCCTAAACACTTGTCTTGTTCTTGTCAGTCTCTTGTTCCACTAACACTTGTCTGGTTCTTGTCATCTCTTGTTCCCACTTACCCTTGTCTGGTTCTTCTCATCTCTTGTCCCGCTAACACTTTTCTGGTTCTTGTCCATCTCTTGTTCCACTAACACTTGTCTGGTTCTTCTCACCTCTCTTGTTCCACTAACACTTGTCTGGTTCTTGTCATCTCTTGTTCCACTAACACTTGTCTGGATTCTTGTCATCTCTTGTCGCCCTCTCCACTAACACTTGTCTGGTTCTTGTCATCTCTTGTTCCACTAACACTAAATTTGTCTGCTTCTTGTCATTCTCTTGTTCCCACTAACACTTGTCCTGTCATTCTCTCTGTTCCACTACACTTTCTTGTCATTGGTTCACATTAAGGATCATGTTGCGGCAAGATGGATGGAAGAATAATTAATCATCTGCCTCCCCAGTACTAAATAGAAAACACAATTGGTGAACTATGTGTAGGATGATGAACCAGGACAGATCAGATAGTTTAACTGCGACAGATATAGATGGTAGCTGTAGAAGAAAGCTATGAAGTAAGTGACTTCTCACTAGATTTATCTCATGCATCCAATGGTATCCTTCTTAAAAAGTATTGTTGAATGCAGCTACGTTAGTTTTACCTACCTGTTTAAATATTAAATATTCTTTTTCAATCGCAAAAACAACAAAAATTTAAAATCAATAACTGGAATTAAAACAGAATTAAACAAGTGCCATTTATCAAATAAATCAATACACTTTAATAATATATATATATATATATATATATATATATATATATATATATATATATATATATATATATATATTTTTATAATATATATGTATATATATATATATATATATATGTGTGTGTGTGTGTGTGTGTGTGTGAGAGTGTGTGTGTGTGTGTGCGTGTTGAAAAAACCCAAGCCCAGAAAAGCACTTTAAGCTTTGTTGCTAGCATATTTGAAGTCCTGATCAGAACTCGTCCTGAGAAGGAGACCAGCTTGCCGAGTACATGCTGTTCGGTGATTTGTTTTTCAGGTTATTTTCAGTTGAAGACCAACTTCAGTTGTCAGGGTGGGTTTTTGGGGGTGTTAAGACAAAACACAAAGATGGTTAGATTTTATGTCAATTGGGGTCCCGCGGAATTTTACCGTTTTAATTAATATTTCGTCCATTTCCCTTTCCTTCTCCCTCCTCTCTATTAATTTCTCATTTTTTTCGCTGCACAGAACTTCCGTGCTAAAAGTCATTGTTTCCATTTGTCACACTTCAACTTTTTGTGTCCAGACAAAGCGATTGCCTATCCCAAAAGATTAATCGAATCACTAAACGAATGATAATACCACATAGTGACTCCAGGTAATGCGATGCATAGAAGTGTTTGCTCAAGACAGCATATATCACTTCCAATCGCCAAACAGTAGAATCGACTTGAAATACGGCTGTTTAATTGTATAAACCACGATTTTTTCTAGACAGCCGCAGTCGCATTTGTGGACAAGCCATTTTGAAAAAAACAATTAGAGGAAATGTCTGCATAAGCCAGACACGCAGACTTCCGAAATTTACCTGAGAATAATATTATGGGGAATCGTCAATGCTTGGGAGATATTGACGTAGAAGTGATTATTTTCCCCCAAAGTAATGAATGAAAACAGCGTCTAACGAAATGCACCTTACTTCCAGTATAGGGAAAAGAAACGTATGAATTGACTACTTTGGTGTCATTCAGAAAATAAAATTCCATAAGGAATGTTTCTGACTTAACCAGCACTTTTTTTTAGGAATGCCATTTGTTTACCATTTGAGAGGATGATTTACATTCATAATACTCATTGAAAGGCTGTCGGAAAATGCCAAGAAGTAAGCAACATTGAGCGCGGCGGACTTGAAGCTGCGAATATAACGGTTAGGCAACATTTCGGACAACTCCCAACTGCATTTCCTGAATCGTTCAAGTTAAGACCTAGTTTTTCGGACTGAAGCAAGGTAGCAAACAGAAGTAAGATTCTGAACGTTAAATCACTAGGTAACCGACTTAAGTGGAACACCTAGTTTGAACACTACAAGCACTAGGAAACCCATTAAAGTTATTCATAACAAAAAACCGGAACTTAATACAGACTTAACGCACAAAGCTGCAGAGGGAATTTTTTTACTAAGAATTCAATACCTTGACGTGTGTTCTCGGCAATCTATATCAAGATTTATGCCAAGATTATTACCTGAGCAAAAATAAGTCTAAGATTCCTAGTTTTTACTAGGTGAGCTTTTGTAAATATTTTTATCTTATGCTTTTGAATTTTGACATTGTGTTATGGGTGTTAAAGATTCAACACTAAGCTGTAGCAACCTCAGCAAGTGAAAAGGTACATTCCATTAAACCAAACCACAGCAGGCGAAATGGTGATTACTTCATTACTAGTTCTCCCACGGGAAGAACCCAAAAGCAGAGTAACCCCTCTGCCTTCCGAATGGAGCTGTCGCCTATTTTTTTGGTGATCCATACATCGGACAACCTGTGCAAAGTTGTATGTTAGAAAGATAATTTTGTCCCCCCCTAATGTATTGTAAACGTAATTATGTTACTCATCAAAACACAAACCACAAGCCGCCGTCCTAGTCACAAATTTTTCATTAAATAAACTGACATACTGGTGATTTTTTCATCACATGCCCTGAATGATACGATATACGCTCCGGGAGAGTAAAAAAAATCTAAGAATACAAACGGCTGACGCCAACACGGGGAAAGGCCCGCCTGATTAATATAAAGAAAAACACAAACTTAGCTGCGGATTTGTTCTTTTGTAGCCTCTACAGTTTATGGAACCCCAGATTCACGAGGCGACCCGACTATTTAATAATTGGTATGAAAAATAATAAAAAAAATTAATTAATTATTAGACCATGTATTGCTTTACTATCATATCTGTTACTAAAAAGCTTGCCCAATTGAACACTCTGAAATCCCTGGATACATTCCACTCTGGTATGTGAAGGTTCTTGCCTTGACCAGGCGTGGTTACAATCCTGGAATCGTAATCTGCAGAAACGTGTGCATCTCTATGCACTCTTCTAACAGATGCGAATCTACGGCACCAGCTTTCATCGGTACTTTAATTTTTTTCAAAATTAAGCTTACAAAAGCCGAAAAAAAAATTGCCATGAAGAGACATACTTTTTATTAATCACCAGTTCTAATTTATTTACAAGTGTTAAAAAAAGTAAATTGATTATTACATTTGTATATGTTATTTTTTTTAACCAAATTCAAAAGTTGAGTATAATTATTTCACCACAAAGAGAAAGTGCCACAGCCATAAAAGGGAAGTTATTCTAATATATTATATAAGTTTATATCTACTAATCTACCTTAAGAGCCAATGAAATGGACTTTAATAGCTTGGCTAATGTTTAAGGGTACACGCTTTTGTATTGTTTTTTTTTCCTGTTTCCTCTAAAAATTGTTGGTCTGTGCTCCTTGTTCCCAATTTCTGGTACCGTCACCAAGTAGTTTGATCCTGTCACTTTTTTTGTGTTTTTTTATAACGTCTTTTTGTTTTTTTCTGTGATCTTTCACGGCTGTTTTTATCTTAAACCATTTTCTGTTACCATTTGGCTTTATTTTTTTGGTACGCAGGTCCGCGACAGGTCAGATGGACGGGGTTTTTCCTATCAGATTTAGTTTTCAAGGGACATTTACTACATATTTCTGAGGGTCGTGTTCAAAATTTCTTTCTGCCTAGATCATTTGGAAGTGTAATTTTTCAAGAGGCTCACATGATTTGAAACATCAAACAGTCCTTTTGTAACAGAATAAGTCTGTTTGTATTTAAAAGTCAAATTCCCTTTTTTGATTTCGTACAACGCCTATTTAGGCATATTTTCTCGTGTATCCTTTTGTTAGTTCTTTTTTTTTTTTTGACCATTTGCACTACTAGTTTTTTCTTTCTGATTTGTTTTTCCAGCATCCACGAAAGGGCGCCTTAACCTTCCCATTTTTTTTGTTCTTTACCCATTTTCATGAGGCTCGGGGTCCGACCCTGGAGCCTTCGTTTGCGGTCTAAGACTTTTCTCACCTCAACTGGGATCGTCCCATGGATCACTGAGCTAAAGAATTTTGTGCACTTTCCACTTTTTACTTCGCGGGCAGGCTCTCTTACTATGCCGGTTTCTTGGAACTTTTTAAATAATACCGGATGCCTGACAATCTTGTATTTCGCTCAGAGATTCCCTATCTCATTAGAGCTATGAATTCTCCACTAGACGTCTCCAAACGTTTTAACCATTCTGGAGAGATATCTCCCCCCTTGAGGTGAGGTTCCCTGACTAATGAAAGCAACCATAGACATGATAAGTTTTCTCTCTACTCTACATATTTGGCGGTGGGAGTAATTTTTTTCCCTTTCTTCTTATCAATTCCTGTGTCACTCTTAGGCTTGATGTTTTTTTTTAACGGAATCTTTCTGCTCCCCATCTTTGCTCCAGCTACAAACAACAGCTGACCACAGGAAACTTGAGAAAATATAATTTAATTCGGTAACTGAAAAAAAGATAAACTGGTTGTGAGGCACGTTTTTTTTTCGATTTATCTTTGTTTCTTCGATCCCCTTAAGTTGTCTAATTACAACAGCGTGCATATAAACTTCCCGCAGTTTTTATACTCTATTTCAATAGTTTCATGAGTGAGTTTAATTATTGCCTTAGTTGCAACGTAGATAATTTCTGCTGACTACTTTAATTTTCTTTTTGTTCTAGAGCTTTGTTTTTTGTATGTTTTTTTTTTTTTTTAGTAGTTTTAATTAGATTTTTTGTGTACTTTAATTTTAGACGATTTTTGTGGACTTATGGAACAGGTAGCTTAAGAGCCGCCCCATTACGCCTTTCTACTACTGACTGCAATACAAACTTCCATGACAGGTGTTTGTACTGTAAGACGTAAGTAACCTTGTTATTGGATTTTAGTTGAACCTTAGTGCTACTATAGGGTTAGGGATTTTTGAATATTTAACATTTTTCGATTTTGAAACTTTATATACTTTGTTTTTACTCGAGCTTTTTGTTGAAAAAAACATAAATTTATAAAGTAAAATTAATTTTATAATAAATAACGTTTTTTTTTTATTAATGTTAGTAAATTTGTTTTTGTAATTATTTTAACCCGGGGTTTTTAAACTTTTTTTTTTTTTTGTATGTGTTTTGTTTAAAACCAAGTGTAATTTTACGGAAAACCTCATTAAATACTTTTTTTTTTTTTTATTTTTCATTACCAATTTTTTTTTTTTTTGTTTTTTTTACTTTGAAACGCCCTTTGTTTTTGTAAGTAATTTTAAAACCATTTTTTTTTTTTTGAGTATTTAGGCGTAATCTCCGTAGACCCCTTTTCCTTTTTTATTTTTAACGTTTTTAATGTATTTTTTAAATTTTTTTTTGATGTTATTACATTAAATAGTTTTTTAAATTTTTGAAAAATTTTACCTACCTCAAGACTGGAGAGGGCCGTTTTTTTATTTTTTTTGTATTTATTTTTTTTTTTTTTTTTTTTTATTTTTTTATTTTTTTTTTTTTTGTTTTTTTTTTATATTTTATTTTTTTTTTTTTTTTTTTTTTTTTTTTTTTTGTTTTTTTTTCTTTTTGTTTTTTTTTTTTTTTTTTTTTTTTTTTTTTTTTTTTTTTGGGTGTTTCTTGCTTCTTTTTTTTTTTTTTTTTTTTATTGTTTTTTTTTTTTTTTTAATTTTTTTTTTTTTATGGTTTTTTTTTTTTTTTTTTTTTTTGTTTATATTTTTTTTTTTTTTTTTTTTTTTTTTATTTTTTTTTCACTTTTTGTTAGCCTTTTTTTATTTTACATTTGAGGATAATATTTTTTTTTAGTTTTTTGATATTATAGACTTGTGGTTTGTGGTTTTAGGTGTATTTTTATTTTGAGAGTCGATTTCTTACCCACTTTTTTGATTTTGTTTATTTTTTATTTAGTCTTTTTTTTTTTGTTTTTTTTTTTTTTTATTTTATTTTAAGATTTTTTTTTTTTATTTTTTTTTTTTTTTTAAACTTTTTATAATTATTATGTTAAGTTTATATTTTTTTTTTTTTTTAGCTTTTTTTGTTTTATTTTTTGCATACGTTTGTTTGGTAAATTGTAAAAAAAAAAAGGGAGAGGAGACCGGATTTTTTTTTTTTTTGATTTTTTTTTTTTTTTTTTTTGGTTTTTAAATCGCTGGAATAAATTTTTTTTGGGTTCTTTTATTATTCTTTTTTTTTTATTTGTTGGGGGGAAAATCAGGAATTTGTTTTGATTTTTTTTTATTTTTTTAATTTTTTAATGAAATTTTACGTAATTCTTTTTGTATTGGTTAAAAAAAAATTGAGAGATGTTGGAAAAGGGAAGATAATTGAATAAAAATTTTTTTTATTTTCATATTTTTTTTAGGACTAAATTTTTTTTTTTTTTAGCAGGTTTTTTAAAGTTATAGCCCCCCCCCAAAAATATTTTTTTTATTTTTTTTTTTTTTTTATTTTTTATTGCTTTTTTTAGGAAAGATAAATGTTTTTTTTTAAGTATGCAATAGTATTTATTATTTTTTTTTATTTTTTTATTTTTTTTTGCAATGTTTTTTTTTTTTTTGATTTTTTGAAAAAATGTTTTAGGCAATTATTATAATTGTTTTTATTATTTAAATTTTATTTTTTTTGAGTTTTTTTTTTAATATTTTTTTGGATTTTAATAAAATTTTTTGTGAAATTGTTTTTTTTTTTTAGTTATTTTGCCTGTCAAGATTTTTTTTATTTTTTTTATTTTATATCATTTTTATTTTTTAATTTAACTAGTAATTTTGTTTAAATTTATATTTTTTGTTTTTTTATTAAAAAAAAAAACTAATAAAAAAAAAAAAAAAGTAAACTTTATTTTTTTTTTTTTTTCTTAAATTTTTAATTTTATAAAAAACGAGGGGTCTAATTTTTATTGGTTTATTTTTTTTTTTTTTGAACACCCCCGATTTTTATTAAAGGATTTTTTGTTAATTTATTTTGTTGGCTACTATTACCCCCCAACCGGGCCCCAAACTTTTACAAAAAAAATCAAAGACCGTAAACATTAATAAATATTTTTTCCAAGTTTGTATTTTTTATTGTTTTTTTAGTCTTCAATTTTTTTTTAATGTTTTTTTATTGGTATTTAGTTTTTTTTTTTTTGCTATTTTAGAAAAAATTTTTTAAATAACAAAAAAATTTTTTTTTTTTTATTGTTTATGTTTTTTTTGTATTTTTATTTAAGTTTTTTTCAAAATTATATTACTTTTTGTGGTTTTACTAGATTTTTTTTTATATAAAAAATGTCAAATATAAATAATTAATCAAAATTATTTTATGCAAAAGAAAGAAAAATTTTATTGATTTAAATTTTTTTTTTATTTTTTTTAGAGGATAACGATTTATGGACACTAAAATTATTATATTATTTTTTCAATTTTTTTGCATTATTTGATTTATTTGTTTTGCCCCCCCCCCTTTGGTTTTTTTTTTTTTTTTTTTTTTTTTGTTTTTTTTTTTAAAATTTTAATAATAAGATATTTGTTTTTTTTGGTTGTTTTTTTTTATATTTTTTTTACCTTTATTTTTCCTGCTTTTTTTTTAAGGTTTGTTTTTTTTTCGGATTCAAATATGTAAGGTTATTTTTTGCTCCAAAATAAAACATAGCTTTTGAGGTTGGGGGAAAAGGTATTTTACAAAAAACTATTGTTGAAGGGGGTATGTTTTTTAGTGGTTTTTAAAATTGTTTAAAAAATTAAAGGGATGGGGGTTTGACATTTTTATTTTTGTTTCTCCTTAATTATTCTAAAGAAAACTCTTGTATTAAGAGTTTTTTCAATTTGAAAGATAAGTAAGCTACCTTTCTTAATTTATTTTGAATAGTGAGTCTAAATTTATTTTTTTTAAATTAAGTTCTTTTTTTCTTTTCTTTTTCTAATATTATGCAATGTAGTTTGAAAGTAATTACCCCCGTTAACTGATTCCTGTTTAACTGTTCCCGAATTTATTGGAGGTGGACCATCATTGTTCATTTTTTTTTATTTTTGAAATTTGTTTTCTTTTGTTTTTTTTTTGGATATCTTTTTTTTTTTTTCCTTTTTTTTTTATAAATTTTTTTTTATTTTTTTTATGATGAGCACCCATGATATTTTTGTGCTCCCACCTTTACCTTGACATTGTTTTTTGAATCAATTTTTGGGTTTTATAAGGGTGTTTTGTTTGTTTAATTTTTTCTGTTGTTTTTGAATTTAATTTTTTTTTTATTTTTTTGTAGGGGATTGGTTTTTTTTTTTTTTTTAGGACAATTTATTAAAATAAAAAAATTTTTGTTTGATTTTTTTTTCATTTTCTTTATTTTTTTGTTTGTATTGGATTTGTGATGGGGATATATTTTATAAATTTTTTTAGCAGATATTTGTTTTTTGGTGTTTATCACTTTTTTATAGTTTTTATTTGTTTTTTGTTTATTTGCTTTAACGGTTTTGGACACATTTTTTTTTTTTTTTACTTTTTTTAAAATTTTTTTTACATTTGTGTTTGTTGTTGATTTTTTTAGTGGTTTTTTTGTTTTTTTTATTTTGTGTATTACTCCCATAATTTTTTCTCCTTTTTATTAGTATTCGTGTGTATTTTTTTTTTGTTTTTTGGAGTTTTTTTGTTTCATTTGTTTTGGGGGGGGGTGGGGGGGGGTGGGGGGGGGGGGGGGGGGGTGGGGTGGGGGGGGGGGGGGGGGGGGGGGGGGGAGGGGGGGGGGGGGGGGGGGGGGGGGTGTGGGGGGGGGGGGGGGGTGGTGGGGGGGGGGGGGGGGTGGGGGGGGGGTGGTGTGGGGGGGGTTGGTGTGGGGAGGGGGGGGTGTGGGGGGGGGGGGTGTGGGGGGGGGGGGGGGGGGTGGTGGGGGGGTTGTGTGGGGGGGGGGGGGGGGGGGGGGGGGGGGGTGGGGGGGGGGGGGGGGGGGGGGTGTGGGGGGGGGGGGGGGGGTGGGGGGGGGGGGGGGGGGGGGTGGGGGGGGGGGGGGGGGGGGGAGTGGGGAGGAGGGGGGGGGGGTGGGTAGGGGGTGAGGGGTGTGGGTGTGTGGTGGGGGGGGGGTTGTGGGGGGGGGGGTGGGGGGTGGGGGGGGGGGGGGGGGGGGGGGGGTGGGGGGTGGGTGGGGGGGGGGGGGGGGGGGGGGGGTGGGGGGGGGGGGTGGGGGGGGGGGGGGGGGGGGGGGGGTGGGGGGGGGGGGTGGGGGGGGGGGGGGGTGGGTGGGTGGGGGGTGGGGGTGGGGGGTGGGGGGGGGGGGGGGGGTTTGGGTTTTTTTTTTTGGGGGTCTTTTCGGGGGGGTGGGTGGGGGGTTGTATTGGGGGAGGTATTTTGGGGGGGGGTGGGGGGGGGTTTTATAAAATTGTTTTTTGGGGATCCCCTGGGGGGGGGGGGTGGTTTTGTGGGGGGTGTGGGGGGGGGGGGGGGGGGGGGGGGTTGGGGGGTCATTTTTTGTGGGGTCATTTGGGGGGGGTTTGGGGGGGGGGGCGGGGGGGGGGGGGGGGGGGTGGGGGTGTGGGGGGGGGGGGGTGGGGTTGGGGGGGGGGCAGGGGGGGTGGGGGGGGGGGGGGGGGGGGGGGTTTTTTTGTTGGGGGGGGGGGGGGGGGGGGGGGGGGGGGGGGGGGGGGGGGGTGGTGGGGGGGTTGGGTGGGTGGTGCGGGGCTGGGGGGTGCGGGGGGGGGGGGTGGGGGGTGTGGGGGGGGGGGGGGGGGGGGGGTTGGGGGGGTTTTGGGGGGGGGGGTATTTGGGGGGGGGGGGTTTTGATGGGGGGGGGGGGGGGGGGGAGGTGTAAAAATTTAGTTGGTTGTTTTGGGGGGGGGGGGGGGGGGGTTTTTGTGGGGGGGGGGGGGGGGTGGGGGGGGCTGTTGGGGGGGGTAACCAAAGGGGGGTTAAATTTGGGAGGGGGGGGGGGCGGGGGGGGGGGGGGGGGGGGGTGAGGGGGAGGGGGGGGGGGGGGGGGGGGGGGGGGGGGGGCGGGGGGGGGGGGGGGGTGGTGGGGGGGGGGGGCGGGGGGGGGGGGGGGGTATTGGGGGGGGGGGGGGGGGGGGTTATGGGGGGGGGGGGGGGGGGGGGGGGGGGGGGGTTTTTTGGGGGGGGGGGGTTTTTTGGGAGGGGGGGGGTTGGGGGGGGGGGGGGTGGGGTTGGGGGGGGGGGGGGGGTTTGTTTGGGGGGGGGTTTTATGGGGGGGGGGGGGGGGGGGGTTTTTGTCAAATGGGGGGGGGGTTAGATTTGGGGGGGGGGGGGGGGGGGGGGGTTGTGGGGGGGGGGGGTGTGGGGGGGGGGGGATTTTTTTGGTTTGGGGGGGGGGGAGGGGGGGTTGGGGGGGGGGGGGTTTGTTTGGGGGGGATAAAGGGGTGGGGGGGGGTTGGGGGGGGGGGGGGGTGGGGGGGGGGTGGGGGGGGGGTGGGTGGGGGTTGGGGGATTTTTTGGGGGGGGGGGTGTGGGGGTTTTTGGGGGGGGTGGTTTGTTGTGGGGGGGGGGGGGGGTGTTTTTTGGGGGGGGGGGGGGGGGGGGGGGGTGGGGTTGGGGGGGGTTGGGGGGGGGTTGGTTTTTGTTTGGGGGGGGGTTGGGGGTGGGGGGGGGGTGGGGTTGGGGGGGGGTTGTTTTGGGGGGTTTGGGGGGGGGGGGGGGGGGGGGGGGGGGGTTTGGGGGTTTTGGGTTGGATTTTGGGGTGGGGGGGTGGGGGTGGGGGGTTTGGTTGTTGGGGGTGTGTGGGGGGTTTTGGGTTGGGTGGTGTTTTGGGGGGGGGGGGGGTTTTTGGGTGTGGTTGGGGGGGGTTCAGGTGGGGTGGGCAAATGTCTCAAAACTGAGTGGGGAGGGGTGGGGGGTATGGGGGGGTGGGGAGTGTGGTGAGGGAGGGGGGGGGGGGGGGGGGAGGTTGGAGTTTTGGGTTTGGGAAGTGGGATGGTGGTGGGGGGGGGTTGGATTCTGGGTTATGATTGGGGGTCTGTGGTGGGGGATTGAGGTGTTGTTGTTTTGTGGTTATTATATTGGAAGTTGGTCGAGAGTTTGGTTATGAAGTGATGGGGTGTTGTAAGGGTGAAAGGTTTGGGAATAGGAGAGGATATGGTGTAAATATGTAAGGAAGGTTGGGTTCGGAGTTTTGTTGTTGTTATTTTTGTTGGTAAAATTTATGGGGGGGGTAGTGTTGGTGTGTTATTGGATTGTAAAAATAGGTTGATTGTGGAGGGTTTTGGTTGATATTTGTTGGAGTTTGGATAGGATTGAGGGGGGGGGGGGTGTGGAGGGTGGGGGGGGGGTATGGCAGGTATTTTTGAGGCAATGGGGTATTTCGGGAATTATGGGGGGGGGTTGGTGGGGGTATAGACTGCACATTTAATTGGGGGTTGAAATTGACAGAGTACAACGGTTAAAATACTCACCCCTTGTTAACTTTTAAGGATAAAAAAGGTAATGGCGTAGGGGAAAAGGTCTGATGTATTGGATCGGTGGGACCGGGGGGGGGGTTTCACCCCCATAAAATTGGGTTGGGGGGGAGGGGAACGGGGATCAAAATTGTCTAAAAAAAATGGGTGAGATGGACAAGGCTGGGGGGGGGGGGTGGGGGGGGGGGGGGTAACAATTGGAGGAAAGTTAATAGTAAAAAATTCACGTCCCCCAAAAATTGACACGAGGTACGGTTGGACGGTTTTGAGCGATACCAAGGGGGAGGAATGGTTGGTGCCAATTCAGGGGGGCAGAACGCAGATCCCGCCCACAACCCACCCCCCCCCCCCCAGGCGGGGGTATACAAAAAATTGATTATACAAAAGTAATTTTTCTTAATATTAATGTTAGGGGGAAGGGGGGTGGTAAAAATTAGCTGGGGGGATGGCCATTATATCTGAGGGGGTGAAATAATATGTTCTTAATTTTACAAACGGATAGATAAATATTGTGATTATATGACAAAAGACAGTGTAGTTTACCATCAGTTGGGGACATTTGACTGCCTGTGACATAATCTAAAAATTGTGTCGTTATTTGCACACAAAACACGACCTTGGGACAGCAGGTGTTCAAATTTACTTGGCATAGAGGGTGTGGGGGTTTTGTGGTAGCTGTGTCTAAATATAACTTTGTACGACAAAATTGTAAGGGGAGAGAAAGGTTGCTTCAAAAATCAAGCACATTTTTTTTTAGAAACACAAGTAGAGACGGACAGACTAACAGATAACCATCCATACTTGACTGAAGCATGACTGAAATGACTTTAGTGTAGAAATTTGAAATTTAAAGTACAACTAGGCAGTGATTGGCCACAGACAATCATATCATTAGCGCTCAGAGCGCATTTGGGGTCATTCTTCAATAATTGTTCAGTGTTAGACACAGATTTTAAAGTGTGGTGTTTTCCCATATGAAAGACAGTGAGTTAAATTTAGGGACGCCATCCTATAGCCAGCAGCTCAGCTGAGTTTTGCTAGCACTTCTGTGTTAATTATTCATAATCTGGTAAGATTGAAATTATTTCTTTATATATTTTGAATATTGTTTCATGTTCGAGTGATTTGATACTGCCATATCAAAATCTAGCCTTACAAACAAGTAGGGATTTTGCTCTAGACCCCCCGCCCAAGTCAGGGTCTAGGGACTAACAAGGTACATAAACTACAGCAAGGATTATGCAAAGATGATCAAGCGTTGAACCAGGTTACCTATCTTCTTTTAGGGCCGACAACTAATAAATATTTTTCAGAATCCATGGTCTGGGAGGATCTGTCTGATGTAGGCCCACCATGGTAACTGTGCTGTTTGGTCAGAGAGATCTGACCTGTCTGTATGATGTGGTTGTTGTGTCAGTGTTGTGTCCAGACGTGGGTAGAGAATAGATTTTGACACATGGCCCATACTTTGATTGCAGAGCTGTGAGTTTCTATCGACAACAAAGCAGAGTCTATTCGGTGGGTGACTTTACTCGAGTGTATCTGTGCAGTTCTTGTGACAGAGACCACCATTATTGCCCGCCAGCACGGAGAGGTGGGACCGCAAGTTTTCAGCACCAGAGCTACAAAAAGATGAGTGAGCCTCTGGTCTGCTGGACATTCACCAACTATTGGTAGTGACTAATATCCCCATAAAAATTCCCACCATTTTCTGGACACTGTGTAGTCAATATAGACAGGTGTGATGAGGCCACCCCAACAGCACAAACAGTAAATATCCTCCCAAAGAGATGACTACTCGAACTTTTTTTAATAAAACTAACTATTCTAGTACTTAAATATGTACACTTTTGCATTTATTATGTAACATTCCATGCATTTTTTTTCATAAATTTTCAATCCTTCTTTTAAAACAAGTTCTGGTCAAAATAAAACTTGATCCAGAACCAATAATGTAATATAATTATATCAAAAACTTTATACACGTGAGTTAGTTCAGTGTATTTTAACACTTGTTAATCTTATTAGTCTTCTTAAATGTCTGTGGGTGTATTTATAACTAACACACCACATTACACATCATTACCCTAGACACTTTACGTAGCCACATTCATTAAGAAAAAAAAAAAATTAAGTGTGAGGTCGTAGTGGTAGCAAGAAAGGCCTTCTGATAATTCTCAACTACATTTTATCTCAGGAGCCTTCACAGCTGGCCTCATACAAGTTACATGTAGTAATAACACCATCATACAATACCATCAACACCACTACATAAATTGGGGTCTTGTCCAGGGATAATTAGCCCAACAGTAAAATTAGGATCTCCTGGTGGGAGAAATAAAAGTAGGGAAATAAATTGTAAAATTTCCTTTAAAATTAAAAGTGTCCCTGCAGATAAAAGTTGGTGAATCTTCACAGCCAGTAATAATTAATTAGTTAACTGGTTAGTTAGAATTAGTTAGACTATAGTCATATAGTAATTAGAAGTACTTAGTGTATTTACTGGTTAGAGATTTATCTTGTATATTATTATATTGTCCAAAAAGTATGGCAGAGCTAGCAAAGTTTAGATCAGCTGCTGTGCTCACTGCGAAGGAGATGGGGATGGATGGTCAAATTTTAATTCAATACGTAACGACTGAATGTGATAAATATATTGAACGGGAAGAAAGAAGATTAGAAAAAGAGGCTGAAAGAAAATTAGAGAGGCTGACAGGTTAGCTGAAGAGAAAAGAGCAAATTGAGGCTGATAGAAAAAATTAAGAGGCTGCAGGGAGGCAGAGCTGCAGATTGCAAAGGGAGGCAGAAGAAAAACGACAGCAAAGGGAGGCAGAAGATAAAAAGGCCGAAAGGGAGGCAGAAGATAAAAGGTTGACTGCCGAAAGGGAGGCAGAAGATAGAAGGTTGCAAAGGGAGCACGAATTACGACTAAGGGAGCTGGAATTACAAGGCCCGGCTCCTGAAAATGGTGCCAGCCCTTTTGCCTCAGATGCTACGCCCAGTCTGGGAGCCTCAAACTCAGCTATGGGGTTTCATTTAGACCATTTTGTTGAAAAAGACGATGACATAGAGGGGTACCTAGGACGTTTTGAGTTATTAGCTACTACATATGGGTTAGAGAGAGAGAGGTGGAGCTTTAAAGCTATCACAGGGATTGAGGGGTACTTCTTCTGAAGTATTTGCTAAAATGAACAGGGAAGACCAAGACAATTATGACATGTTAAAGCAGGCTTTGTTATTAAGGTACGAAAAGAATGGTGAATTTTATCGTAAGAAATTTAGAAATGCCAAACTGTTGTCTGGGGAGACATACCACCAATTCTCTGCCAGACTAGAAACCTATTTGGAGAAATGGACGGCTCTGGGGAAGACCCAAGATCTTAAAGAAATGATCATGATTGAGCAATTGAGAGAGTCCATGGCTCCAGACATGAGAAAATTTCTCATGGAACAAGGTGCAGAGAAGTTGGGGGAAATTTTAAATGTTGCTGAGAGGTATCAGGCAGCTCAGGCAGAGGTAAGTGGTGCTAAAAAGAAGCACATAGACAATTTTAAAGCTCCACAGCAATTTAATAAATTTGATAATAGAGAGCAGGGAAATAAAGGTAGGACAAACTTTGAGCGGCCAAGAAATGACTATCGCGACAGAAACTCACAGTTCAATGACCAAAGGTTCAATGAAAGAAAACCGTTGAACCAAGGAAAAAGATGGTGTAAATGGTGCAAGAAGGATAACCATAACACCGAATTTTGTAGAAGGAAACCTTCAAACATTGCTGCAATGAAGTCGGGGACGCAAAGATTAAAGGTTAATCCTAAGGGACAACAGGAACCTTATCACCCCCCAGTTTGTGAGGATGTTATTTGTAATGGGGTCACCATAAGGTGCCTTTATGATACAGGTTTGGATTATGATTCAGTTGTGAAGTCTAGCCTAGTGGACCCAAGTCAGTATACCACAGAAACAGTGGAAATACAAGGGGCGACTAAGGACATACCACTCATGACACTTCCCATCGCAAGGATAACGGTGAAAACTCGCTATGTGGAAGGAGAAATCAGAGCAGCAGTGATAGATGAACCAATCTACCCTCTGATATTGGGGTGTAGATACGTCTTATTGGGGAATCCCGAGAAACCTGTGATCATGGCGACAGTGCAGACCAGGTCACAGAAGAAGGAGGAAGAAGGTGAACCTATAAATGCTCATCCAGAGGAGATGAGGAAGGCGCAGCCTGAGGATAGGACACTCAAGCCCTGTTTTAAAAAATTGCCCAAATGCCACACACCTCCGAGCAAGGGGGAATATTTCATGAAGAACAAACTCTTATACAGGAAGGCCGGAACTGGAACAAATGGTCACAACCAGCTGGTTCTTCCCATTTCATATAGAGATAAAGTGATGGAACTCGGGCATGCGATTCCCTTCAGTGGTCACATGGGGATCAGCGCCACAGGACAGCGTATAGCTTGTCATTACTTCTGGCCAGGGATAACGGAGGATATAAAAAGATATGTCAAATCCTGCCCAGAATGTCAAAGGGTAGCTCCAAAGCACTGGACTGCTCCTGCAACTCTAGGGGAAATGCCCATAGTGGGAACACCTTTTGAGAGGGTTGCAGTGGATATTGTAGGACCTCTCACTCGGACCAAGAGGAGGAACAGTTACATCCTTACTCTGGTGGACACTTGTTCTATGTGGGGAGAGGCGGTAGCCCTGCCATCAATTGATTCAAAGCATGTAGCAGAGGCACTACTTACAATATTTACCCGATTAGGATTCCCGCATCAAATCTTGACGGATAATGGAGCTCAGTTCAAGGGGAAACTAACGGAAGAAGTTTTTAAGCTATTTCAAGCCAGGCACTTTCATTGTAGTCCGTACCATCCACAAGGGAACGGCCAGGTAGAGAGGTTCAACGGGACTCTCATTTCTATCCTGAGAAAGCTGGCACACGAAAAACCGGATCTGTGGGATCAATTCCTGCCCGCCGCATTGTTTGCGTACCGGGAGGTACCACATAGTTCAACCGGGATGGCTCCCGCAACTCTGCTATTTGGGAGGCCAATAAAAGGTCCTTTAGAAGCTCTATTAAGGACCTGGACAGATGAGAAGGCGGAAGAGACTGTTACCTCATCGTATCAATATGTGAACGAACTGACCACTCGTTTGAAAGCTGGATGGAAACTGGCAAATGATAATTTGAAACAAGCCAGGAAGAAACATGCAGCATATTTTAATAGGAAGGCAAAGGACAGGGAACTGGCAGTCGGAGAGAAGGTGCTGCTTCTACTACCCGGAAGCCAGAATAAATTACAAATTGGTTGGCAAGGTCCATATACGGTTCTAGAGAAGGTGTCTAGAACAAACTATAAAATTGACAAAAAGGGGAAGGAAAAAGTTTATCATGTAAACCTGTTAAAGAAGTATCTGGACAGACCACTCCAGGAAAGCACCCCCTTATTGACCTTGGCTATTGCAACCCAGATGCAAAAAGAACCACTCACCTCACATGAATACCCATTACATCCTTGTGAAACAGCAGCACAGGTAAAAGTCAGTAAGCACCTGACTAAAAACCAGAGGGAGAGAGTTCAAAAGGTTCTGGAGGAACATACAGATGTATTAACAGATAAACCAGGCCATACAAATTTGCTACAGTATGACATGAAACTGGTAGACTCAAACCCAATCTGTATGAGAGCCTATTCTATTCCGTTCGCGAAGGAGAAGGCATTGAAGGAAGAAATAGAGTATTTGTTGAAGGAGGGGATTATTTCGCACAGTGAATCATCTTTTAGTTCTAGTGTCGTTTTGTTGAGAAAACCGTCTGGGGAACACAGACTGTGCATAGATTACAGGAAACTGAATGCTGTCACAGAAGGACAAGTGGATCCATTACCAGACACAAAACAGCTATTTGCCAGACTGAACAAGGCAAAATACTTTTCAAAGGTGGATCTTAGTAAAGGCTATTACCAGATCCCAGTGAAGCCTGAAGTGAGACCTTATTTGGCTTTTAGCACTTCGGATGGACATTATGAATTCAATATGCTACCATTCGGACTGAAAAATGCTCCGAGTGTGTTTTCAAGGATGATGCGAAAATTGTTGGATCCCCTGAATAACCCATGTATCACAAATTTCATGGATGATATTCTCGTCGCCACAGAGACATTTGAAGAACACATTGAAGCTCTGGAGATGTTGTTTGATAGACTTCGGGAGGCGAACTTAACTGCTAGGCCAACAAAATGTTGTATTGGATGCAAAGAGTTGGAATTCTTGGGACACACTGTATATATCAGGGTAATATGACCCCTGATCCTAAGAACTTGGAAAAACTGCAGAGAGCACCTAGGCCGCAAACAAAAAAGGACGTGCGATCATTTGTGTCGTTATGCGGATTTTATCAGAAATACATCAAGAATTTTAACGCTATTTGTGCTCCTCTGACTGATCTGACTCGCAAGGGACTTCCAGATAAAATTATTTGGACTGCACAATGTGAACTAGCGTTCCAAGAGTTAAAGGAAAAACTCACTAGCAAGCCTATTCTCAAACTGCCTGATTTGACACAGGACTTTGTCTTAAGAACCGATGCAAGTAATGTAGGACTAGGAGGGGCTTTGTTGCAAAGATCATCTTCACCTGATGGGGAACTGAAACCAGTCGCTTATGCAAGCCGTAAATTGAATAAGGCGGAACAAGGATACTCCACAAGCGAAAAAGAATGTTTAGCATTAATCTGGGCAATAAAGAAGTTTCAAATCTATCTGTATGGTAGGACATTTGTGGTGGAGACGGATCATCAGCCTCTCGTGTTCTTGTCTCAGGCTAAGCATGAAAACGCAAGATTGCTGAGGTGGTCTTTATTGCTTCAACCTTATCAGTTCAGTATCCAATATATCCCAGGCAAATTGAATGTCGGTGCAGATTTCCTCAGTCGGCACCCCTGTGATCAAAATTAGAGTAGTGGCAGACGTGAGGAGTAATTTTACCTATGTGTATCGCTGGTTTTGGAACTTGCCATAGGCATGTTTTCAAGTGGGGAGATGTGTAGTGAAATTGACAGAGATACAACGGTAAAATACTCAAAAGATAACATTTAAGGATAAAAACATAATGCGTAGGCTGCTGATGTACATGATCGCCTAGACCGCGGGTCATCACCCTCCATAAAATTGACTTGCTAGACAGGAGGGGAACGGCGGATCAAAAAAAAAAAAAATATGACTGGACTGGAAAGGGATGGAGAAAAGTAAAAATTCACGTCCCCCAAATTGACACGAGGTACGGACTTGGACGTTTTGCGATACCAAGCCTTGATTTGAATTCAGCGGCTAAAACGCAGATGTTGGAATATTACAAAATTTAAAAAGTACTTTTTTCTTAATATTAATGTTAGGAATATAAAAATTAGCTGGCCGGATGGCCCATTCTGAGCAATGAAATAATATGATCTTAATTTTACAAACGGATAGATAATATTGAAGATAATGACAAAAGACAGTGTAGTTTACATCATCGACAGACTGCCTTGAATAAAAAGTGTCGTTATTTGCACACAAAACACGACCTTGGGGACGCAGGTGTTCAAAGTTACTTGGTATAGGAGAGTGAAGGACCATTGGTGGTAGCTGTGTCTAAATATAACTTTTTACGACAAAATTTTAAGGGGAGAGAAAGGTTGCTTCAAAAATCAAGCACATTTTTTTGAAACACAAGTAGAGACGGACAGACTAACAGATAACCATCCATACTTGACTGAAGCATGACTGAAATGACTTTAGTGTAGAAATTTGAAATTTAAAATAAACCTCGGCAGTGATTGGCCACAGACAATCATATCATTAGCGCTCAGAGCGCATTTGGGGTCATTCTTCAATAATTGTTCAGTGTTAGACACAGATTTTAAAGTGTGGTGTTTTCCCATATGAAAGACAGTGAGTTAAATTTAGGGACGCCATCCTATAGCCAGCAGCTCAGCTGAGTTTTGCTAGCACTTCTGTGTTAATTATTCATAATCTGGTAAGATTGAAATTATTTCTTTATATATTTTGAATATTGTTTCATGTTCGAGTGATTTGATACTGCCATATCAAAATCTAGCCTTACAAACAAGTAGGGATTTGCTCTAGACCCCCCGCCCAAGTCAGGGTCTAGGGACCAACAAGGTACATAAACTACAGCAAGGATTATGCAAGATAGATCAAGCGTTGAAACAGGTTACCTATCTTCTTTTAGGGCCGACAACTAATAAATATTTTTCAGAATCTATGGTCTGGGAGGATCTATCTGATGTAAAACCACCATGGTAAATGTGCTGTTTGGTCAGAGAGATCTGACCTGTCTGTATGATGTGATTGTTGTGTCAGTGTTGTGTCCAGACGTGGGTAGAGAATAGATTTTGACACATGGCCCATACTTTGATTGCAGAGCTGTGAGTTTTCTATCGACAACAAAGCAGAGTCTATTCGGTGGGTGACTGTACTCGAGTGTATCTGTGCAGTTCTTGTGACAGAGACCACCATTATTGCCCGCCAGCACGGAGAGGTGGGACCGCAAGTTTTCAGCACCAGAGCTACAAAAAGATGAGTGAGCCTCTGGTCTGCTGGACATTCACCAACTATTGGTAGTGACTAATATCCCCGTAAAAATTCCCACCATTTTCTGGACATTGTGTAGTCAATATAGACAGGTGTGATGAGGCCACCCCAACAGCACAAACAGTAAATATCCTCCCAAAGAGATGACTACTCGAACTTTTTTTTTTTTAATAAAACTAACTAGTCTAGTACTTAAATAGGTACGCTCTTGCATTTATTATGTAACATTCCATGCATTTTTTTTCATAAATTTTTAAATCCTTCTTTTAAAACAAGTTCTGGTCACATAAAACTTGATCCAGAACCAATAAATGTAATATAATTATATCAAAAACTTTATACACGTGAGTTAGTTCAGTGTATTTTAACACTTGTTAATCTTATTAATCTTCTTAAATGTCTGTGGGTGTATTTATAACTAACACACCACATTACACATCATTACCCTAGACACTTTACGTAGCCACATTCATTAAGAAAAAAAAAAAAAATTAAGTGTGAGGTCGTAGTGGTAGCAAGAAAGGCCTTCTGATAATTCTCAACTACATTTTATCTCAGGAGCCTTCACAGCTGGCCTCATACAAGTTACATGTAGTAATAACACCATCATACAATACCATCAACACCACTACACCCACCTCCCCTCTATTACCCTGGGAATGCCATAAAAAGGGCAGCCGTGTAATGCTATCAGAAGGTGTCCTCAATATTTCTGTCAATCGACAGCATCGTCTTCTCATCTCTTGTTCTACTGCCACCTGTCTGGTTTTTGTCATCAGTTCTACATTCTTCTGTTGTCAACCTGGTATCTTACCAATGCAATTATTTAAACAGTTTGCGGTAAAATGTATGCTCAGAACTTCGTTTAAAAAAGGGGTGTTAAATGTAAGGTTTTTATAACAGTTTTGCCACATGTTATGTTTTAAGTTCTCGTTACACTTTTTTCCCCAGGGTTTTCCATGTGATGAAATGCTCCGTGTGACACCCCGCTCCATTTTTTTCCCCGATTCAAAAAAGCTAGTAACGTAAATTTCCAACCTATAATACTACAGCGTTTGAACGTTTTCTAGGCCATTAAAAACAAATCAAGTGCAAAAATATTTAACTAACGACTTGAAATTTTGTCACTACGCCAAGTAAATTTACCACCCATCCCGACATCCGTACCCTACCCCCCTTCTTAGTGTTTAGAAACGAACGTCGAGAAGCTCTATTAATAACTATAGCCTTAGCGACGGTTACTAGGGCATTCGCAAAATTCACTAACACAAACGCGTGGCTAAGATTTGAATCTTCAAAGGACCAAGAGTGTTGAGTCCGACCCCCCAACAACACGCAGCTCGCGTTACCCTTCCCAATTTTTTATGACGAAAGCCAAAAGTTGGCAGAAGAAAAGTAAAAAACCAACTTGTTACCTCGTCTTGAACGGGAGAGAGGGGCAAAAAGGGGAGGATTGGAATGAAAAGAATCAAGGCTAACTTTTGCGTTTGAAAACTGAAACTAAACCCAGATTTGTGCAGAGCGGAGGGAAAAGATAGAGACTTAGATAACTTATAAAGAGGGTAAATACAATAGATGTATGGGATTATAGCGATGATACTGTTTATTAAAAATACCATACTATTTCATATAAAAATTTATCTTGCCTTATAGAAAAGTCTTTTGTTCAGAAGAAATATAGAGAAAATTACAAAGATGAGAACGATGAAGAAGAGTTAGATGAAAACTAGATAGAATGATAGAGGCCAAAGGGCAGTTTAAGAATCACTTTTTAAAATTGAAATCGACCCAATAATAAGCGAGATATTGTAGAAAATAGAAATTGGACAGACAGACAATCACACTGAGGAACTGATCCCTTTTGAAAGTCTTCGAATAGTTACATTTTGGGGGACGCGTTTTTGAACAGTCAAATTTGCTTGACTCGTTTGATTGGTTAATGTTAGTTATGGGAATAGGGGGATAAAACTAACGCGTTACCAGAATACGCTGCCACTTGAGAAAAATATTTCAACAGTGTAGATTAAGAGCAGACTCATAGCAGTTGTGACCAAATGCCTTTGCGGTCTGGGCGATAGCGATCTGCACTTGTGCCATTGATTGCCAGTTAATCTTACATTTGTGTGAAATATTTCATTGATTGCGGTAAGATAAATACTTTTATTGATATCTTTTATTAATGTGTAGAGGCAAACCCAAATAAGGGGCCAAAAATGTGTGTTGTACGACATTGCCATAGGAAAAGACTTACGACATCCTAGCAGGCATGCCTAAGCAGAATTATTGTGAAACAAAATTAAATTGTGTTTGAATATTGCCATAAATAAAACCATTACGACTGTAAGTCCAGAAAGATACTGGCAGTCTTCTGCAGTGTCACAGTGTACAAATGACACCAGAAAACATAGTTAGAATGATGGCACAAAAGAATTAACAGGTTACAAGAAGACAACTGAAGACTATTCTGATTGTATGGAAGAAAATCAATGTTTGAAGTGACAGGGGGCGTTGCAGCCATATGGAAGAAGAATGTAAACACAGTACAGTGAGAAGTCAAATAACTTAGGGGCTACTGCAAATGTTTGCTCACGATCCTGACCCCAAATGATGGTAAGTGTGAGTAAATGTGGAAATATTGTAGCCAGCATGTAAACGTAGGGGAACGTCCTTCTTTTTCAGGGTTATATTGCCTGTTACCACGTTGGTGGCAGGAAACCTTGTGAATACATACTTGGAGAACAGAGAAAGCCTGAACCAAGTTGTATGCTGTATTTTTATGACCTGGAGCAAGACCTTCTGCTAAATATATATGAATGATCTACTGAAACCTACGTCAGAAAGACACATCAGGTGAAGTCCCCTTACGTGGGCTTTGAACACTCATTCAATAAAAGAAAATTTCCACACGTGAACTTTCATAATTTGTGGGCATGATGAAAACAATAGTCCTTCCCACCATTGACTCTCACTTTTAGACATTACTACAGCAGTCTGTGTTATACACCTACAGTGACACTTGTTTGTTTATCAAGATATGGACAAAGATTCCACCTTATTTATTTATCATATGTAAATACATTCCTTTTCAGTGTTAACAATTCCTGCCACAAAAAGATTTGAGGGACAGGAAAATAAAATTGTATAATAATTGTCTAAACTTAACAACAGTCTTACTTAAGTCCATTTCATTGAGTTACAGTTGTGTTTGTTTTAGGCACATATCACTATACTTACATTACCCTAGACACGTAGCCATATAAAACACATAACACTATCCTAAAATACTTTCCAGAGGGAGATCTTAGAGAGGTAGCGGATAGGTACCTGAGAATACATCATCATCAACAATTAGACTCAGTGACTTACATAGCTTGACCTCCCTCTGAGTACACGTAGTTTGATAACATCTATAACCTCTCCGGCGCACTCGCCACAGTACCCCACGCCGGTACGAGATGTTTGTCAAGGGGATACAGGGAATATTTAGTGAATATCAGTATTATCCTATAACAGTATACCAGTATTAATCAGGATTCTCAGAGCTGTTCTTAATTAAATCAAAAACAAGAAATTCACCGGAAGCTGACCTTGAAATTCGAATATTTTTTTAAAATGTACAAAAATAAATAAAGTCCCATAGCAAATACTGCTGCAAGGAAGTGAAGTGTTAAAAACCAGTTCCCTTTCTTGCTGCCTTTTCCTTCTCAAACAAAAGAGCAGAGTCAGGACCCAAATACAGCTTCAAAAAAAAGAAAAAATTTACTAAGAATAAAAATTTTGTTTGACAAGAAATAGAAACAAGGGTTAGGGTCTTACTAATGTTTTTTACTTTGTTCCTTCAGATATTTAAAAACTTTTTTGACACTAAAAACCTATTGTTATGTACCGAATAACTTTTTTTAAAAATAAATAATAATAATTTGTTTATTTATTTTCTTATGTGCATACACATATCATAACTCTAGAGTTTATTTCTTTTCATATTTCATAGGGGATATGAGAAGATTTACTAAATGCCAAGTGGGTACGGGGACTCAAATAAGTAGGTAACCCTTGACAGTCCAACATAGACAAGCCCATAGACAGATAAAGAAGACATGAACAACTGACATAGACAAAAATATAAACACGTTTTTTTTTCGCCTTATCGGAATACACTCAAGATACTTCAAAAATCCCTAATCCTGTAATGGGCCATGTTCGCGTTTTCCAACCTTGTTAACTCTTTAACAGCCACTTCATAATCAGTTCCGTTCTCAAGCTACTTGCTTCTGACCTGGTCTACACCCATGTCAGGTTGCGTACTTAATATGTCCTCAGTGTTCGGGGTTATATTAAGTTCTCTTGGGCCTTTATAATAAACAGGTCACAGAGTGTGTTTGTGTTAGTACATGATAGAGATTGACAGAGAGACGGACAGAGAAATAGACACTCATACATAGCGAGGTATTTGTAAAGACAGACGGGCGGACATTGAGGCAGGTAGTAAGTAGGTAGGTAGGTAGGCAGGTAGGTCCGTCGCTCGGTGGGGTGTGGATGGATGGATTGGACGGGTGGATTGAGGGATGAATGGCTGGCTGACTGGCCGAACGGATAGATAGATAGATAGATAGATAGATAGATAGATAGATAGATAGATAGATAGATAGATAGATAGATAGATAGATAGATAGATAGATAGATAGATAGATAGATAGATAGATAGATAGATAGATAGATAGATAGATAGATAGATAGATAGATAGATAGATAGATAGATAGATAGATAGATAGATAGATAGATAGATAGATATGGTCGAGGCAGATTCCAGAGAAGTTGCTTTGCGCAAACAGCAAAAGAGTTTGCCCCCACTGTACCAGAATTTGTACAGACAAAGACAGAGCCTATAACGACAAGCAGTACGTTCTCGCCATGGAATAGATTCCCAAAGCTGATATATAGCGTACCAGAAGTGCAATCAAATAGATGCAGAGAGCAAACACCTAGCTATAGCACCTATCAGAAAGACGTTCACAGCCACATAATGAACCCACATATATACAGAAGATGAATCAGCAACAAAAGCTACAAAAAAAATGGAGGTGGAGGTGTCCATACACAATTAAAGAATGGACAGGAAATACATATCTCGATGGCCACTGGAAAAAAATCTCAAATACCTTTAAAGTCGAGGCAGAAATACTAAACAAAAGCTGTAATCACTATCAAGGAAAATATAGATCTTATTAGAGACAAGATAGTGCTCCTCACAGACTTACTATCAGTCATCACAGCTCTCAGGAACAATAAAAACAATGAATTAGGCAGTCTGGCAGAAGCATTAATCAAAACCAGCTATGAATTCAACCAAGTAAAAGTACAGTGGATCCCTGCTTACAGCAAGAAATGTGGACACTCTTCTTCCTCTTGCCTATGCTCGGCAGTTCTAAACAAGGAGATGAGTTGTCTCCATAATCCAGTCGTCAGCAGGAGGTCCTCGCGTGTGCCCCACAGTTTCTCTTCCACTTTCGTCTCCCCTTGTCAAAGAAGAAGGAAAGAAAACCCAAACAGAAGGTAGGTCTACATTTGAAGAGATGAAAGGTATAATCAGAAATAACTTACTTACTTACTTAGTCGTTCCCCTTCTACCGTGAGGTGTAGAGGTTCGGAAGAGAGAGAGCCAGATTATCCTATCAGCTGTCTTCCTCCTGGCCTGGTTCCATTCTAGTCCTCGGTCCTTCAAAGATTGTCTAATGTTGTCCTCCCAGCGGACTCTGGGTCGTCCTGGGGGTCTGGATCCTTGGCTCTTTGTATCCCATGCTTGTCGTGGTAGCCGATCTTCTCCCATTCTGCAGACATGGCTAAACCATCTTAGTTGGGACTGTTCTACTTGGGTCTGCAGGGGGTGGGATTTAAGGGCTTGACGTATCGTCTGGTTGCGTACCATGTCTCTTCTTGTTACTTCAACCACCTTCCTCAGATACCTCATCAGAAATAACTATAGAACAAAATATCATAAGGAACATCCAGCGTCAAGTAATGCTGAACCATGCTGTACATTACCAAGAAAATATCATAAGGAACATCCAGAGTCAAGTAATGCTGAACCATGCTATACATTACCAAAAAATATCATAAGGAACATCCAGAGTCAAGTAATGCTGAACCATGCTATACATTACCAAGAAAATATCATAAGGAACATCCAGAGTCAAGTAATGCTGAACCATGCTATACATTACCAAGAAAATATCATAAGGAACATCCAGAGTCAAGTAATGCTTAACCATGCTATACATTACCAAGAAAATATCATAAGGAACATGCAGCGTCAAGTAATGCTGAACAATGCTATACATTACCAAGAAAATATCATAAGGAACATATGCTGAACCATGCTATACATTACCAAGAAAATATCATAAGGAACATCCAGCGTCAAGTAATGCTGAACCATGCTATACATTACCAAGAAAATATCATAAGGAACATCCAGAGTCAAGTAATGCTGAACCATGCTATACATTACCAAGAAAATATCATAAGGAACATCCAGCGTCAAGTAATGCTGAACCATGCTATACATTACCAAGAAAATATCAAGTCATCATTTTTATACTAAGAACCGGCCATTGCAGGCTTAGTTACCATCTATAACACATAAGGAAGGGAAATCCGAGGTCTGTAAACAGTAAATAAATATTAGACAAACATAAAGGTATGTTTTCAGGCACTCGTAAGAAATAAAGCAGTAGAAAACTAGACAACACGGAATGTCCTGGGTTCGAGTCCTGGGTAAGCCACTCACGTCTGTTGTTTTTCTGTTGTCTAGTTTTCTACTTCTTTATTTCTTACGAGTACCTGAAAACATACCTTTATGTTTGTCTAATATTTATTTAGTTACCATCTGTTCAACAAACTGAAAATCAGACAAACAGATGTGTGCCCATGTGTGGAGGACAAACAGATGTGTGCCCATGTGTGGGCGACAAACAGATGTGTACCCATGTGTGGAGGTCAAACAGATGTGTGCCCATGTGTGGAGGACAAACAGACCGTAGACCATGTACACCAAAAATGTCGGTTCCATGAGAGGATAAGAGTGACAGTGTGGCCTTCTACAACCCAGCTGTGGGAGAAACTGTATGGTAATGAGAGACGCCTGAGACGGACTGTCAGCTTTATAAGAGATAAATATGTTATTTAAGAGAGAACGACGGCGACGATGAGGAAGAAGAAGAAGAAACAAACAAAAGATAAAGAAGAAGCAACCTTCTAACCTTCACTTCCAACCAGTCGCAGATCCACCCCAGCAAAAAAACGACTAACGGAAAGAATACCGATCATCGATCGATTAACATTCCCACCTATCTCCTGTTGAAATAAATTGTGCTATGGTCTATATTTAACCCAAGAGGATGGCGTGTTGCGCGAGACGATTGTTATTCTTTTCCTTATATGGGCATGCTTACGCTAGGAAGGTCGCGCGGTACGAAAAGGGCCGAGAGATGTAGTCGTTCGAACTCTGTGAGCCGCGTTCTGATTGGTCTGAGCGATGTCACGCATACATTAGGGTTTTATCCACTAAGTAATGTATGAAAAGATTCCGCGACACGAAGGTCAATAAACGAACTATGGCAGGGATATATTTTGTGCATCGTAGAATGTCTTTACAGCAATCCCTCGGTATTCCGCTGTTCGATTAGCGCTTTTTCAATGTTACACTGTTTTATTTTATGACATACATTACACTTAAAAATTCGATCTTACGCTGAGCGCTAAAACCCCTGCACTGCAAACGTAATCCTATGTTCGAACCGGGCATGCGTAGATTTAAGGCGCGTATCAGCAGCGCAACCAGCGCGTGCATAACAAAATACAGCTGATGACAATATGTTGTGAGTGGCTATATTTTTGCATCAAAATATCGATTATATATAATCCATTTTATGTGAAGTATACCCTTCAAAATGGAACCAAAAACGTGTAAATCAAGCAGGCATGAAGTGGGCATAACATTAGGCTTAGCTATTATTCACATTGAATTAATAAGAATTGCTCTCTTCAATCTTGCTTAGCATAGTATTTTCCCTTTCCAACCTGGCGCACCAAGAAAGAATAGTCCAACTCATCCTTTTTTAACGTTCTTTCTACTGTTTTTCGTATCACGTTCTTTTCAAACATATATACATTATTGCTTGTAAAAAAAAAACATGATTATTATTTTCTGCCATACATACATCAAATATAAAAGACACAGTGATTGTGTGTTTTTGTAATTTTTTTCATTCTACCGTTTTACCCCCATCTTACGGCAGTTCTCCTCATATACTCATAGGTTTAGTAGGAACAACTGTGCCGACAATTATCAAGAATAGAGGAAAAAATGAGGGAGTTTTTCAAGATAATTCCTCTCAGTGCAATACAAATTACTAGAATTAGATCGACACTTATGGTTGACAAGGAACGTTTACCGAGTGGGTAGATTGAAGAGAGCAAATGCAATGTAGCAAAGCCACTCACTTAATTGACCATCCAATCTAAAGCATCGAATTAATATGATTTCTATTAATTCTTATGGGAAATCAATTTTCGTGTAGCGCTTTTTCGGCTAGCGATCGAGTTTTCAAGAACGAATCAGCAGCGCTAAGCTGCGGATTGCTGTACCTTGAAATATTGCAGAGCGAGACATTTCTTGTGATCTAAACACTAATCTTTCGAAATGCTCTGCCTGTTTATCGCATACCCAGCTCCAAAACTAGCATTATCTGATTATATTTGATTCATTCTTATGTTCCACATTGAAACTTTAATTGTCTTTGTCTTTTCTCCTTTTTTCTTCCTTTGTTGTTGTTTTTTTTTTCTCCACCTTCTCTTTTTCCATATTCTTTTACCCTGCAAGTCGTCCCTTTTCTGTCCTCTCTTAGCTTTCTTTTCCTGTCTTTTTTTCCTTTTGTTCCGCCTCCGACTTATCGTCTGTTATCTTGTCTCTGTTTATCGTTTCAATGTTTCCTCTTCAAGTGCTTGTCTCTTGCGGAAAAGCTATAGGGTTCTTCTTTTTTTCTTCTTCCTCTTGGACCTTCCTTCAACCCTGTGGTGAAGATATCTCAGTCAGAATTATTCTGGAATAGTGTGATGCTACGTTATGTGTCTAGGGTATGAGTATGGTGAAGTGTAAGTCACAACAACAGACAGATAAACAATTTAATTTAATCCACTACTCTTGACAACACTGTGACACTCACATACATATAACACTCTATGAGAATAGCTTACAGGAGACACTCGTAACTTTTCAAATAACAATATGTATTCATTTCTGTCATAAAGGCATATGTGTGTCCTGATTCAAAGACAAAGGAACCAGGAATCACAATCAATGTTAATTACAAGTTATGTACAGAATGTATTAATATGAATCTGGTAGTGACATATATTATTAAAAATATCCTATGTGTGTCAGTTGTGTAATAGTAGTATGAGGTAATACTGGTTTTGTTTTGTTCAAGCTCTGTTGGTAGTTGTCATCATGACTTCAATAGTTTGTCTTAAGGAAACTAGTATTGGAGATGTTCTCAGTTCCTGATATTAAGACAATTAATTTCCCCTCTTAATATTATTTTTACAAAGTCAATTCAAGATGAGGGGACATAATGTTGAGCTCAGCTGGCCAAATCTGCTTATCTTGAGTGATGGTGGCAGGAAAGGACTCCTCCGCTCGAATTCTCCCCTGGGCTCTGGAGACACCTCACTGATAGCTAAAAAGACCAAGGAGTATGCTGTCCGACTCGGGATTCAGCAAAGCTCTGACCAGGTGCTGCTCAGTACCATCAAGACCACGGTCCCTGAAATCAAGAAGGATGTACCTTCTACTTCATAACTAACTTATACTCTCTTGTTACACTGATCACAACACAGCACAAACATTGAGTTCAGAGCGTTAGGCCAACTGTCAGCTTCATTTGAAATACTTTATTCCAGTATTACCCTTCTTAATGGTTACTACGCCTCTGCACTTCCAGCATTATTTCTTTCTATTCAATCATCCAGGTGTCAGTGTACTGTTTGGCCATTCCATGCCGTTTTACTTCTCTCCGACACCCTCTGTTCAGGCTGGAGCATTATAGGCTTTACCTCACGTTTGCCACTGAACTACACATATATATACAGGCATAAATCAACAATTCACATTCAATTTTCATTAAAAGATATTGAATGGTTCAAGCTTACCACAATTCATAGAATAACACAGATACGTTGATTAGCAATGAATTCTGGCACAAACTGGCACAAATTCCCATCTGCTTATCTTCCAGGCTTTTATTTAGCAAAATATAAGCTGGCTTCAACGCACTGATGTTTTATCAAGTTTATTTAAACAAGTGGTTTCGAACTAACGCTCCCAAGTGTGTATATCAGCGAGTCTGACCAATGAGGCCCCGTTTCGACAAGTGTTTGAAAAAATGTTACCCTTCCCCGTCTCCCTTGACAACGAAAGATAGTATTTATAGTCCGACCAATCGTGGTTAGGCTTTCATTTGTTGCGCTCCAATCAATTTGGAGTTTACATGGTAGACTATTTCTGTAACGTAAATTTTTTTCAAACACGTTATAAAAAAAATCTTATGAGCAGAAATGATTTCATGCTGTCAGGCATCCTCACTATTTTATTTTGGGTATAATTTATTAATTCCTGGACTATTTGCGTAACGTTTTACATATTCTTTGTCAGCAAGCCCTAAGGAACCCAAATATCCCAATTTAAAGGAGCTACGTGGCTGCGTTCAAAATATGTATTTTCTACCTCCTGTTTCGAAGATGTGCTGTCTGGGTACTGTTATGTTTTCAACCGTAAACCCATCTATTGTTATCTTTCCTAATAAGCGTTTTTTATGATTTATAAACCTAACTCTGGGATGGGTAATGTATTTTATCACTGTCCGTCTGAAAAAAAAGTTAGTGCATGTAGTCTTACACGCGTGATGGCAGCATTTGTGTATCGCGCGAAGCGTGTTTAGTGTTCGGCTTTCTGCCTCTCCCTTCCCGCTATCCTTTTGTCCATCTGTCTTTCGTTTTGGTAACGCAGTATAATTAATGTTAGGATTAATTTAGGTCATTACGCAGGGCCTCTCAATGTTTTTTCCAAGAAATACAGCACACGTTTCATTGAAGAAGGCGGGTAATAATACAGTAAGCTTTACTATCAACGTGAAAGCGTTACAATTTGCAGACGAAGCAGAAAACAAGGGGGATTTCGAGTACATTCCTTGTGACAGCACTGTTATTTTTCCATTGCTCTTCTCTTTATTAATTTTATGTATTTATTAGGCTTTATATTTACTTGATAATTTATATATGTGGATTAGAATATTCCACGACACCTCCCCTCTTAAAACAGACATTATATGTCAGTCCTTTATTCTATATACACATAGAGAAATTTATTATTATTTCTGGGGTTTACGGTGATTCTCATCACACGGATGGCGGCTTAAAAAATCAGCTCCCAAATTGGTTTTTCCAGATATATACTCGATGCTAAAATTATATGGAGCCAGAAGCAAAGACCATCGGAGTAACCTAGAGTTCTCATGCTTAGCCTGTGCTAGAAACGATAAAGGTTTGTGATCTGTTTGCAACTTAAATGCCTTCCCATATAGATAAATATTGAATTTCTTTATTGCCCATATTACTGCAAGACATTCTTTTTCGCTAGTTGAGTAGTTGATTTCAGCTTTATTCAACTTTCTGCTAGCATATGCCACTGGGCTTAATTCCCCATCCAATGCATCTGATTTCTGTAGTAGAGTTGCACCTAACCCAATATTACTTGCATCCGTCCTTACTATGAATTCTTGACTTAAGTCAGGTAATTTCAAAATGGGTTTACTTGTGAGCTTTTCCTTCAATTCTTGGTAAGTCATTTCACATTGTGGTGTCCATGTAATGCGATCTGGATGTCCTTTACGTGTCAATTCCGTTAAAGGTGCACATATGGAATTAAAGTTTTTGATATACTTCTGGTAGAAACCACATAATGAGACAAAGGATCTCACGTCCTTCTTGGTTTGTGGTCTCGGGGCTTTCTGTAGTTTCTCTAAATTCTTTGGGTCAGGGGTCATGTTTCCCTGATAAACTGTGTGTCCCAAAAATTCCAATTCTTTACATCCAACGCAACATTTGGTTGGTCGGGCTGTTAAATTTGCCTCCCTAAGTCGATCAAACAGCATGTTCAGAGAGTCAATGTGTTCCTCAAATGTTTCTGTTGCTATAAGGATATCATCCATAAAATTTGTTATACAGGGATTATTCAGAGGATCCAATAATTTTCTCATCATTCTAGAGAAGACACTAGGCGCATTCTTCAATCCAAATGGCAATCTATTAAACTCATAGTGTCCTTCTGAGGTACTAAAAGCTAGGTATGGTCTAACCTCAGGCTTTACTGGAATCTGATAGTATCCTTTACTCAGATCCACTTTTGAAAATATTTAGCTTTATTTAGTCTGGCAAACAGCTGATTTGTATCCGGCAATGGATCCACCTGTCCTTCTGTAATAGCATTCAATCTCCTGTAATCTATACAGAGTCTATGTTCTCCAGAGGGCTTCCTTAAGAGTACAACACCGGAACTATACGAAGACTCACTGTGCGAAATAATTCCTTCCTTCAATAGATAGTCTATCTCTTCCTTCAAAGCTTTCTCCTTAGCAAACGGAATCGAATATGGTTTCATACAGACAGGTGTGGAGTCTATTAGTTTCATATCATATTCCAATAGGTTTGTATGCCCTGGTCGGTCTGTTAACACCTCTGCATGATTATTTAGAACCTGTTGCACTCTCTCTTTCTGAGTTTCCGTTAAATGTGTACTGATTTTCACCTGTGCTGCTGTCTCACAGGGGTGTAATGGATATTCAAATGATGAAAGTGGTTCCTTTTTCATCTCCATGGCGATGGACAAGGTCAACAAGTGTGTCTCTTCCTGATGTTCTCTTTCCAAATATTTCTTCAGGAGATTCACATGATAGATTTTTTCTTTCCCCTTCTTATCTATCTTATAATTTGTTCTAGACACCTTCTCTAAAACTGTATATGGACCCTGCCATCCAATTTGTAACTTATTCTGACTCTCGGGCAAAAGAAGCAGTACTTTCTCTCCCACAGCCAAATTTCTGTCTTTCGCCTTCCTGTTATAATAGGCAGCATGTTTCTTCCTGGCTTGTTTCAAATTTTCATTGGCAAGTTTCCAGCCAGTTTTTAACCGAGTGGTCAGCTCATTCACGTATTGGTATGAAGATGTAATGTTTTCCTCTGCCTTTTCATCAGTCCACGTTCTTAACATAGCTACATATGGACCTTTAATTGTGTGGACCTATTTGTCCATGCACCGGTATGGTCTCTTCCACTCGAAGCTTTATAGTGATGATTTTTCCTCCCAGAATTATCATTCACAAAACGACCGCTACCAATTTTTCTTTTCCTGGGGTTTCCTCCCCACTTAAAATTCTTGATGAGAGATTTCCTCTCTACATCTTCTTCCTCCAGTTTGTTTAAGTCCGATTGAGGGATTTTCGGCTTATCCTGGGGTAAGACATCTTTTTGCACTCTCCGCATAGTGGCCATTGTAAAACAGTTAAGTGAAGCTTGTCCGTGAAAAGGGGCTTCCCATTCCATTTGGTCCACTTTATCAAATTTATTTTTCTTTTTATTATCAGGCCTAATTTTGCTCCGGGGCGTGTCCAGGTCCTGATCCATGTTCCCACTTGTGGGTGTTCCCTCATGTGCTATGCTACACCTTTCTACAAAATTTTCAATGTCCCATCTTGCTTTGGGCCAATAATAATTGTGAGCCACCTTTTGAATGATGGTACCTATCTTCTCATGGTCCCCATCTGGTTTCACATGTAGGCTCCTTATTAAGTCTGCCCTATATCTTTTTGGAAGAACCAGCTGTCCGTGACCTTTGGATCTAGCTCCAGTCTTCCTATACATCAACTTGTTTTTCATGTAAAAATCTCCCTTGCCTGGAGTTGTATGACAAGTTGACAATTTTCTGAAACAAGGCTTGAGTGTTTTATCCCCAGCCTGTGCCTTCCTCATCTCTTCTGGAGTGGTATCTAACATAATATCCTCCTCCTGTCTTGAGGTCGACCTGACCTGAAGGGTTGCCATATACACAGGTTTCCTTCTGCAATAGTCAGTGTCATGATTGTCCATCTGACAATTTTTACACCACCTTTTTCCTTGGTTGAAAGATTTTCTTTCATTATATTTCCTTTCATCGAATTGTGGGAATTTATTTTTATTTTCATACCGTGGCCTATCAAACTGGTGCTTACCTTTATTTTGATCCCTAGGATCAAATTTATTAAAGTTCTGTGGTGCCCTAAAGTTATCCACTTGTTTCTTTTTATTACCTGTTACTTCTGCTTGAGCTGCTTGATACCTTTCAGCAACATTTAGCAACTCACCCAGCCTCTCTGCACCTTGTTCCATGAGAAACTTTCTCAGGTCTGGAGCCATGGACTCTCTTAGTTGCTCTATAAGGACCATTTCCTTAAGATCTTGGGTTTTCCCCAGAGAAGTCCATTTCTCCAAGTATGTCTCTATTCGTGCAGAGAACTGGTGATAGGTTTCACCTGACAGTAGTTTAGCATTCCTAAATTTTTTCCTATAAAATTCTGCATTCTTTTCATATCTTAACAAAAGAGCCTGCTTTAGCATGTCATAATTTTCCTGATCACCTCTGCTCATTTTTGCAAAAACTTCATAAGCTGCCCCACGAAGTCCCTGAGATAACTTTAAGCTCCACCTTTCTCTCTCTAACCCATACGTGGTAGCTAATAGCTCATACCTATTTATATAGCTCTCAATATCATCGTCTTTCTCAACAAAATGATCTAAATGAAAGTTCATAGCTGAGGTTGAGGCTCCTTGAGTAACCGTAGCATCAGAGGCAAAGGGACTGGCACCATTTTCAGGAGCATGGCCTTGAAACTCAAACTCCCTTAGTCGTAACTCATGTTCCCTTTGTAATCTTTTCTCCTCCTTTTCTGCTTCCCTCTCTGCAGTCAATCTTCTTTCTTCTGCAGCTAATTTCTTCTCTTCTCTTTCTGCAGCTAATTTCTTCTCTTCTGCTTCCAATTTCTTAGCCTCTTTGTCAGCCTCAATCTGCAACCTCTTAGTCTCAGCCTCAGCCTCAAACTGTAACTTCTTAATTTCCCTTTCAGCCTCTAACCTTCTTTCGGCTTCAAACCTTCTTTCTTCGCGTTCAATAAATTTGTCACATTCCGTCGTGACATAGGCAACCATAACTTGCCCATCTAATCCTAACTCTTTTGCAGTCTGAACCGCAGCAGATCGAAATTTGGCCAGGTCCGCCATTGTCTATCAGGTAACTTAATACAATGTCTAACCAACAATTCAATCTCTAATGGACAACACAGGCACCGTGAGCTCAACCTTATTTAATTCCACCCAAGGATACCTTTTAATTCTTATATTCCCTGAAGTGAATTACCCCCAATATTTTTAATAGTTAAAGATTCAAAATCCCGAGAGCGAGCCCCCAATATATGTGGTGAAGTGGGATGTTATAAATATTTATAGGGGACTTAGTGTACTGACTGAGATCAGCTGTGAAGGTATCTATATCTATTAAGAGTAGTGTATTATAGATAACCTTACTTGCTACCACATATCTCTATATCTCAGTCAGAATTATTCTGGAATAGTGTGATGCTACGTTATGTGTCTAGGGTATGAGTATGGTGAAGTGTAAGTCACAACAACAGACAGATAAACAATTTAATTTAATCCACTACTCTTGACAACACTGTGACACTCACATACATATAACACTCTATGAGAATAGCTTACAGGAGACACTCGTAACTTTTCAAATAACAATATGTATTCATTTCTGTCATAAAGGCATATGTGTGTCCTGATTCAAAGACAAAGGAACCAGGAATCACAATCAATGTTAATTACAAGTTATGTACAGAATGTATTAATATGAATCTGGTAGTGACATATATTATTAAAAATATCCTATGTGTGTCAGTTGTGTAATAGTAGTATGAGGTAATACTGGTTTTGTTTTGTTCAAGCTCTGTTGGTAGTTGTCATCATGACTTCAATAGTTTGTCTTAAGGAAACTAGTATTGGAGATGTTCTCAGTTCCTGATATTAAGACAATTAATTTCCCCTCTTAATATTATTTTTACAAAGTCAATTCAAGATGAGGGGACATAATGTTGAGCTCAGCTGGCCAAATCTGCTTATCTTGAGTGATGGTGGCAGGAAAGGACTCCTCCGCTCGAATTCTCCCCTGGGCTCTGGAGACACCTCACTGATAGCTAAAAAGACCAAGGAGTATGCTGTCCGACTCGGGATTCAGCAAAGCTCTGACCAGGTGCTGCTCAGTACCATCAAGACCACGGTCCCTGAAATCAAGGAGGATGTACCTTCTACTTCATAACTAACTTATAATTTCTTTTTACACTGATCACAACACAGCACAAACATTGAGTTCAGAGCGTTAGGCCAACTGTCAGCTTCATTTGAAATACTTTATTCCAGTATTACCCTTCTTAATGGTTACTACGCCTCTGCACTTCCAGCATTATTTCTTTCTATTCAATCATCCAGGTGTCAGTGTACTGTTTGGCCATTCCATGCCGTTTTACTTCTCTCCGACACCCTCTGTTCAGGCTGGAGCATTATAGGCTTTACCTCACGTTTGCCACTGAACTACACATATATATATACAGGCATAAATCAACAATTCACATTCAATTTTCATTAAAAGATATTGAATGGTTCAAGCTTACCACAATTCATAGAATAACACAGATACGTTGATTAGCAATGAATTCTGGCACAAACTGGCACAAATTCCCATCTGCTTATCTTCCAGGCTTTTATTTAGCAAAATATAAGCTGGCTTCAACGCACTGATGTTTTATCAAGTTTATTTAAACAAGTGGTTTCGAACTAACGCTCCCAAGTGTGTATATCAGCGAGTCTGACCAATGAGGCCCCGTTTCGACAAGTGTTTGAAAAAATGTTACCCTTCCCCGTCTCCCTTGACAACGAAAGATAGTATTTATAGTCCGACCAATCGTGGTTAGGCTTTCATTTGTTGCGCTCCAATCAATTTGGAGTTTACATGGTAGACTATTTCTGTAACGTAAATTTTTTTCAAACACGTTATAAAAAAAATCTTATGAGCAGAAATGATTTCATGCTGTCAGGCATCCTCACTATTTTATTTTGGGTATAATTTATTAATTCCTGGACTATTTGCGTAACGTTTTACATATTCTTTGTCAGCAAGCCCTAAGGAACCCAAATATCCCAATTTAAAGGAGCTACGTGGCTGCGTTCAAAATATGTATTTTCTACCTCCTGTTTCGAAGATGTGCTGTCTGGGTACTGTTATGTTTTCAACCGTAAACCCATCTATTGTTATCTTTCCTAATAAGCGTTTTTTATGATTTATAAACCTAACTCTGGGATGGGTAATGTATTTTATCACTGTCCGTCTGAAAAAAAAGTTAGTGCATGTAGTCTTACACGCGTGATGGCAGCATTTGTGTATCGCGCGAAGCGTGTTTAGTGTTCGGCTTTCTGCCTCTCCCTTCCCGCTATCCTTTTGTCCATCTGTCTTTCGTTTTGGTAACGCAGTATAATTAATGTTAGGATTAATTTAGGTCATTACGCAGGGCCTCTCAATGTTTTTTCCAAGAAATACAGCACACGTTTCATTGAAGAAGGCGGGTAATAATACAGTAAGCTTTACTATCAACGTGAAAGCGTTACAATTTGCAGACGAAGCAGAAAACAAGGGGGATTTCGAGTACATTCTTTGTGACAGCACTGTTATTTTTCCATTGCTCTTCTCTTTATTAATATTTTTCCCATTTATTTCTAGCTTCTTTTTATTTTTTCTTCTTCTGCTTCCTGGGGTAAACCGTAGTCATATAACAAATATTAAATAAATTAACATCAATACACCTAAAGGTCTTTTATATTAGGACATGCGCCCTAATATAACCGACTAGGCTGAAAGAGACGCGCCTCGCCAAAACGAGGCAAAATTTTTTTTTTTTTTTTTGTAAATCGAATGGGAGCGAAGCGTTAATAGACTACATAAACTAGGTCTCAACTTTATGAGGTAGGGTTGTCGGCTCCGTTCCTCGTTGCATTTGCCTTCCTTCACCAAAGAGTAGAGTCGGGTACCTTTTTACAGCGAGACAGACTGGTGCCTGAGGCTTCCTGGTTTAGAACCCAGCAATTTTGACTTGAGAAGCAAGCGTTCTAGCCACTCTGCTACGTGACTGGGAAATTATTGGGAGTTTTTTGTTGTTGCAAATAACAGAGTTTTTTTTATAATTTTTTGTGTGCAGGGGTTCTCTACGTGGGAATAGTTTACATCCTCACTTCATCACCAACTGGTCAATAGCTTATGTGGATAAGGCGCAGGGGTGAGAGGGCAGAACCAACAGTTTCGAGTCCCCCTCCCCGTACCCCCATTAAAAGAAAATTAACTTTACGCCTGCGCTTAGTATTAACCCTTGTCCAACACAAAAGTGCCGGAAGCTGAAGAAAGCGCGTACATAATCAGTATAGAAAAAAACGTTTCTGTGACGCATAGAATAGAAAACATATTTATGCTACGCTTACGCTCAGAAAAGAAAGACGTTCATATAACGCTTACACTTATTCAGCTCCAGGGATGTATGACTCACGTTAAAAAACACAACAACAGCTTTAAAAAACGGGGATTGGGGGGGGGGTGCAACACATTGGTTAAATTACGATTATTAGACTGTGCTAAAATATAAAAAAAATGAAATAATAATAACCAAATAAGCTGCCTGCTTTAAAATGGCGCAAGTCAATATAGTGACAAATGATCGCTAATGTATTTCATTGTCCTGAATGTAATGGTTTACTGCGAAATATTCATTATTTGAGAACTGAAATTTTTCTCCTCCAATTTGATATTACAGTAAAATTCCATTTCAACATTTAAAATTTTGCACAAAAGGAATGGAATACAAATCCATTATACGATTTTTCAATACAACAGAAATACGTGATGTATATTTCACGTCTTTGTTTCCTGCATAGGACGGGTTATCTTAGAACGCCTGTCGTTATTATTGCGTGATTCCATCGTAAAACTGACGGCCATTTTTCGGTGTTGGCAGGGCCCAGGCACTTTTAATTTCGAAATGGGTCATAAAAAGGGGTTAAAAAAAGAGAAAAGTACTTTCCCCTTCATTCACAGCTTCTAAAAATGGTGTAGACTTTACAGTATGCTGTCCTCCATGACACACACTTCTAACCGCGAAAGTTAATTAAACTTTACTGGAAAATTAAGTAAGATTCAAGAATAAAATTACACATAAGTTTTTGAGAGTTATTACTAATAACAAAATACCGAATGTTAAAGATATTTCACACTCTGGATTTAGTGTTGTCTTGTAACAGATTTACATTTTGTGCTAAATGTAATCTGGACGAACTGTGCCACAGCTGTAGCTGAAGAAAACGCGAGTTTCTTGATGAAAATACTTTTTTGCATCCTGCCACGCTCATGTCCTTTTGCCCATAGCGCTCATGGCAGTCGCCATGGTTGCCCTGTGTAACAATGCGTTGATCAGAAAGAACTTGCATTGTCTGGTAAACTTAATGTGTGAGGTTGACAAGTTATTTAAGTATCCTACAAATCGGCGTTGGTGATCATGTCTCTCCACACGCTCCGGTCCTTAGTGACAGTTATCAACTGCGCTGTTGTCTTTCTTCTGTGTCATGGTGTTAAATTGTCCAGTTTTCTTCTTCTTCTTCTTTTGTTTCTGTAAGTATTACGCCAGTTTGCTGAGATGATCATGTCTATCCACAACCTTCTGTTTATCAGTTTTGCTGTTGACTTCTCATGCCGCGATATCAAACTGTCCCGTTGTCACGAGTTACCTCCCCATGCTCTGCAGTAGTGGCACAACAGTGGTCAAAACCTAGAGTATCTAATGTGGGTCTTCAAAGGTGTCAACCTTCGCACAAGATTACTCTTGGCAGAGTTGTAGATAGAAGGATAATGATGCTTCTACCTCAAGGGAATATTCACGAGATATTTCAGAAATCAAGAACAATGCTGAATGAGTAGAACGTTAACATTGTATCTGACACGCCACCTGTTGTAAAGATGGATATAAATAATGTGCTCGTTCAAGCCCCCAGCTGATTTAATTCAGCAAAAATTACTTTTATTAGCTCGAGATATATATATATATATATATATATATATATATATATATATATATATATATATATATATATATATATATATATATATATATATATATATATATATATATATATATATATACTAGCTGTAAGGACCCGGCGTTGCCCGGATTTTTCCTAGTTACTGTGTAGGAAACTTATGAAATATCAAAATAAAATTATAATATTTTGATATTCGAGTGAAAATGAATTTTCATTTAAGTTAATGACTATCGCATTAAGTGTCTATCTACGTGTCTTGTTTACAGTAATGGCAAATGCAAGCCGCACAAAATATTGTTATTCCTTATGGTTCTGCCAGTACAGTGATTTCACTTTTGCTTTTCAGTTTGCTTCCGAATGTTTCCAAAATACTCTTATTTCTTATGATGGAATCGCAAAGCAATTTTATTCTGCTTCCAAGTTTTAGCAAGAAGCAAATTAATAAGACACATTTTCTCTTTCCGACCTGGCGCACCAAGAAAGAATAGTCCAACTCATCCTTGTTTAACGTTCTTTCTACTGTTTTTCGTAGCACCTTCTTTTCAAACATATATACATTATTGCTTGTAAAAAAACACATGATTATTATTTTCTGCCATACATACATCAAATATAAAAGACACAGTGATTGTGTTGAGTTGTAATTTTAAACAGAGGTTTCTCATTTCGGTGAGACACGACCCATTCAACCGAGACACACGGATGACGCCTGTTATATTAGGACACATGTCTAAATTAAAGATCTTTCGTCTGGGTGTATTGTTTAGCTTTGAGCTAGTATATTTTTTTAAGTGCCAAAAATAAAACTTAAATATTGCATTACTTTGGCGAGGGGCACCCCGTTTGAGACTGGCACATGTACAATTTTAGAAGACCCTCTTTCTTTTTTTTTTTTTTTCTTTTTTTTTTTTTTTTGGTTGTTGCTCGCATGAGTTGAAGTGAAAACTGAAAAAGACTGCTCTCTTACAAAAGTTATTGCAGTCTGTTTCAGTTATGAAGTGCCTAGCCTTCGAAATACTATGTAATATTTGGTAAATAAACAGAAACTGCTTTGTAAAATGTAATTAAATTTGACATAAAAAGTAATAACAGCTTTTAAATACTGCATGAAAGTAATTTTTTTATATTTTCGCATAAAGCATTAGTGTCTGTTTACTTACTTACTTAGTCGTTCCCCTTCTACCGTGAGGTGTAGAGGTTTGGAAGAGAGAGCGCCAGACCATTGTGTCTGTTTAAATAATTTAAATTGCTATGTAAAATAAAGAAACGTAGAGTTGTAAATTACGACATTTTAGTAATAATTTTTACCATTTTGATTGTTTCCATTGAATCATAATTTTACCATTTGGATTGTTTCCCTTGATTAAGATAGATGCTGTTTACGAACCGGTTTTTACGCATAGAAAATATCTGTAGAAACCAAATTATGTTACCTAGACATGTTCTAAATTTTAGTACTTAAGCGGGGACGAAGGTTTTTTTTTTTTTAAATTCTGAAACACGGACATACCATACGTAAAAAAAAACGAATGAATGCATAAATCTGCAACGATCATAGCTATCTAATAATTTTGCTTTCTGCAACAACTAAAGATGTTACTATAAAAATAACTTAAAAACAATTTGAACGGCAAAAAAGCGACTTTCGAGTGAATTAGCTTTTTACATATGTTGATACAGTTATTTAAACAACCAGACTAAAGCCAGGCATTTTCTAAATTTTAATACCAAGCGGGGACGAAGGTTTATACACAAAATTCTGAAGCACCGACATACCATAAGTGAAAGCGAATGAATGCATAAGTCTGCTTTTTCAATCAAAATAAAAATTTATTCAAATTTTGACTACGCATTTTGAAAATAATGTAAAAACAATAATACCTTTTTTTTTTTTTTTCTCGCATGAGGTCGCATATTTTTTCCTCGCATGAGGTCGCATTGGCACCCACCCCAAACCCGGCTCTGGTCAAGACACATGTCCCAACACAAGAAGACCCAATGACAAACTGTGTCACTGTAGTGATCCTCTGTGTTCTCACACAAGGGACCTAATGACACATGAATGTCACTGTACCGGTCCCTGTGTCTAGACACATGATCCAAAGGCCAGGTATTAGGGCGTTGGGTTTCACAGCGTTATTTTCATTAAGATTAAAGACGCACAGTAGATGTTCATGCTCAGAGAACCTTCATTGGTTTTAATATATGTATCGATACAACTCCAATCCAATTTGAAACCGCTTGGCCAAATGAAAGCCATTAAAATTACATAGTTAAAAAAAAAAGGAAGTGCTACAAAAAACTGTTTTTTTCTTCTTTTTCCTATTAAAGTAAAAATGTTTAGTTAAACAAATTTAATTATCTTGTAAAATATGCAAACGTATGGTCATTAATAACAAACATAAAATAATAGTTTTAGATTTTCGTGTTATGTCCCTTGATATTTATTGGATATGTATTTATGTCATTATGGCCCCTGAAAAATAAATGTCTTCTATACATTTCTTACGAAAAACTAATTAATCATAATGTCATAATTACAATACTAAATTATAAAATAACTGCATGGCGTACCCCGGCGGTAACTAAAGAGCCTGTTTGCCAAAATTCATCAAGAAATAATAAGGCCTGCGGATTTGTATTAAGAACATAAAAACATACTTTGTCTTCTGGTTCTGGATCATACATCTGTAATGATTAATTCAACTATGAATTTGTCAAAATCAACATTTACAAATTTAATGATCAATTACTTTGAAACAAATGTAAATAAATATGACTGGTGATTATGACAAATTATGGTTCATCATAGATCTCGGTTTTGAAGATGAAAATATAGGGTTTTTTTTTTTATTTGGCCTGCTTAAAAATATAACTTAGCTTCCAAATTGCTGAAATGTTAGTGATGCTCGTTCCGTTAATTCGTCTCTGTGGCAAGGGCACGTTTCCAAAGGATTCTGGAGGTAACCGCTTCTGTTCAAGGCAGGGATCTTCATTACCCGTGGGATGTAGGTTTCACGTGTCGATCTCAAGCTTCGAACCACAGACAAGTACAGCTGGTAACGTCAGTAGAACTTCAAATGTTCTATCCAATCCGTACCACCAACTTTAGAGGGAATAATTGAACACATTCTGCTGTTAAGTATTTGTTTTCCTGATTTAGACCAGGCGTCTTTCCTCGCTGTCCGTCACTGATTCTTTTATCAGAATTTGTACTCTCCCTGAGTGTATACCAAAAAACTCAGAGGAGGTGATGAAAAATTACCATTCTTTTAGTTCATGTAATGAAACAATTTCAACTGGACAGCGGCAAATGGCTTGTGCCTGAAAGAACAACTTTAAGCATACATACAACTCATTACAAATGATAATATACATATGATATCATCATCATTCATTTCGTTTCTCCACTGGGGAGCTGGGATTACCTCTGCTTTTGGTTCTTCCGTGTGAAATAGCATGAAGCAATCTTCAGCGCTTGTTGTAGTGGTTCATGATTGTATCCTTTTCACATGCTGAGGTTGCCAGCCTCGTATGAATCTTTAACACTCCTTGCTAGTATAAACCAGTCAAATTCACAGCATAAAAAATTATGTTACACTCACCTCAATAATTGAGAAATCGTAGACTTCTTGCTCAGAAGAATAGTCCTGGAAACTTAACACAGATGCCTCGAACACACGTCTGGGGTATTATTTCTATTTCAGAATCCCTCTGTGACTTGTGAGTGGTCCTGTAGAATTCCGGGTTCCGTATTAATGTTGGCGAGTTTTCTACTGATGTACCGAGATACTCTTAATACTTTTTGTCCTGTTCTTTAAATTCAGAATCCAACTTTATTGTTTTGTGTGGCAAGGTCCGAGATGTCTACGTTGACGCTTTCAGGAATGCAGTGCCGTATGTCAAACTTTTTCTACGTTATATCGTAAGTTCCCAGCCAACGTATCCACTTGGCGTTTTCTGACAAACTCCCAATTAACGCAGTTATTTATTCGCGCCTCAAATGCCAGCCAATACATTCAACGTTCACATTATGAAAACTTTTCCACATGTAGTATTCTGTATGACTCGTGCGTTTAAAAATTTCAAACAGTCATCCTCCGTACATGGAGTTGCTACATCCGACAATTCTTGGTAATGGTTACGCTACAACTGTTACATTTTTCCTGATCATAACCAGGTTTTCCTGAAGTTTCCTTACATCATTCGTCCTGCTCGCTCTTCCAGATGTCTTCCAAGATTGCGTTTATCTTTAATCACCTAACCCTGCTGTCTTGTCGGAAGTCATTATGCAATCTTATGCAAACACTTCGTGCTCGCATTTACCTGGAGTCAATGTGGTATTATCACGTTTTAGGGACTCAATTAATATCTCACTGATGAACGATACGCTTGTCTGGCCCTGTCATGCATCGAAACGTGAAACGTGAACAATGACAGTAGGGCAAAAGAGTGTGCTAATAATAGAATAATGCACCTAATTCAGTACACACAACAAACGTAGTTCAATACTGCAGGAGAGGAGAGGAGAGCACAAATTGTGTCACACCCGTATCTTGTCGCTTTGTCGCCCTCTACATCTTTTACCTTAAGTTTTTCCTGTTGTCAAAATATATTCCAGCGTCCTTCTTTTTATAACACGTCTAAAGGAATCAGATTGCGTTCTTTAAAAATGAATAAGGAGTTTATTTTGCGCACTCAGGACATCCTCATTACGCTAGCTGCCCACGTTTATCTTAATAGTATTATATTAAACAACATCTCTGTGTCCTCCGGAAATTTTTTTGCTTGGTTACTAATTATCCATGACTCACTTTCATACGACCGGATTGGGTCTGTATAACGATGAATAACTCCCTGTCTTACATACATTGATCAAGATTTGTTGCATAAAATATTTTCCATTCTATGAACGCTGTTTTTACCTGGGCTATTCTACTTTTCTAGCATCCGATTGACAGAGTGGTTAGAGCGCTTGTCTATTGCGGCAAAGGTACCGGGTTCTAATCACGGTACCGACACGCTCCAGTCTACCCAGCTGTAAATGGGCACATGACTTTCAGTTAAGGAAGGAGAAGGCCGCGAAGAAGTGAACTGGTCACCCCACCTCTCGATGCTGGACCTGGTATGGTGAAGTCTCAAACACTTCACTCCCCTACGGCAGTACCTGCTATGGGACTACCTTTACCTGTATTCTACTCTTCACCTGTGAGGTACAACTTTCTGTCTGACGTCAGTGTGACGTATGAAAATCGATCCTCTCTTTAATCCCTCAGTTACCCCTTTCTCTCTTACAACTAAACAACTCGAGTGGAATTCCCACGCTTGCTGGTTGGTATGCAATAAGTTATCGTGCTAGCAGCCACGACATTCGCCCTTTGTTGTCTTCTCTCTCGGGCTATTAAAAAACTACTATTTCGGTATCTCTTACTGACATTCCTCCAAGAGGGCGGGCCACCGGCGGTCATATGAAACCTCTGATTAACACCTGATAATAGAATGGACGTTGAATCCGCTCGAGGTGCGATTTTGCCAGACATGGGCGAGATCGGACCGATTCAGTACATATGTGCAGTCTCCTAAAACTCATTTATCAGTCTGCCGCAGGAATTGTTGATATCTGCTAGCGCGAACTCTTGGAGTTTTATATAGAGAGAATTTCTTAGATTCGTGGAGAGTGTCAGTCTCCTGCATGTCGGTACCCATAATATATATTAGAATTTTGAGTGTCTTAACGTGTTAAAGTTTTTCACTGGGATTTATGTGTTTATTAAATAAGCATATTAAATAATTATAGCAAATTGTTCCAGCTGTAATGAGTAAATTTAATTTCTTGTTATTCCCCCAGTAAGAGACGCTTTAAATTAATTAATATATGCTAGGCGATTGATAATTTGAGATAAATCTACTTTTATTCATCATGCGTAATTTTGTGAATTACTAGAGTTTATATCTCGTGTTAAAGCGCGATAATATTAGCTAGACTCTTGTGGGTTTAAATATAATTTAAATCTGATCCGCTTGTGGCGGTCAAATATCTATATAACATTTGTTCCAGAATACTGACTATCGTGGTTTTTCTTTTCTCGAGTGGATTTATCCAGAAAAAAAAATACTTGAGTCCATAAACGGCACTCAACCCCAGAGAGAAACAAAGGAAAAAAAAACACAGATAGGAGATCCTTTGCTTATCCTTATTGGTTTTTCTAACAGTGTACCCACCAGACATTTCCTTAAATAACGGACTACTGTGTGCTGCCCACGGTGAACATTTCGATCGCGCTGTATATATTTCTACATGCATTACCTGACGTGAACTTTGACACATAAAATTAGCACTATCTAAGCGGGCGTTCCGAATTAGGAAAATTAATCATTCTCTGAGGAACTGGGGCTCCCTTGGATCAGCACCACCCATGAAATATGTCAAAGATACACAGGTGTTGCAATACAAGAGTAGTCGGTAAGTGTGATGGAATGTGGCCACAGACTGACAGATTGTAAGAAAGAGAAATGAATATTTCATATTTTGTACAATTATTTTACTCACTTCTGTCTTTTCTGGTTCACTACTACTGTTATATTATTTTTTTCCCAGGATAGATTAACTAAAGACTTTGTTCTTTCCTTTATCGTATATCCCTTTACTTTAGTATTAACTTTAATCTTTTGGGTTAAGTACCTGTGTTGGGATCTACTTTGGGGTTCCTTTACCAGAGATGAGGGCCTATTGGGTTAATAATGTGTCTTGCATTTTTGTGTCTGTAAACTATACTTTCTGATGATTGATGTTGTGATTTTTTTCTAGAGACAATAAACATAATACACCTTAATTTATCGTGTTGGTCAACCCCTGCCCATTATATGTTATCCATAGCTTGGTTCACGTCTGTACGTATTATGTCACAGAATTGTGTATATGTAAGTGGAGTGTAACTCGTATATATGAACCAGGAGAGAAAGTGCGTCTAGTTAAATATTGTGGTAAGATATGCAGGATTAGAGCAATTACTCAATCCAGAGACTGTCCTTTCTCTTACACTCTCACCATTGTGAAAAGTAAAGCTATTTCTTACCCCTTATTATCACATAGTTTACCATTATCACCTCTGCTCAGACGGGACCTTAAACATCTTCAACCTATCTTAATAAAATCTACGACAGTCAGAAACGTCATAGGTATTTTAATCTATTGATCTGTTTCACAACTGTTCCATTTACTGTTATGGTGAATTCAATCATGAATCATAACTTGTCTTACCCCTTTGTCCCTTGTGTCGTTCTGTATTTTTTTTTAAACACAGATATTTGACTGTTGTCATCCGGTGTGAACTAACTTTATCCTTTCTCAAAATATGCTCACTGCAAGTAATCTGTCACTAACTGATATCTTTCCATGTTCTCATACTCTGGATGTCTTCATGACGAAATCATTAACTCTATTAGCTGTCCACTGGATTCCTGGAAGATTTGTCTAAATCCACATATCTGTAGACGAGCCGCGGTAGCAAAGTGGTTAGTGCACTGGCTTCCTAGGTCGGTGGTCCATGGTTCCATCCCCAGTTGAGGTGGGTTTTTTAGACCGCAAACGGCTCCGGGGTCGACCCAGCCTCATGAATTGGGTACCAGAGTAACTCTGGGAAGGTTAAGGCGACCGTCGTGATGCTGACCACATCACCCCTAGTGTGCCGATGGTCAAGAAAATATGGACCTAACATCATATTCCCAATATGCCTCAATGGGCGTGTAATGGGATCATTACATCTCTGTAGCGTACAGTGGCGTTGTTGCTTTCCTGATTGTATAAGATTGGCTTCCACATAACGGGCTAGTGGAATATGTGATGAGAACAAGACGCTGGCGACGGATCGGACACACACTGATGAAACCTGTTGGTAGTATTACAAGGCAGTCCTTGTTATGGAATGTTCAGGGAGCAGCGCTGGTGTAATGGCTTCGGCGTTGTACTGGCGACCAGGTGTTCATCGTTCAAACCCGGGCGTCGGCGTTTGAAGAAATGTTTACGGCCGGAAATTTGACTGAACAGCCTGAACGGCTCCTGTGATAAACCCTCTGTGGATGGGAAGGAGCGAAGCTCCTGACCGGGTTGGAAGGAAAGTCCTCAGGTTCCCCAGCCTCGCAATGACATGTCATTGGGCCGAAGGGCTGAAAGCCTAAGTGCCGCTGGTTAAGGAAAAAAAAAAAAAAAAAATGGAATGTTCAGGGTAAGACAGATAGAGGGAGACCAAAGAACTGGAGACTAACGTAAAAAGAATGAAGGGGACACGAAAAGGCCTTGAGCGGATGGCACGGGACAGGAAGACTGGGTATACATTTGTTGAAGGCCTATGCTTCCGGGGAGCTGAAAGGTGATGACGATGATGTTGATGATGATGATGATGATGATTATGATGACGATGATGATGATTATGATGATGATGATTATGATGATGATGATGATGATGAATACAGGAGGAAGGGTCCCGTGACACGCCTACTGAGGTATATTGGGAATATGGTGTTAGGCCCATATCTTCTTGACCATTGGCACACTAGAGGTTATGTGGTCAGCATCACACCGGCCGCCTTAACCTTCCAAGAAGTTGCTCTGGTATCCAATTTATGAAACTGGGTCGACCCTGGAGCCGTTTGCGGTCTAAAACACCCCACCTGAGCTGGGGATCGAACCATGCACCACTGAGCTTCGAAGCCAGTGCACTAACCACTGTGCTACCGTGGCTCCATGATGATGGATGACTTCCACATAATATTGACGTATCTTTCAGACGCTCCACATATACAAACAGTGTACAAGACTCAAAAACAGAAATTTTTCTATAAACAACAGTTCACCTAATCACCCGTACATCCATCATTACTGATCTTTGACACAGACGGCGCAACCCAACAGACAACAAATTAGTTTGTATACTCCAAAGACACATGCACATTAATTATACACATTTTATGTAGAAACTTTTCACGCACGTTTGGAGATATGCCATGCATATTTCCCCGGAGGTCTCTGATGAGACAATGAAAGAATACGTATACTGCTCTGTCAGTCATATCATTAAGGGCGAACAATGTGAGGTTGTATATGGGGGCTTGCAACCTCATCATGTAAAACAAAATGCCACAGCTACTATCGCTGCTAGAACATGTGCTTTGATGTAGGCTTTTTCAAGGCGGCAATCTGCAGTCGTGATTCCATGATCTATAAGGAGCATTTGAAACGATGACAGACATACACGCATATCTTCATGTATGGAGGCACATCTGCTATCATCCTTATATGACCACCAGCTAAGCGAAGTGATGTAGTATACATAAGTGAAAGTGAACTTCTGTCTGTGAGGTTTATTACATCCTTATTGACTTTTGAAATCATGCACACACTTCCAGGGATTCCCCCTTGTAGTGATACAGGTTGTGAACACAGCATTGCACACTAAGATTGGAGAAGTCACTTGAGCACCAGACGTGACTCTGGCTTTTATCTGATCGGTTGTATGCTGGAGGATCTTACAATGGGCTCATGATAGGTACAGTATGTGAGAAGTGGCTCTATGCAGGACGTGACAATTTCTTGGGAGAGCCCAGAATCAGAGTACAGTATTTTAGCTCTGCATAGTTTGAGTTGAGAGCCTCCTTGGATGTCGCGGAATGCACATTGTTCCACGCACTCTTCCTCCTAGCTTGGGACCAGATGTGATGATCCTTTAAATGCAAGCCAGCTGGAGAAACTGGAGCGCATGACTTCAACTCAACGCGTTAAAGAATGGCAGATAAGCCACAGGAAAAGCCTAGATCTACAGTGTAGATAATACCAATGAGTCTTAACTTTGTATTGGCTGCAAAAGAGCGGGAAACTCAGCAGCCCTAGTTAAACAATGTCGTAGATTTTTGATAGGGGAATTAAGACTTGGGTTGGTCCTTTCTGAATAGATTTGAATAAGTGATAGCCACAGTGAGAGATGATAGTAGAAATAGATTTCCACGAGTGAGGTGGTAGAATATGATAGAGGCTGTCTCTGAGAACGAGAAATCTTCTCTCTCTCTGCCTATCTTCTACGACAGATTTAGAGGAGTCAGACAGTCTAAACACACACACACACACACACACACACATATATATATATATATATATATATATATATATATATATATATATATATATATATATATATATATATATATATATCCACTCACGCGCACGCACATTCAAGTGACGACAGTTAGACACACAGACGTGGGAAAACTATAACAATGATTATATAGATATTCTGGGAACGAACTGACCGCCACACTGGAATAAGTTTAGTTGTAGTTTAATTTATCATAGTAAACTTACGTCACAACATATAAAATTACATCAAAAAGGCATATACACAAAGTTAAAGAAAAATCAATGAATTGCTACAAGAATGATAGACCACAGTTATGATCTCCCTCGATGTTTAGCCCACAGTCCCGTTAGGAGAACGATGATAGCCCAAAGAGTCACAGATACATATGATTTGGGTCTAATATTTTCCCCTGTTGAAGGTATGAACTGACTTTGATAGCAGTATCTATTCTAAGGAAAAATATAGTTTAGCAACAAATCTTTTCATAAGGAAAGTTACAAAGTGAGTGAATGAAACGAAGAACATCCTTCAGTCTACTTTCACTCGGTTCTTTCATCAGGGCCCTGATTCACACAACCTTACCTACAATCGTGTTGTTGTTCGCAGTCTGGCGCAAGCCTTAGTGTACACTTCGTTAAATCTGTCTATCTGTGGATGAAGCGGATACCCAGCTCTGCAGATATTGGTTTCATTCACTGTGTCCGGGGAGCGTCCTCTTCAGGCGATCGTTCTTTCTTTACAGATTTAAGTTAATGTCACTTATTTCACGAGGTAAGAGTTAGGGTTTCAGCGGGCACACAGTGTCAGAGCACGAGGTTTCCCTTAATTAGGAAGATGACCGGTGGACAACTTCTCTCAACAGATAAATCTTCGTTGACCACACACTTGGTCAAATAATGTCGAAAAAGTTAATGTTTTTTTCTGTAATTATTCTCGCCACAAGGCAGCATGTACATTAGAGTTTGTGAAGAAATATGATCTGGCTCAAAGGCCCAGTATAAGCATTTATTCTTTTAAAAAAAAACCCGTTAGTGGGATTGGTATTCTGTCTATCTCTGAAGGCACACGCCCTGTCAGACAGGTGTTACTTGAAAAACCCACGTGGTTAAAGATATAAAATGTTTATGTTTCTCACAGGTATGTCTCTGTACTAAACGCCGGCAAAGTTGGGTTACCCCAGTATTCACTGAATAAAGAAAAAATCACATATCAAATATTTTACATATTATGTACTCAATATAACTTACATTTAAACTGCAAGAAAAAGCTTCTACATTAATGTGCGAATGTGATAAGGGTTCGTGTTGTTGACAAATGTTCTCTTCTCACACTCATGTATGACCGGAAGTCATCGACACCAACGACTGTGTACCTTTTCTAAAGTTTAATTGGACGTACACACTCGACAGCACAGATAGTGACAAATCACACGTTGCCATAATACATCATAGTACAGTGGACAAATGGTCTTGCAATGTTACATGGGCACTCATGTAGAATAATGGTATAATGGACTGTCAATAGCCAAGCACTCAGTATCGCCCATACATATATCATCTGACGTCACTGACTGAGCACGTCAGCTTGTAAACAATATTTCAGATGACTTCTAAACCTAATCTCGTTTAGCAACGATTCTTCAACATAATGTTCAGCACATATTTTTCCATATAATAATATTGAACCGCTAACAATGGGTTTCTCAAGTCTAATGATCACCTGTACAATCATAAAGTACAAATCTGACCAAGACTGAATCAAGCGATAATTGCAAAGAATAACAAACACAAATAGCATCCCTTTTCTCTTCTTGAAAGAAATCCTACATAAATTTTGTGCAAATTTCAATCAAGTTGCACCCAAGATGGCTCCACTCGTGAACTGTCACTCACGTTTGAATACAGATAATGAATCTGTTCTAAAGTTAGTCAGTCATACAACATTTCGTTGCTCTGTAGATTTGGTCATGAACAATAGACTGCATTCTACAGAATATAGTGCTGCTAGGAATCGAAGTCGTTTTTCATCGAGTCAAATATATTCTCTTAAACATTCAAATCGTAATTATCGACAATGGTGGCTTCGATCGAGAGTTCATAAGAGTATCTTTGATTACCTTGGTAGAGGGAATATGAAACTGCCATTCTTTGGCAAGATGAATAAACACTGGGGTAAAGCATACACATACTGGTCTTTTTAGACGACTTTCACTTTAAAACCACTGATCAACATGATCACATTTTATTAATACAAGGCATCATTTATCCGAACGGGCATCCCCATAGCAAAAGCATCGTTCGGACACAAATCCCTATCGGTAGATTTGGTATAATTGAATTACAAATCATCCGAGTCAACACTGTAGCATTACATTTCTACAAATAATTTCACCGAATAGGATAAAATACATTCCTATAAAACCTCTCTTGTAGGAGACAACAGAACATATATCTTTTTCAGGACTTAGATATCAGGACAAGGTAAAAATACAAGTATATAAGACAGACTCGTCCTACTCAGACAAACAATACACATAAATTCAGGCCATAGATATTCTGAAGCAAGAACAATCTTTTATTACCCAAACAACGAATAAATCGCAAAGTTAAAATGTACATCCGCGGAGTTCAAGGACCAGGTAACTCAATAATGCTAAGCACTTACTATGGTATAATATTGTAAGATATCAAAGACTGCACAGATTGTACTGTATCACCAAAATCTTTTATTACACTGCCACTTCTTGTATTTAAAATAATGAGGAATCAAAATAACATTACAAACGATTGCACCAAACTGGATAGTCTTTTTTGCACCCTTTTTGGCTGCTAAGTCCCGAATTCTCTTCTTTTTTTTTTTTTTTTCAACACCAGAAGCTTTCAGCCCTTCGGCCCAATGTAGGAACTTGAGCTTGTCATCTTCCTTGCTCGTACCAAGCCCATCAAACGCCGCACGCCCGGGTTTTCATGAACAGTCGGCCTACAACGCCGAAGCCATTACACCAGCGCGGCTCCCCCGAATTCTCTTCAACCTCTTCAGGACTTGGTCGACGCTATTTCAGGACTTGGTCGACGTTTTGGGTTTTTTTCTTCATAATCTACAAGTAAATCATGTACTTCTGAGGTGTCTTCATCATCGGTCACTACATGTATTTGGTTTTCTTCTTGCACAAAAGACAAAATTTCTTCGTCATTCAAAAACTGAAAACCAGAATCATTATCATCTTCTAGCCACATGTGTGCATCATCTTTGTCACAGTCCGAAAATCCGGGCATTGCTTGAAACAGTTCCACAACTTCATTTATACAATCATCATTTGTGTCCACTGCAGTAGTTTTCTTTCCTCCTTTTTTCCCAAGCAATCTACTCCAAGCCTTGTTGAGATTATCTTGTGACAGGGTGGTCCAAGCATCAGCTAACATATAGCAGCAGTCTTTGAGATTAAGCTTTTTGGAAAACGCCACCACACTTTCTTCATCTTCAGCCAACAATAAACGACGCAGGACTTCCTTCTTGTACATCTTTTTAAGCTTTGCTATAACACCCTGATCCATTGGTTGAATCAGTGCTGTTACATTGGGAGGCAGAGAAATTACTTTAAAATTTGCATCAACTGCATTCAATGTATCCGTCTCTGGATGAGATGGTGCATTGTCCAGTAGAAGAATTACTTTTTCCAGTTTTCTTTTCTTGTTCTCCCAACCTCTTCACATTTGGGATGAACTGATTTGTATACCAATCAAGAAATATTTCACTATTCATCCAAGCACTCTTCTGTGCTTTGTAACACAATGGGAGACATGTCACATTCTTTAAACAACGTGGTTTTTTGGCTTTGCCGATCATTAGCACCGGTAAACGATGACTTCCACTGGCATTCGCGGCTACCAAAATTGTTACTCTCTCTTTGCACTTTTTAAACCCAGGGGCAGCTGCTTCGCGCTGAGATGCAAGTGATTTTTGAGGCAATGATTTCCAGTATAAGCCAGTCTCATCGGCATTATACACATCCTCGAGTGAATAACCTTCTTCTTCCAAAAAAGCCAAGAATGTTTCTATAAAATTTTTTAGCGGCAGTTGCATCGCTAGATAAAGATTCCCCTTGAATCTCCAATTCTCGTATGCCATGACGAGATTTAAAGTTTCTTAACCATTCCTGGCTAGCCTTAAAGTCAGGAGGACCGTCAAGTTGATTGTTGAACTGAAGTGCCTTTTCACACAACAGAGAACCAGAGATAGGTTCCCCTTTGCTTCTTCTTTGCACAAACCATATATACAAAGCCTCTTCCAATTTCACATCTTTCGCATTTCTCATGGTTTTACGTTTCTTCGACCCATTTTCACTATCAAATTTCGATGCAAAACTCATAATTTTATCCTTGTTACTTTTAATGTCAGAGACGGTAGCTTTCCCAACATTGAAAATCCTCGCAAGTGAAGACACAGTTTCACCTTGTCCTAGTCTCTTGATAAATTCTGTTTTCGTTTCAATTGACAAAACATTGCGGTTCCTTTTATATGCTTTAGGCCTACTGGAAGATGCCATATCGCACAGAGAAATACTTGTACGCCAAAATTATTCTGCTGTAGTAGCAGACACAATTATTTTAAGTTGAACTGTCTGTTTAGCCAGTGTTCTACCTAGAACGCACACGTACACTGTATTTTTAAACCAGATATTAACTGACTTTATGATCTAACTGACTTCCTGTACGTAAGCGACCGACCATTAGCCATCCCATTCTCTACAAATTGTTCGCACACATTTGAAGTTTGCCGCATCAAAAGATTCAGAATTTTAGTCTAACGTGACTGTGGCATCTGATTTTTTTTTTTTCTGGAAAAAGTGTTCGGATAATTGGATGTTCGGATAATTGGGGTTCGGATAAATGGAGTTCTACTGTATATAGAAAATTTATTGATCATAAAACTCTCTGTGACAAACAACAACAACAATCTTCAACTTCTTCAACTTTCCAAACATGTAGGTTTCTCTGAGACCATTTTATTATTTTTTTTTTTTCAGCATTTTCATGTGTCCTCCCCACAGAGCATGGAGTCATCATCATCAGCCGGAAGTCTGCTGTAGCATGCTCTTGTAATGGTGGTTTTAGTGACAATTTGTTTGACGCCATGCACAATTATTGTACTTTTGGTTTCTTTTTTCTTTTCTTTTGTCTTTTTGTGACAAGTCTCGCCCATTTATACGTGAACGTCGGTTATACTAAGACGCATGTTCACATATAAAAGATCACGGGGTCCTGTCTACTCATTAGAGTAAATATAAATTCGCGACAAGAGAGATCCGTTGTTGGATCTCTTACACGAAGGTTAAGGGTGAAGATAGAGCCATAGTCGATACTGCTGGAGGGACTGAAGTGTTAGACACTTCACTTTACTAAGTCCAGCTGCATGAGGTGAGGTGACCAGTTTCCTTTCTACCTGCCTTTGCCTTCTCTTTCTCAAGAGCATTGTCATGTACTCATTTAGACTGCAGCGTGGCGCTACCCGGCTTCGAACCCGGCACGCAATAATCTTGCCAAGAGAGGCAGGCACTCTACCCACTCTACTAACTGGAATGAGATGTAATGACTAAAATGAGCGGTGAGGTAACTCCTAACGTAAAGCCGTAACCTTCGACCACTGACCTCTTTTATGACCCCATAAGAATGTATAAAGCGGCTTTTACAACACCCACGTAAGGTCATGGAGGAAACCCCCAAGTTTGGGTCGCTGTTCGGTCAGAGTTCATTGTGTCTAACTGCCACCACAACGTTTAAGGGGAGAGAGGGGAGAAAAAAGAATTCTTCGTCACTTTCTTCTCCCTTCCGAATTTTTGCCCTCCCACACTACTCACATTCTCTTTTTCCCTCTCTTAAATTGTTCTCTTTGTCGTAATCTTCTGTCATCTGGTTAATCTGATTTCGTCACTTTTGCGTAAAGATACTGGCGCACTAACAAATAACAGTAATACAAGCGGTTAGAAAATGTTAATGTATTTCCGATGACTTCCTCCAGGGTTCTGTGATCACAATACTGAGTCTCAATGTCTGACATTTGCAGACGACTGATGACGCATTGGGAAAATAAAAGATATGGTGCGAATACGTGCTCAGTGTCATGGATACTTAAAAGTTGTGTGGTCAATTTTTTGTTGTTGTTGTTTGAAGTAGTTTTTTTTAAACATATGGCGGCCGGCGTGATGCTGACCACATCACCCCTAGTGTGCCGATGGTCAAGAAAATATGGGCCTAACACCATATTCCCAAAATGCCTCAATGGGCATGTAACGAGATTCTTTACCTTTACCGTTTTTAACATGGAATATGCCAAGTACTAAATTTGGATCTATAGCACTGATAAATCACACATTAAGGAAATAAGCGGACGACATTACAAGGCAGTCCATCATATGGAACCCACAGGGTTAGAGAGGTAGAAAGAGACTAAAAAACACACGGAAATTCCTTGAGCGGAAGGTACAGGGCAGGAAGTCTTAACGCGTTTATGTTCAAGGCCTATACCCCTTAGAGAGCTGAATGGAATATATAAATATTGATTAATCTAGTCGCCTAACTGTGACACCAACTGTTGAGCTAAAGGATCCGTCGCCACATATATGTGTTAATAAAGAATTCTTGACTTGTTTTTGTGAGAGTTAACGGCAATAAAATCACTGTAGTAGATGAAGTATAATGTGCAGGTATAGTTCCTGGGAGGTCTCTGATGACACACAGAACGAATATGACTACTCTGGCCTCAGACAAGTCGTTAGAGGTGAATAATATAACGTTGTGCATGGAGCTCGGAACCTCATCACATACAAAATTGCTTTAGACAACGACTGCTGCACGAGCACATCAATGCTGTGTTGCAGGCCGCCACAGGCAGACCAGTAGCAGTTGTTGCTCCATGCTTCATAAATAGCGGAAGGAAGTACTTCTATGCTTCTGTTTTGAGGGTGGCTGGCTTAAAGAACGGGTTAGACAGACAGACAGACAGACAGACTGGCTGACTGGCTGACTGACAGACAGATAGATAGACAGACAGACAGACTGACTGACATGCTGACTGACAAAGAAGCAGTCAGACAGACAGATTGACTGTCTGACTAACGGATAGATAGACAGACAGACAGAATGGCTGACTGGCAGAGAAGCAGACAGACAGACAGACAGACATACAGACAGACTGACTGACTGGCTGAGAGGCAGACAGGTAGACATACATACATGCAGACTGACTGGATGACTGACAGAGAGGGAGACAGACAGACAGACTGACTGACTGATAGGCACACGGACGTACAGACAGACATACGGACATGCACACGGAAGTACAGACAGACATACGGATATACAGACCGATAGACAGACAGATGGATGGACGGACAGACAGACGGACTAACGTGCACACGGACAGATATACAGACATACGGACAGACAGGGGACTGACACACAGACAGACAGGTGGACAGACATACATACAGGAGGAAAGATAGACAGACGGAGGTACAGACATATTAGATAGATAGATAGATAGATAGATAGATAGATAGATAGATAGATAGATAGATAGATAGATAGATAGATAGATAGATAGATAGATAGATAGATAGATAGATAGATAGATAGATAGATAGATAGATAGATAGATAGATAGATAGAATGCTTTGTGTTATATTCACTAGAGATATAATATTAAAACACCATTGTAACGTGAAAAAAAACAAATAATTATTTAATTGTGATAGCAAGGCTATGGCTCCAGACCGTTTCTTTCATTAAATTTGACATTGAATGTAACTGCTTACAATCTCGCTACTTTACTACATTACCTCAAATTCAAAAGAGACCTGGAGGAGGAGATACCTCCGTAAAGATAGGTGCTTGAGGGAGTTGTAAGCGTCTCTGGTACCAACAGGTCACCGAGTGCAGTCCTGCGCTAAACATCCCGAATTATAATATTAAACTTAATAACTAGGTTAAGTTGTGGATGTTGAGAGGGAAACCGTACCCGAGTCACGTGCCTTATACAAAACACAAGTAACCTACGCGCACGTAAACAGTAAATAAATAAAAAAACATTGAGGTGTACCAGAAGCGACCCATGTTTAATAACATCTTATTATTCCACTTGAAATGTGTTCTTTATTTCGATCTCATTTCTTTCTTTTGCATTGGGGGGTGGGGTGGGGGGGGGGAGGGGGGGAAAGAGGGGGGGGGGGGGGTGAAACGAGGGTAGGAAAAAAACGAGGTAGAAATTAAGACAATAAGTTTAGCAAACATAGCCCGAACTTCAAACTGCGTCAAACTTTTAATTCTTCACGTTAAAAACACCGGCCTAGGCGTTCTACGATGGTAAATTTTACAAGTATTTTTTATTTTGTTCCGTTCCGCGTCAGTGTCATGGTCGTTACAAAAATATTATGTCATATGGGGGTCGCTCAGTGCTTGCGGTTATAATATTGGCCTGCCTCGCTGATGTAATGAAATCTAGTGTACGACTCCTGGTTCATCTCATCCCTTCTAAACTAGAAACGCGTAGATGTCTTCAGTGCATCAGTTCAGGTAGAGTGATTAGTGTATCGGGGGGGTGGGGGGGTGGGGGTGGGGGTCCGTGTACCCCTTTCCTTACGACTTTGTAAACCTTTATTTCAGATCAACCGCTTCAGTATCCCCGTTGTAATAAATAATTGTATTTTTTAAAAATAAAAATGAATATTTTGTGTTACTGTATAACAAAACTATCAAGTTGTCACATTTCTTTTTCAAAACTGGTTATTTCGTTTTTTAATTATGTAAATAAGGAGCGGGGGGCCTTAGCATTCTAATGTTTCATACCCCCACACCCCGCGCCACCTTTGGACAGTTCCTAGATGCACCAGTGGGTAAAGTTGGCCTTAGAGCATTCGGTGCACAGGGCGAGAAGTTTGACGTACACCCCCCTCAACCCATACTTGTAAGCGTGAAAGTTTTTTGAATGCATATGCTCTTTGGGAGCTGAAAGGTAATGTGGTGATTATCTCATACCTACGGGTCTTTTATATTTCGACATGCGCCCTAATATAACCGACTAGGTTGAACGGGACGCGCCTCGCCAAAACTGTATTTAAAAAAAAAAAAAAAAAAAATATGTGGTGGTTCTAAAGGGTGGTCCAAAAGTGTTGTCATCCAAATTTTTTTTTCCCCCGAGTTAGGATATTTTTCTTCTTTTCTTCTTCTGTTTCTTCTTCTTATTTTTCTTCTTCACTCGGCCTCAGACTTCTACATTAATGCCTCTAATAAAGCCAGAAGTCAGTTCAAGGTTCCCGACATCTCTAAACAATTTTTTGTTGAGAGAAGTAGGCTGTTACCATATGCCACACCGTTCCCTGCTGTAAGTTGGACAGGACTGGAGCAGATGTTCGGCTGTCATGGAGCTGGTGCCACAGGAGCAGAGGTCTGCTGGACTAGTCCTGTACCTGTCAGGATACAATATTAAGAGTAAGGGTAGATAACGACTTTATTGACTCCTATATGGTAAAAATTACAACGTGTCAATTTATTATTCATAAAGACCATTTAATGACTCATTAAGTCGGTAAGGGAACACACTGAGAAACCCAGCTGATCGCGTTACAGGGCAGATGCTGTGTTGGAAACCCCTTGATAACATAGACTTACTTTATTTTATTCTTTCATTGCACTGTTGCTGTGAGGCGCAGTGGGGAACGGAAGTTTGCGTTCTTGGGCCCAGTTGGGTGGCACTGGATACTAAGAGCACATATTATTTGGGTGGCACTGGATACTAAGAGCACATATTGTTTGGGTCGCACTGGATACTAAGAGCACATATTGTTTGGGTGGCACTGGATACTAAGAGCACATATTGTTTGGGTGGCACTGGATACTAAGAGCACATATTGTTTGGGTCGCACTGGATACTAAGAGCACATATTGTTTGGGTGGCACTGGATACTAAGAGCACATATTGTTTGGGTGGCACTGGATACTAAGAGCACATATTGTTTGGGTCGCACTGGATACTAAGAGCACATATTGTTTGGGTGGCACTGGATACTAAGAGCACATATTGTTTGGGTCGCACTGGATACTAAGAGCACATATTGTTTGGGTCGCACTGGATACTAAGAGCACATATTGTTTGGGTGGCACTGGATACTAAGAGCACATATTGTTTGGGTGGCACTGGATACTAAGAGCACATATTGTTTGGGTCGCACTGGATACTAAGAGCACATATTGTTTGGGTGGCACTGGATACTAAGAGCACATATTGTTTGGGTCGCACTGGATACTAAGAGCACATATTGTTTGGGTGGCACTGGATACTAAGAGCACATATTGTTTGGGTGGCACTGGATACTAAGAGCACATATTGTTTGGGTCGCACTGGATACTAAGAGCACATATTGTTTGGGTCGCACTGGATACTAAGAGCACGTATTGTTTGGGTGGCACTGGATACTAAGAGCACATATTGTTTGGGTCGCACTGGATACTAAGAGCACATATTGTTTGGGTCGCACTGGATACTAAGAGCACATATTGTTTGGGTGGCACTGGATACTAAGAGCACATATTATTTGGGTGGCACTGGATACTAAGAGCACATATTGTTTGGGTGGCACTGGATACTAAGAGCACATATTGTTTGGGTCGCACTGGATACTAAGAGCACATATTGTTTGGGTCGCACTGGATACTAAGAGCACATATTGTTTGGGTGGCACTGGATACTAAGAGCACATATTGTTTGGGTGGCACTGGATACTAAGAGCACGTATTGTTTGGGTCGCACTGGATATTAAGAGCACATATTGTTGTAGAATATCTGTGATGTTGTCTTACCATCTGTCTCTTGGTCTTCCATGAAGTCTTACTATTATAGGCTCGTAGTTGTAATTTATCGGGCTCCATTCTCATGAAATGGCCAAATCGCTTATAGAAATAGGTGCAGACAAAACACACATAGAGACGAAAACGAGACAGACATGAAAGGGATAATGAAAGTTCAGAAAGATCTTGTACGGATGGCACAAGATAGGAGGACTAGGCGGGTTTTTGTTGCAGACCTGTGCTCCTCGGGTACACGAGAGATAATGCACAAAATAATGATCATGTGATTTGCTGGCTACTTTCCAAAACAGAGGCAAAGTTGCCCTCATAGTTTTCAAGTCATAACCTCAGGAATGCTTTGCAATGTCCATTTCTCTGTTGTTGTTTTTTTTTTCTTTGCCTTCCGAGTTCTGACACCTCATTTTGTATGCAACGGTTCTTGATATTAATGTATGTATCTCTCTCATCTTATCGCACCTTTCCTCAGCTTTCCTTCAGGTAACTTATGTCAAGTCTTCTTGTCACGTGCCATCCATGTCCTCTTCATCACGTTCATATCTGTATCTAGCGCTCTTCTTTATTTGTTCCTTGGGCTCCTTCTGTCTCTCTTACCCTAGAGATTCCAGAACAGAGACTGCCTTGTAATGCTATCAACAAGTTTCCTTAATGTGTGTCCTTCCCATCTGCAGCGTCTCCTTCTGTTCATCTCTTGTTCCACTGTCACTTGTCCGATTCTTGTCACCAGTTCCACATTAGTGATCGTGTCATTCTATTTAAATCCTTCTATTCTACGCAAGCACCCGATTATGAAAGTCTACAGACTTTTGGTTGTTGTTTTAAATTATGTACCTACGTCATAATTATTGTCAAACTTATAGTGCAGGTCTTGAAAACGAGTTTCTAAATATATTCTTTCATTTGACTTGGAATTTATGATTTTAGAAGCTCTTATCTTCTGCCAGTTCTAGTTTAAATAGATGAGTTATTGAAGTCTATTTTTGATACAGACAAGCAGCACACACCGTCACGTGTTTCAGCTGTTACAAATTTTAAAAAAAGGTAATGCCATAGCAGGTACTGCTGCAGGGGAGTGAAGTGTTAGAGACTTTACCATGCCAGGTCCAGCTTTACGCGAGGTGCAGTGAGCAGATACCTTCCTCGCTGCCTTTGCTGTCCCTTACACAGGAGCTGAATCACATACACATTTAAAAGCTGGGTAGACTGGGGGGGGGGGGGGGGGGGGGGGGGGGGGGGGGGGGGGGGGGGGGGGGGGGAGAGTGGCAATATCAGGTGTACATACCGGAACTCGGTAACTTCCCCACATAAGACAGGCACTCTAACCGCTTAGCCATTCGGACTTGGAAGTTGTGGACTTTGTCACTTTAAGACAAGGAAGCCGATAGAGAAATCGACTTGTGTTCAAGGTCATACAATAAGGCAATATTGACAATTATAATTGGAGATATATGTTTCTGAGAACTCAAATATCAAGTATATATGGAAAAAAATATGGAGCGAGAAATTAAAGCTAAATACTTACATAAGACAACAGGTAAGAAAATACGGTAAGACACTGAATTAAACCGGTTCCCCCTTTCAGGTAAGCAAGGAAAACATCGTTTTCCTGTGATGTCAGCCTATAACCTACTTCTATGGTCCCCCAGACACTGACCTAGTTAATTCTAAGCGAAAGAAATTCGGGTGCGTGCCGAGTCATCGCGACTCAACCCAGCGCCAGTCGTTCCCACAGTTTCATTCATAAATTGTGGCCTACGTTTTGCGTAGTGCAGAGAAATTCGCCCGCCTGAGGCCGTTGCGTGACCTCAGCTCGTGCCCCGTCTCAATTTCACTTCTCTATCCGGCGCAAGGATACAACAATATTCGTCAACGCGCACCGTTAAAGGAACTACTTTATATCTATGGCATAACTATACCTGTAGGCAGTGACAAGATTACATATATAAGTTAGCGGATCCACAGTAAACGACAATTTATTTTCACAGAAGACGAGATGGCATTTTAAAACGGGGACGAGTGAACGGATGTGTTGTAATAAATAACTTTTTCGAGACATACATTCATTACTGGATTATTGTTATGTGCAATTTATTCGGGTATGTAAAATTATGAAAATAAATATTTCACGCATGATTATTACTCGATGTTGATATATGATTAAGACAAATGCTATACTGCTTGGCGCATTTAGTTCTAAGACATTTGAAACATACCCTTAACAGTGGACCACCTGTCGTTAATAAATAAATATATATATATATATATATATATATATATATATATATATTTATATATATATATATATATATATATATATATATATATATATATATATATATATATTTAGGTAGTCCCCGACTTACGACTGGGTTCCGTTCTGACGACTCTGTCGTAAGTCGAAGCGATCGTAAGTCGAATCAGCCTTTAAATGTTTTGACTTCCAAGTCCGTATTCCACCATATGATCATTTGTTACAGTAATACACTGTACAATAAATAAAAGAGTTGAAAGCAATGGTTTTATGACATTATTAAGTTTCTTCGTATACTAAAAAGCTTACAAACGTACTATTAAAAATGTACTGGTACTGTAAAAATGCAGGTAAAAAACGTGGTACACATCAGCCATCAGTTGCCCGTCAGCAACAATTAAGAATAATATGTAACAGTCTGTACATTAGCACACGCACAAATCAGTAATTTTAACAAGATAGCTCTTACTAGACATGATTGAGAAACAGTACGCACAATTTATTACGCAAATGAACAATGGAGACTCATGTATCATCAGGACGTGTTATCACATCCAATGGAAATTAATGTTTATTATCAAACTCAGTCAATGTTTTTAAAGTTCCTTGCAGAAAACTCTTCTTTACTCTTCTGTGAACATGTTTACATTATCCTAACCAATGAATGCACCTTAGAACATGACAAATAAAATAGCTTATGTTGAAAAACCCAGGATAAAAAAACAAAATTGTGAACATTTTCCCCATTAACAATTTTAATTTTTTGCTGTTGTAAGTCGAGTCTTTGCTAGCTGTATAGTCGTAAGTCGAGGACTATCTGTGTGTGTTTGTATATATATATATATATATATATATATATATATATATATATATATATATATATATATATATATATATATATATATATATATATATATATATATAAATGCCTCGCTTAGCGTTGTTAATTCTTTCTTGAGCGTTAACCGATAAAACCCCGCTACATGAAAACAGATTTCTCATGAGAATTAATAGAAATCAAATAAATTCGTTACCGAGGTCGGACAAAAGGATCCCGTCACACTAGGGGTGATGTGGTCAGCATCACGCCGGCAGCCTTAACCTTCCCAGAGTTGCTTTGTTATCCAATTCATGAGGCTGGGTCGACCCCGAGCCGTTTGCGTTCTAAAATATCCCACCTCAACTGGGGATCGAACCATGGACCACCGAGCTAGGAAGCCAGTGCACTAACCACAGCTTTATCGCGGCTCCGAGGTGCCATAAAGCTGTATTAAATTAAGTAAAAAGTGATAAAGAACAGAAACTATAAAGTTAACAATATTTATTAACTATAAGAAATATTGAACACAAATGATATATTATGTATATACTCAAAGCTAAAGGTAGTCCCATTGCAGATTCTGTCGTAGAGGAGTGAAGTGTTAAAGACTTCACCATACTACGTCCAGCACCGAGAGATGGGGTGACCGGTTCCCTTGCTAGCTATCTTTTCCTTCCTTAACTCAAAGAGCAGAGTCAGGTACCCATTTACAGCTGGGTATACAGGAGCGTGTCGGTACCGTGATTCGAACCCGACTCCTTTGCCGCGAGAGACCAGCGATCTAACCACCCTTTCAACTGAACGCTCATATATATACTACACTTACAAAAAATATGTACAAAATATTATAGGACATTAACCGCTACTACTTCCCCAGCTTGTGTCTACAGTTGTTATCCGACTCCTTGTTAGCAGAATGTTTTGTAGGCATCGAGAAAATGTTTACTGGCTCCAGATGTAGAAGGCACGGCTACTTGGTTGATGGCGGCAGAAGATATTCGAGGAGACTTAAAACAAAATAAGAAAAGAAAAGAATCGAGCTTGCTGTACTTTGCCACCATCTTTTACTCTTCAAGGAGCAACTTTGTAGCAAGTATGATTTTGTTATATGCGACGGATTACCATATAACTACATTCCTTGTTTTGGGACCACGCTTCATAAAAATGACAATGCTTCTTGGCTACCCAACCACCCTTAATGAGCTTGATGAGCATTTGGAAGTTATATTCCCGGCTCCCATGGAATTTACGCACAGCATAAGATCGAACTAGTTAAGCGTTTAACGGGCATACGGTATAAAATAGAAACATTGTTATATTGAAAAGGCGCTAATCCAGTGTTTCTCAACCCTGATAGTAGCAACGCCCCCTTTTGACAACTAATATTTTAAAAAGCCCCCCACCCTTTTAACACCCCCGTGCTCTTTATCGTGTATACACATACACAAACACACACACATATATAAATATATTCCACCATACTTTAAAAAAAGCACTGCAGTTAATGAGTTATCTTTTCTTATAATATAAAGAAAGAGAGAAAGCACATTTATAAAAGCATAGTTATATTAAATATGTGTTTAAGTACGGAATTATATACACCACAAGTTCATTATACTTGAATTACAAATTGGCGGAGAAAATGATATAAAATTAGTTCTTACAACTCCATAACTATCATAATCATATCATTTTAATAGCGCCCAAATAACTGCATATACTGTACAGTATATCTTCAAATCTGAATATTTAACCCTCTCCTTATGTAACTACTTTAAACATGAAAAAATTGGAAAAATTATTTGTTGGTAATAATGATAGTATTATATAAAAATTCACTTACTAATGAAGCTTAATGAGATCCTTGCGCTTGGTGTGACTCGGCCAGTTTTGTAATATTTGGTTCTAAGTTTGTTAAAAGAAGTCTCAAATCTCCTCTGTTACAAATCTGCAGTTGGTTTCGTTGCTTTTGTAGTAGCAGCACTACTGCACTGAACCCCTTCTCCGCAAAATACGACGTTGGGAATGCTGTAATTAGCAATGTAGTTTCACGCCAAAGAACGGGATACGCAAGCCTCTGCTGGATCCAAAATTTTTCATAATGTGTTTGACTGAATCGTGCTTTTGCCTCGAAGTCATTTTGTAGCTCAATTAATTCTTTTTGTAAATGTTGACTAACTTGTTCCACGTCTGATTCAAACGGATTAATCACCCAATCCGGTATTATTAGTTCTTGGAAATCTTTAAATCTTATGCTCATATCATTTTTAATAGCGTCCAAATGACGGCAATAAACCTCTAAATCTTAATCTTTAAGCCTGTCCCCACCTAACTGCAGTAAACATGGAAAATGAGAAAGTTCTCGGCGACTAAGATTATTTTTATATAATGTCAATTTGTTGATGAACCCCATGATAATTCCTTTCACTTTAATCAGATCTCATTTCTTTGTAGCTTAAGAAGAACCTCATTTAACTTTTCAAATATATCTGAAAGATAAGCCACATCGTTTCGCAATACTTCTCTTTCGATGCTAAATGTAAAAATGTACACAACGCCCCCCTGAATGGAAGTAGCGACCCCCAATCGTTGCGACCCATCAGAACGCCCCCAGACATCTTGAAAACGCCCCCCAGGGGGCGGTACCGCCCCCGTTAAGAAACACTGTGCTAATCGAACAGCGAAAGAGCGGGGGATTGTTGCATACACATTATCGTTCATTTACATCTGACCAGAAACCGTCTACGGACAAACAATTGGTGGACAGTGATTGATGGTAGACTGGGCGTAAAATAAGGATAGTCCCATTACATCAACTGTCGTAGGGGAAAGACGTGTTAGAGACTTTACTGTACCAGTTTCAGCATTTTGAGGTGGGATGATCAATTCCCTGCCTCGCCTTCCTTAACTGAAGAGCAGAGCCATGTATCCGTTTACAGCTGGGTAGACTGGAGCGTGACTCTACCGGGTTTTGCACCCCGGCTCTCTAATCAATCAATGGGATGCTCACACTGGACGTAATTCCATAAATTACTTTCCGAAAAAGGGCAGACTGACCATCGGGCATTCAGGCAGTGCCTGATGACCTAGAGCACTTGAAGGACCAAGCTCTCTTACCTTCATTGAACAAAGAAATAAGCAAGGGGTGGGGGAGGGGGGAGGGGGGGGAAAGGATCTGACGCCTAAAGTAGTACATACTTAATGACACTAGGTAAGATAACCGTGTCTTGCCTGTGATGAACCATCACTAAGCATTACCTGTTGGATGAAGGTAAATGGTAGGTATTCCGAAAATAAGAGGTGATCAGGGGCGGATCTAAGTACCCGCAACTCGGACTATGAGCCGGGGACCCAAAGCTCTAGGTCTCGCCCTGTCATGTGCCTGGGATCTTCAAAATAAAAAGTAAAAAAATGTGAAAACAGTTTTTAAAAACTGAAATGAAGTACAATACAAGTTAGCCGCGGTACAGCAGTGGTTAGTGCACTGCCTGTCTAGCTCGGTGGTCCATGGTTCGATCCCCAGTTGAGGTGGGATTTTTTAGACCGCAAACATCTCCAGGGTCGACCCAGCCTCATGAATTGATTACCAGAGCAACTCTGGAAAGGTTAAAGGCGGCCGGCATGATGCTGAGCACATCACCGCTAGTGTGCCGATGGTCAAGTTGGTCAAGAAAGTATGAGCCTAACACCATATCCCCAATATGCCTCAAAAGGCGTGTAATGGGATCCTTTACAATACAAATTATACTTCCGAGTAAATAATTGTGAGAATTTTTGTCAAATCCATAACTTCATTACCCCTACGTCAGTATCTACTATGGGAATACTTTTACTCTTTGTTTGTTTGTGCGAGCATCAATAAACGAGATTAATCATTACAATGTCATTGTTAATCATTACCAAAGTATTAATCACGGTGATGACTTTTAGCATTAATTATTTAGAATTCACCCCGTGTAGTAAACGGGGGTCTCCCTCATGCATGTCGTACAAGGCTACTAATACGACGCTATGTATAAAGCTGGCAGCCTCATACTGTAAAACACCCTGCTACATACACCACCTCCGCAAGAAAAATGATTGCGTCTTGCAGGTTTCCTGCAAGGAAGCAATTCTCAGCGGTGGTTGAATGCTCTATAATGAGCGAGAAAGAAAATGATGATGATTGTCATTTCGTGCTGTCAATTCAGAATAATTCTTCACACATAATTTAAGGGCGCAAAAGCTTACCTTTGCCTGGGGCGTCAGGAACCTTAGAACCAGCGCCTGGATATGATAGATGCTATAAAGTATGGGCCGTTTCGGGCCCTTTTCGCTACAGTTACGTATAATGTTGTGAGAGTGACTACCCCCTGTGATGCACGTTTTTTTGGAGTGCTTAAGTGGGCGTATGTGTTCTCTGGTTCACTCTAGCAGCTAGATGATGGCACCGTTAGGATGGTCCCTGGTTTAAATGCCTGGGGGGCCTATCATTTCTGTTGCTTATCTTTTGCCTAGCGTCGTTCTTTCTTTCTTGCCTGCCTTAGAACCAGCCATGAAGGTGAAAGAGTTTAAAATTCTTGGCCATTTCGAGCCCTATGAGCTATAGTTGCGTATGGTGTTCTCTCTTTTTCTTTCTTTCTTTCTTTCTTTCTTTCTTTCTTTCTTTCTTTCTTTCTTTCTTTCTTTCTTTCTTTCTTTCTTTCTTTCTTTCTTTCTTTCTTTCTTTCTTTCTTTCTTTCTTTCTTTCTTTCTTATGACTTCCTAACATTTATCTATTTTCGTTAATTATTTACCTTAGTCTATTACTCAAGCCAAGCACACAATCCATTCTGGTAGCTCCCATCTGTCATCAACTAACAGGCACTAGAGGATTTAATACAAGTACTCATTGTACTCAAGCTGAACAAATACACATATGGTTTTAAGGAACCGATATTCCCAAAATTGTTTCAAGCACTAAGTAAGAGCCGCGGTAGCATAGGGGTTAGTGCACTGGCTTGATAGCTCAGTGGTCTATGGTTCGATCCCCAGATGAGGTGGGATTTTTTAAGGCCACAAACGGCTCCTGGATCGACCCAGCCCCAAATGGGTACCAGAGCAACTCTGGGAAGGTTAAGGCAGCCGGGTGATGCTGACCACATCACCCCTAGTGTGCCGACGGTCAAGAAAATATGGGCCTAACACCATATTCCTATTATGCCTCAATGGGCGTGTAACGGGATCCTTTACCTTACTAAGTAAGAGGTGTGTAATGTTTTTGTTGTTGTTTTTTTTTTCCTCTTGCTGATCGGAAGCTGTGACATCTGCCTTTGAGGAAAGTCAAGTACATTCTTGGGCATGGTCATTTCGAGAAAGCTGTAGAATCATACATACCTCTTGGCGGCAGTATAGACAAAATGAGAGAAACAGATAATGATATCATAATACAAAGATGCATGTGGCAATATGAGGTTTCATTATTATACGGAACTCAAAACTTCAAGACCAACACAAAAATAAGAATCTTTAGCTCAAATGTCAAGTCAGGCATATTGTATGGCTCTGAAACATGGAGAACAACCACAAAGTTACACACTTTCTTAATTGGGTAGTTGCTCAGAAGGATTGAACTGATATGGCAAGATCACTATTGTAGAACTGATGGCAAGATCACCACTGTGGAACTGATGGCAAGATCACCATTGTGGAACTGATGGCAAGAACCAGTTATACGCCAATGGAACAAAATGGGAGGAGAGGACGCTCTCGTTGGGTAGGGCACACATTAAGAGAACTATGTGATAGCACTACAAGACATTTCATGTTGTGAAATCCACAAGGTATGATGAATAGCGAGAGACCAAAATACACACGGAGAAGATATATGGAGACAGGAATAACAGAGATTAAGAAGACATGGATGTCACAGAACAAGAAATCTTGATGACTGTTGATGATCTATTTTCCACAGGGAGCTGAAAGACTCTGCTTGCCGTGATTGATTTTAAAACGTCTTGCACAATGCAATCCAAACATCTGAAGAATATAACTTAAAAGTACATGATGCGTGATCCACCGAAGAAAGGCTGTTATCAATATGTAGTCTTCCTCGGTTAAAGAATACTTAACAAAATGTTAATTGGTGTTCGGGACGTGACTGAAGACATTTCTAACTGACTTAAGGAAGCTGGTCGTATTTTAGTGCTAATAAACTCAACTCAACGTATTTCTGGTCATGATCAGGGTGCCTTTGTTTTCCTATATGTTGTTGGTAATAGAGCTATATAATGACGTGTACGTCTTATGAATCTTGATGACCCCAGCCGTCGAAGCTGACACATCTTATAGAGTGAATCGTTGTCAGAAGCTGGGATGAATCTCGAGCAGTGTATTGGGACTCATTCGATGGAGCAGCTAATGTGAGTGGCATCGGCTGTGAATTACAAGCCGTGATAAAAGAAGCTCCCAGCCCAGTCACATCCACATATGGTATTGCGCATATGCATTTAATCTAGTAATTGTGATGGAGATGCAGCTGAGTCGGTATTGTGTTCCCTGGTCCGCAGTCATGTTAAAAAATGGCAAAACTTAGAGTGTAATTTAGGGGAATTAACCTTCCCTCAAGATCACTCTTGGCAAAGATATAAATAGAAGAATGATGCCTCTACTAAAGGGAGCCTCACAAGATTTTAAAGAAAAGCAAGCACAACAACTGAGATCATCTTCGCTGTTACTAACTTATTATTATCTGTGAGGTAATATATTGTTGCTCGTATTTCTGAGCGCTCAGCTGAAATTTATTCAGCAAAATCTTAATCTAATAGCTCTATCTTGTTATGTATTTAGAACCAAATGAGCCATACAGGTGCAGAAATACACTTCACTCAATAGGGATCGAAACAACTATAGCTTTACAGTTACAGATAAACAAAATGCTACTTTCTGGTAGTTGATTATCACAACTAATTCCATCTGCCGGAAGTATTACATCATGTCCGTGTCTTAATCTTTACCAAGATTGTTATCTTCTTACATCCCCGTGAGATTGACCGTGTATTTGGGCACGTCATGTTGGTAAACTAGCACCTTGTCATGCGACAACATGGTTTCATGTATCTTCTGTCATAAAATTAACAGTGATACAACGTAAAAATATCTCCAAAGGATAAAATGTAGGGATAAAAAGAATGCATAAGTTACTAGAAGGCATGATCGCCCACGCCGCGGGTCACTACCCTCCATAAAAATTGACTTGCTAGACGGGAAGTCAAAACGGTTACCATTTGAACGGGATGAGAACGGCGGATCAAAAGGAAAAAAATATGACTGAAAAATTGCGTGAGACTAGCAAGGCTAAGGAGACGCAATGGGGGGGGGGGGAAGGAAAAATTCACGTCCCCAAATTGACACGAGGTACGGAAAGGGACGCTTATGCGATACCAAGCCTTTTATTTGAATTCAGCGGCAAAAGCATTACAACGCAGATGCTTGAAATATTACAAAATTAAAAAAGTAACTTTTTCTTAATACTAATGTTAGGAATATAAAAAATTAGCTGGCCGGATGGCCCATTTTGAGCAGTGAAATAATATGCTTTTATTTATACAGAAGGATAGATAATAATGAAGACATTGACAAAAGACTGTGTTGTTCACATCAGCGAAAGACTGCATTGAATCAAACATGTCACTAATTTGCACAAAAACCGCGACCTTGAGACTCAAGTGTCCAAATCTAGTTAGAATGAAAGAGAGGGACATTGGTGGGAGCTGTGGCTAAAAATAACTTTAAAGACAAAATTTGTAGAGGGGACGGATAGGTTGGTTCAAAAACCAAGTACGTTTTTTGTGAAAACGCAAGTAGAGACGGACGGACTAACAGATAAAAATCCATACTTGACTGAAGCATGACTGAAATGACTTTAGTGTAGGAAATTTGAATTTGAAAAAAAAAACACAAGGCATTGATTGGCCACAGACAATCATATTATCAGCGCTCAGACGCGCTTTTTTGCCATTCCTCAATAGTTGTCCAGTGATAGACACAGTAAATTTTAAGTGTGGTGATTTCCAATGAAGTAAATTGAAATAAGTTCAGGGACGCCATACTATAGCCAGCAGCTCAGCTGAGTTTTGCTAGCATTTCTGTGTTCTTTATTCATAATCTGGTGAGATTGAAATTATTTCTTTGTATATTTTAAATATTGTTTAATGTTTCGAGTGATTTGATACTGCCATATCGAAATCTAGCCTTACAACAAGTAAGGATTTGCTCTAGACCCCCCGCCCTAGTTCAGGGTCTAGGGACAAACAATATCTATAAACTCCAGCAAGGATTAGGAAGGACAGATCAAGTGTTGAGACAGTGGAACATATCACCTATCCTATTCTATGGCAGGAAGCTAATAAACATATTTCGGAATATGTAGTCTGGGAGAACTTATCCTATGTGAAACCAACTTGGTAAGACGTGTTGTATGGTCAGAGAGATCTGACCCTGTCTAAGTGGTGTTATTGTAAATTGTTACGTGTAGAAGTGGCTCCTTAGGTAAGGTTCTGAACCTAAACCAATACTTTATTTCATAGCTGTGAGTTTTTTATATTGACACCAAAAGGTGGTGTCAAATGCTGGGTAAATAATTGACAGTGAGGACCCGTGCAGTGTCGCATCACGGCAGAACAGCCTTGTATTGATCCCAAGCACGGAGAGATGGGGCCATCCGATATATTGCCCCCAAGCACGGAGAGGTGGGGCCACCAGATTCCAGCACCAGAACTACTCTTTCAAAGTTACGTAAGCAGGCTGGTCTGCTGGATTTACACCAACTTCATAGACATAGCACCCAAAGTGAATTACTACTAAAACATCCCATTTCCTTCTATCATTAATGGACAATGTTTGGTAGGCTTAGACAGGGAGGGATGAAGCCACCCCAACAGCACATCTATTCATCGTTCTCCCAGGGAAAATAAAATTATGAACTGTAGAAATATTAACTAATCGTGAAAATTGTATACGTACACACCTGTTATTTATCATGCCATTTATTCATGCCATTCACTCATAAATTCCAAAATCTTTTCATATGTTCTGGCCAAAATAAAACCTTGGTTCAGAACAAATAAATTTAAAAAAGATTTACTTTCTAAAATTTCACCAGCTGAATTTAGTTCATTGTGTTCTAAATTTTATTGATAATATTATATTATTTAATATCTGTGTGTGTGTGTTTGTATATGTCAATACAACACATTACATTCAGTACCCTAGATTTTAACGTAGCCACATTCATTAGAAAAAAAGATAGGTGTGAGGTCGTAGTGGTAGCAAGAAAGGCCTTCTGAAAATTCACAGCTACATTTTATCTCAGGAGCCTTCACAGCTGACCTCATACATCACACTTAGTAATATCACCATCATACAATACCATCAAAACCACTACATCTTCCCAGACAAAAAGTATGGGTTAACAATAGGAATGTCGGTCAGTGTAGATTCTTACTCCGTCTGGAGCTGGCGATTAGGAGAAAAGTTAATGTGGCAAGTTCGCTCTTTCGCTAAGCGTCGCCGATAACAAAGGGGAAAATAACAAGGAGAGAGGGGTGGATGAGAGGTGTGACTAGATGTGATAAGAAAACTCTGAAGGATGAAAGCGACAACAACGACGACCGGAAGAATTAGCACGTAAAAGGAATAGCAGAGTAATAATGCCGGTGAGGAGTGCAGACCAGAAAAAAGGGAAGAAACCTATTTTGTGACAGCAGGTAGTGCATATAAAACAATAAATCAATATCCTTTATAACTGTAGTTACCATGGAGATCTTCGCTAGCACATTTCTTGTTTTGACAAAAGTAGATTCCATGAAGAACAGACTACCCCTGAGAAGATTCATCATCATCATAACATTGTCATTACCTTTGAACTGCCCTAGGGCATAGATCTTCAGTAAATTCATGACACGTTTTCTTGAGATTCAAACCTTTTGACTAGGCCTGATTTTAAAAAGAATCTGTAACAATTTTTATTTGAAATGAACAACAGTGGAAAGTGTGTCCGATTTTGCAAAATTGACTAACTGTCAGGCAACCAATTAAATAGCAGACGTCGTCGTTATGTTACAGCCAGGGTTAGTTTTGGGGTTAAAAAAAAAAGAATAAAAGTTAGTCCAATAGCAGAAACGGCAATATAGTATATATATATATATATATATATATATATATATATATATATATATATATATATATATATATATATATATATATATATATATATATATATATATATATATAAAATGAAGCACAGAATAATAGACACACCGCCATGTTGCTCAATTGGCTACCAATAAGTAGGCCGTGTCGCTTGGAGTGATTTAAATATCAGAGAGGGTTTTCGTTACGGGTCGTTCTGTCTGTCCAAAGTATAACAAAAAGTATGTGTCTGGTTGAATGGAAGTATGTGATGGATAATGATTTGCAGCAGAGTTTGTAGGCGGTAAGCTGGTATTTTATTGCTTTGTTTTACACGTACTTCCTCAATGTTTTTCTGAAGTCATTGTTTGTTTTTAATCAGTCCAAGCGACACGGCCAACGTATTGATAGCAAGTTGTGCAATAGGGCGGCGTGTATCCATTATTCTATTATTTTCTATCATAATTTCTATCATCACAAACAATTTATACAAAGTATTATAGGACATTAATCGCTGCTAAACACAGAATAATAGACACATCGCCATGGTGCCCAATATGCTACCAATAAGTAAGCCGTTTCGCTTGGAGTGATTTAAATATCATGACAACTTGTCATGTTTATTCTTCTTACTGCATCCATTATTCTGTGATTTTCTATCACAATTTCAAACCGTCATGTATATTCATGTTACTGCATCCATTATTCTGTCACTTTCTATCATAATTTCAACCTGTCATGTATATTCCTGTTATTGCATCCATTATTCTGTGACTTTCTATCATAATTTCAACCAGTCATGTATATTCCTGTTACTGCATCCATTATTCTGTGACTTTCTATCATAATTTCAACTTGTCATGTCTATTCTTGTTATTTCATCACCAGCTTACAGCCAGGGTTATCAAACATTGATCAAATGTATACAGACAACATCTTCCATCTTGAGCTGGACCAGATAGTGCCTTCCCACTGCGGAGAGTTATTTGAAATGTACAGTGCTGATCATAGCGACGATTTCAGCCCGTCTGATAATCTTCTCGATTACAAACAAACCAATGAGCAGCATTATGCTGACTTCGGGCGGAGTATGACCTCGACATTTGTAAATAGTGAACCATTGCACCATTTTCCCACTGGAAAAGTAACGGATAAGAAAGATCATGAAAATAGTTCGCAGCCTCAGTGTGTAAGGCCATCTGTAAACGAGTCCATCATGAGTCCCATTAATCAGAGATCAAGTAACTTCGCTACCCGTCAAAACCCTGTTAACCAAATATGTCATCAAGGAAATCCTTTACACGGAAGTCTTCCAGGAATGCATCTTCTGGAAAAGCACAGTTGTTTATGGCCAACGGAAGTTTCCAGCCCAGATTTTTTCAACGAGAGTCCATATGCCTTACACAACGATGATTTTTCTTCTGCGACTTCGGAAGTAGATCTATTTCACCAGAAGAGTTCCAGTTTTGTTAATCAACAATCACGTTTTGACAGCTTGATGAATGAAGATGATACTTGTAGTTTATTACAATATGGACACACTGAAGCGAAACCTCTTAGCGTTTTTACAGGCAACAGTATTCATCAACCAGCACATATTTTTCAGCACTGTAGTCCAAACCAACAAAACGTTTATGAAACGGGTGTGTCCAAATCTTTGTGTTCCTTCAGTCAGATCTCCAAAAGTGACCTTGGCATTTTACGTATGCCCAGATTTATGGATACAAAGGAACATGCGACAGCTTCATCTCTGTCTTCACTCTCATCATCGTCATCATCATCATCGTGTGTTAGTTCTAGAAAGAACGATATGCAGCAATATAGGCCCAATAATTGTTACGTTGATACTCCTTTCAAGGAACCTCCAAGTTACGATGAACATATTCTGACCCACCCCATCAGTCCCAAAGTTCTTATGTCTCCCGGAAGTGACGTCACGATTTCCACAGAAAATGGTAGTTCTCCTGTCGCCCTGGAGAGCGAAGACACCTTTTCCACAGCAACGTCTTCCAATCTTCTCGATGACATAATGGAGTGCATTCAGTTCGATGGTAGGAAGGAGCCTTCAAAGTCTTCACTTAATAAAAGTAAGGGTGCTTGTTTATATAAGTATTATGTCATTTTTCTAACCTTTCCTTTGCAATTATCTTTGATGTATTGTTTTAATGCAAACTTCAATAAGCCTTCAAAAGTGCTACTATACCATCTATAGTTAGTTAGTTAGTTAGTCAGCTAGTTAGTTAGTTAGTTAGTTAGTTAGTTAGTTAGTTAGTTAGTTAGTTAGTTAGTAGTTCCGTTGAGTCATAATTGACCAGGTGATAGCCCTCAGCTGCTTTATTTTCCCTAATGTTCCTTTCAGTGTGTTCTTTTCTCTTCTGCTTGTTATGAGAGCTTCTTTTCGCCCAATCGGAGGAGGCGCCGTAAATAGCATCGCCATTTGATCTGATCGGCAGCTTCATCCTGCCAGGTCCAGCGCCTTTATGTCTCTCTTGCACACATCTCTGAACCTCAGGTACGGTATCCAGACTGTTCTTTTGACATCTGCAAGTTATTTGTTCTATAGATGTGTGAAAAACATCTGCAAGTTATAGGTTCTATAGATGTGTGAAAAACATCTGGTTGTTTGAAGAAAAAAACAAAACTATTATTCTGCCGTCCTTGGTTACTTTACTTCAAGCTTTATATTTGTTATCTTCTTCTTCCTCTTCTTTATCCTTGTCGTTTCTTACAGAACATGAGCCATACTGCAGTTGTTCCTTCCAAGTCCGTATCAACTATTTTCCACCCATTAAGGACCACGGAGCCAGCACTGTAAGACCCCAGGAAGCTTTCACCAAGCATTCGCTGTTACAGCTGTAGTAGATTAAAGAATATCTTCTTTTTCCCCCCTGCCATATAACCACATCTAGTTCTCGCATAAAGCGGGTTTCTCTCATCGCCACAAAGTTTTTTTTTGGTCATCGGGGTTGGCGAAGGCGATACTGTCAATCAGATCTTTTTGTGGATTCGACATGTTGGAGAACAAATTCTACAGATTTCATGTCTTCCCCACGCAGACACTTTTCTGTAAGCCACATTTGTAATTTGTTGAACAATTGATATTGAGTCTGCAAATGCCTGTTCTCAGACGTAAGATTATTTTTTGATCTCTTCTTGACAATGGACGCTTCTGGTATATCATGTGCTATTCTGGTATATCATGTGCTATGTGCCCCTTTGTCATGACCTGATTAATCAAATCAAGGGCTGGGTAGTTCTCAGGTGTTTATGATGAGGAAAAGAAAGAATAATGTTACTAGTCCCTCAGTTATATTGTAAGAGGCGACATACGAGGTTGTTTTCGAGCCTAGCAACCTCATTATGTAAAACAAATAGCTATTTAAACCACAGATTTGAGGAAGCATACGGTTGCTTTATTGTAGATTACCTGCAAGAAGGCTAACAGCAGTTAAGGCTCCATGCTCCACTAGAAACGGAAAAAGTGGAAATAATGATGAAATAATGATGAAATCATATGAAATGTCGTCCCTGATGGGGTAGATGACTTAGAAGATATTCAGTATTTTCTCTAGTTTACAAAGATGGTAAAAATGATAGAATTTTAAAAATTTGGTCTAGCCTTGATTCCAACATGAAAAGAATAAAGCAGAAATGGAAAAACTTTGAATGGACAGGGCAAAACAGGAAGACTTTACATGACATACTTGACGGACTGTGTTCCACAGAGACCGCTCAGATTGGTACATTTTTAGTTTCCAAGTTTTTCTTTGTCTCTATTTATCGTGTAGTCAGATCAGTTCTGTTACTAATGAAACTGTTGCTGTTATCAATGTAATCTTCTGATTGATTCGTTATTTACTTACTCAGTTTTACAAGAGATGCTGTCTGATTAGTCTGTGTGGGCGTAGAGCTGTTTCATTTGTTTAAACAAAGCTCTGTTTGATTGGTTTGTTTGGACATAGGGCTATTTAATTGGTCAGTTTGAGCATAGGAAGTTTGATTCTCGTTTATTAGCTCATTTAAGTTTCCTCTGATAATTTTGTACGACTTAGGATATCTTGACGATATCTTCTTTCTCGCCAAAATGTTTCTTTGAATTTACATAAACGAGTCATTTTCTTTTCATCATTATCACTGCCTCTCTGCTCCCTAAGGAGCATGCGCCTTCGACAAATGTATGCTTCCTTCTTGTCCTGTGCCATCTGTTAAAGATCTTTGCCTTCTTTATCCGTTTTATGTATGTATCCAGTTCTCTTATCCAGTTGTTTTTTCCATCTCACTCATCCCTTCTAGCCCTGTTGATTCCGTAACAAGGACTGTCTTGTAATGCTATTAATAGTTTTGCTCCATGCGTGTCACATCAAACGCCAATGTCTTCTTCTCACCTTTCTCATCTAAGCTTACCCCAAAAGTGGACTTAAGCCGTTTTGATCCACATCTGTTTATTTGTTTTTATCTTCCAGAAGGAAAAGATAGCCCACATACTCCAGATCTCGACGTCTCTGACATGTTTTCAAGCACACCTGATACCAGGGCACAAAAGAACTCAACGACCAAGTCGAAGGACGGGAAGGGAAATCAAGGAGATAAAATGAGGGAAATTGCTTCATTAATTTTGGCAGGTTAGGAACTGTACTGTTTAATTATCTTATTTTCACCTGTAAAACTTTCCTTGTTGTGTGTGTGTTTTTATTTTTTGTCTGCGTTATCTGAGTTACCGTTGTTATTGTGTACACAATAGGCAGCTAGTACTGTACAGTTTACTTGAAAGTTACCATCGTATAACAAGTTATAGTTACCATCAATAACAAGACCAATAAATTATCATTACTACTACCACCAAAGTCAACACCACCATCATTACCACTACTGAAAGCTATCATCATTACTTCTGTCGCTCTTTATGAAGCATGAGGGTCCCCAGTTCAGTAACCTCCGTGCTGGAAGCATTAGGCAATGCACTTAAACATATTCTCTTGCGGTGACGGTCTCCGTCGCCCCGTGTACAACCCCACATTATTCAACTCTTACGATACATTCAGTAGATCATGAAAATCATCAATAACAGAATTAAAACTAACGTCACTGAAATCGTTATGAATATTCTTTTTGCGCCTGTCACCATGACGATCACCAAGACAACTATAAACTTCCATAACCACAAAAATTATCACGAACCATCATCACTACAAACACAACGGATATCACCATCACCATCACCTCATCACCGCGAACATCCTCACAAACATTATAATGGATGATATTTGTCCATGTGAAGAGTACAAACAAACAGTGGAACATGTACTCTAATACTGTCGGGTCCATGAGGGTAGCAGTGTGGCGGCGTGGCCTTCTATAACCCAGAGGAGAGAGAAACTGTATTTTGGTGAGAGAAGCATGAGACGGACCGCCAGCCTTATAAAACAGATAGACATGGGTATTTGAGAGCGAACGATAAAAAAGAGAAAGAAGTATCATGGCAAATATAAGATACAACATCATTATATGGGGTACATTATCGTTATCATCATGTCTCCTTTACCAAAGTTCTATGAAATATTTTTCTGAACTCTGAGAGAATTATTTATAGGTAACAGTTCTTTTAGTTTGTCCATGTCCTTTTTTTAAAATTCTCTTTATATCTGTCGTTTTCTTTTGCAATAGTTCGTCTAATCAATAATAAAGCAGAAACACTCTAAAATATTAAAATTGAAGGTATATATAATATCAATATAAATATTATTACACGTAAAAGGCATGGAAGTCACTAGTCATTCAATCTATCAGTCAATCGATCACTCAATCAATCGTTCACCGAAGTTAGGTTGTTATTGCCTTATATTCATCAGTTTTCCTTTTCGCTCGCTATGGAACACGGAGTCACCACTCAGGTGGCTTCTATGAAGCCAGTGCCATAGTATTCATGTGTTCTTGTAGCGGTGGTGTCTGAAGCAATATGTTGTATTTGATGAGGCTCCTAGCCCTTGCACAAACTTCATACAAGTTGTTTCTTACGACATGCCTGGGAAACCAGTAGCCATTTTAATTGCCTGTTACACCAGGGACCCGGGATCTGCGTGGGGATTGCTATAAATAACCATATAATCAGGTCTTGTACAGTCTGTTCTGTGTCTTCAACAGGGAGTGGACAAGTCCAGCTATGGCAGTTCTTGCTAGAACTCCTGACTGACAGCAGCAACGACAACTGCATCAAATGGGTAGGCAACAAGGGAGAGTTTCGCATGGTGGATCCAGAGGAAGTTGCCAGGAGATGGGGCAAGAGAAAGAATAAGGTAGAGCATATGTGTATAGAAAAGGTCAAAGGTTGATTACTTTAAAAAAATAGCTCGTAATCAATAGATGAAGATAGTAGTAGAATAGCGACCGTTCTGTGTGTAAAATTTGTATTGCACTGTCTGTATTCATATACAACACTCAAGAGTCAAAGAAACACAGGCGTAAGTATTCTTAAAGCAACACTCTACGAACGATTTCGGCAATTCAAAAGAGTTTGATCAGCTGATCCATTTTAGTACAATATTCCTGCAAAGGAAAACGCTGACAGACTGGCAAAGGAAGGTAGAAAACTACATCAAACTGACACAAGAGTAATATATATATAAAGAGGTCAAGAGACTTATTAAGAAGAGATACATGAATAGCTATAAGACTTAGCAGCCATGCTACCGTTACAGATGCGTATGACCAGTTCAGCAGAAGAGAGAATGCATTCATCTCCAGATTCACACATACCCTAACAGACTGAGCTTGACAGGAATGGCCCTCTGGCACTGATAAAATGACTGCCTGACATCTGCAGCAGGATTGCAGTAAATATGAGAAACAAAGAGAGAGAGAGAGAGAGAGAGAGAGAGAGAGAGAGAGAGAGAGAGAGAGAGAGAGAGAGAGAGAGAGAGAGAGAGAGAGAGAGAGAGAGAGAGAGAAAAAAAGAGAGAGCAAATGGACTTTATCGCCTGTGCCAGTCCAAGTCATGTTCTAATGAAGATATCAGCCATGTGAGGCGGACCACTGCTTTCTCTGGACATTTTCATGTTGACGTCTGACAGTGTTTAAAGAAGATGAGAAAGAATAAGAAGAAGGGTAAATTATATCTGGACTAACAGTAAGGATACATTACATGCCACGTGGTGGACTGTTAGAGCCAGGGCTGTGGAGTCGGCCACAAAATGTTTCCGACTCCTGAAAGTTTAGAAGTCCGACCTCCGATTCCAGTTTTTAAAGGTCGCATGGCATAAAATTCAGAGTCAGAGTTCGGTCATTTTTTCTGACTCCACTAAAATACGAAAGTATGGGCCTAACACCATATTCCCAACATGCAGTGGGCGTGTAACAGGATCCTTGACCTTTACCTTGCTAAAATACGACCGACTCCCCGACTTCGGCTCCACATCCCTGGTTAGAGCGTTTACCTCTCGAGGCAAAGTCACGGGTTTGAAACCAGGTAAAGTCACGCTGCAGTCTACCCTGCTGTAAATGGGTACCTGACTTTTCTCTTGAGTTAGAGAAGGTAAGGGAAGTGAGGAAGGGAAGTGGTCACCTCACCTCATAACACTGTGACCTAGTAAAGTGAAGTCTCTAACACTTCATTTCTCTACGGTAGTGGCTGCTGTGGGCATATCTTTACTAACAGTAAAGATAAATGACATTAATGATGACAGTAACAGTAAATGACATTTATACTGACAGTAACAGTAAATGACACCTGTAGTAATATACGTAACGGAAATCTCATAGCAAATATTGACGTAGGGGAGTGAAGTGCTGGAGACTTCACCATACTAGGTCCAGCTGTTTTAGGTGGGATGACAAGTTCCCTTTCTCGCTGACTTCGCTTCCCCTAACTTAAAAGCAGAGCCAGGTACCCATTTAAAGCTGGGTAGACTGGAGCGTGATGCTACCATGTTTCGATTCCAGCACCCAGTAACTTCACCGCGAGAGGAAAGTACTCTACCTACTCAGCCACTATGTATTAAGGGTAAAAGTAAATGACATCAGATGAGAACAATATATCAAAGCTGCATTCTCATACTGTATTTACATTGTACACTTCTTAAGGAAGCAAGAGAGCAGAACTGCTACAGTTGGTCTCCCCACAGGCAGCGTACACCACAGCACTGCATGCGTGTTTGTAGTAGTTGTTCCAGTAGCAATACTTATATACGATCAGATTACTAGTCACGTGCACAACCTTGCTATCTTCCCACTTACAAATTGTCAAGGGGGGGGGGGGGGGGGGTGCTTCTGTTATTTCTGCTTCTTTTACTCACAGACTCTTCTCCCTCCCCCCACTCCTCCCCCATTGAACCCCCCGCACGGAGGTAGCGTTCAATACGTTTGTATATTAGCAGCACTGAAGCCATTGAAAAGAAATGAAAAAAGTTCTTTTAATGTCAATGGGACATTCATATCTACTGCAAGCCTTAAGTACCTCAGTAATTGTGGGCATAATTATTATTATTAGATCTCTTTATGATTTTGGGAATAATTTTATTTTTATATCTTTTGAAGATTCTGGATATAATTGCTATTCTTTTGTTGAGAGATTTTACAATGTATTTCAATAACATGCTTTGAATATAATAACTCGATCTATTAATTACGACTATTTGAATATTCCTTTTCTTCAATTATCACCCCAGCAGGCGTGGGTAATGTATGTCTCTCCAAGACTGCTTGTTACTAGTGCTTTTTATCAATCATGTTTTTGACGTATTTCCATGTCACGAAGTTATTTTGTCGAATATTTTCTCTCTATACCACCCTCTATCTCTTATGCTTCAACTTGTCTTGTTCAAAATTCCCGCTTTTTTCATCTTATAATATGTCTAAAGAAAGTGGTTTGCTTCATTTTAACATGAAAAATAAGTTTCATGACATTCTCATAACTCTGGTTTTACTGTCTTTTATATTCTAGCATTCTTCTGTTGCTTCCAAGGAATATCTTCCTCGTTTATTGATTCTCCATGAATTGCTTCCATATGTTAGGATTGGAATGTATAACATGACTCTCTTTCTTACTTTCCTTGACAAAGATTTGTTACATAAAATATTTTTTATTTTACGGAATGCTGTTTTCGCTTGGGTTATTATACTCTTCACAACTGAGATGGTTTGTCATCTGATTTTATGTTTGTCAGAGATGGTTTGTCATCTGATTTTATGTTTGTCAGAGATGGTTTGTCATCTGATTTTATGTTTGTCAGAGATGGTTTGTCATCTGATTTTATGTTTGTCAGAAATGGTTTGTCAATTGATTTTATGTTTGTCAGAGATGGTTTGTCTTCTGATTTTATGTTTGTCAGAGATGGTTTGTCATCTGATTTTATGTTTGTCAGAGATGGTTTGTCATCTGATTTTATGTTTGTCAGAGATGGTTTGCCATCTGATTTTATGTTTGTCAGAGATGGTTTGTCAATTGATTTTATGTTTGTCAGAGATGGTTTGTCATCTGATTTTATGTTTGTCAGAGATGGTTTGTCATCTGATTTTATGTTTGTCAGAGATGGTTTGTCATCTGATTTTATGTTTGTCAGAGATGGTTTGTCATCTGATTTTATTAATGTGCCCAGGTATATAAATCTATTGACTTGCCCGTTTATTTCCATGGTGTATTCTAGAACAGTGAATATGAATTCTAATTACGACGATCAACGTTGATAATCATTTTGTTTCTAACCGTAATACTGATCTTAAATCTTGCCTTCTTCTTCTGCTTAAATCCTTAGCCCCCGACTGACAAAGCTGTCAGTGGCGGTCATGCCTAGTGGCGTTGTGGCGTCTTGTAGGTCAGCAACAAAATGTCTCCACTTTGCTCGGTCGGGGGCCACCCTTCGTGCAGTGTCACAACTCTGGTTCATGCTTTGCGTCTCAGCCTCCACACTTCTCCACCAGGTTGTCTTTGGTCTGCCTCTCTTTCGGTTAAATGTTTTAGGTATCACTTAAGTATTGTAGAACTAATATAGTTCTTGTTGGAATCTTAAAAACTGTACTTTCTCCACAGCCAAACATGAATTACGACAAAGTGAGCCGGGCTATGCGCTACTACTACGACAAGATGATCCTTTCAAAAGTTCAAGGGAAACGATACACCTACAGCTTCAACTTCCGGGTTATCATGCAGGCACAGCGTCATCAACAGAGTCCTACAGATCCGTCAGAGTTTAAGGAGCTCTTAGCCTTCTTAACCACTCGCCCCAGTACCTCGACGTCAGTTGTTTCGCAAAGCTTCTCTGGAAGTTCGAGTTTTGATGACGCCTTAGCAACACCTAGCCCCGATTTCGCTAGCAGTTGTTTCGGAGATGCGAGTAAATTTTCGAGAATGCCAAATGATGATATACACACATCAAAAAGTGACATACCTCGAATGGGCCTGAACATGCGTGGTTCGTGTCCAGATATTATTCAATCTGTGGGACTTCATAGCAGCTGTCCTATTAAGGACTCAAATTTCAAATCTACAGACTGTATTGAAAATTCATCTTCTGGAATTGTTAGCAGTGTTAATGAGAACATGTCAGCAGTAATTAACAGATTCTTAGCTGATGAAAATATCTCATCAAATTTCGATACGCAGTCCATTAATTTTCCAGCGAAGATTGCTTCTTCTGGAACCAATAATCTGTTTTCATCTCAAGTGGCAAATAATCAAAATCGTCATGGAATACAGAGTTCACGGAGAAATGATACTGATTTGTGCTATGATATGGGTAGCCCTATTTCCAGAACTGGTAGTATTCTACAAGATGGTAACATCCTGTCGCCCTCATATTCTCCAAATGATATCAGAATGATTTCTTCTTCCCCAAGTAGCCACGGATCTCCTTCTTGCGCTTATGGACAGGTATCACCAACGGTTGACATGAAAAGTCAGTTCATGGGTTTAGAAAAACGATTCAGCTCTTCAACTGAAGTAGGATCCCTCCCTTGTGGAAGTACTGGTAGATGTTCAAGCCCTTACCAGCGTCCTCGAGCGAATTCGGACTTTTTACGGAAACAGTTTGCTCAGAGGAAGCAGCACAGTCTCCCAACAGAACTAAGCGTCCTTATCAAGGGCGAACATGAGGGCACCTGGTCCAAATCAAGCCAAGCATTTCATATAAACAGCCAGAGTTCATTTTTAGGCAGCACTAGTAGCTCATATGATAGCATTTTCTACAACGGCAGACAGCAACCACGGGTGCAACAACATGGAGGAATTCAGTTCCATACACAACAACGTCAAAATTTACATAACCAGGAGCAACATAATCTGCAACAACATTTTCAGCAGCAGCAACAACAGATGCAGAGCCAACTGCATCAGCAGTTACCACACCAAGAATTCATGCAGCACCAAAGTCCATTTCAAGCACAAACTCAACAAACAAATAATCTAGTACAACAGCAATTTTCCTGCCAGAATGTATTACAACATCCACAGCAAGAATTTAGTCATAATTACTGCCACCAACATCAACTACAATACACGGACGTGATTATAGGTGAAAATACCAACAGCCGAGCTCCCGTCCTACCCTATTCAACCATTTCTAACAGAGGATCCTCCTGTCCAATGAACAGTATGCCCCCTGAATCCTCTAGTATACCATTTCCGGTTAGTACCAAATCAGTTACCGGCGTATTGAATAAGGAAAATGCCACTGTCTTTCGGTTATAGATGTTTATATTATTGTATGAAATATCATAATAACGATTCTCAACTTTCTACTCTTGATTGTTTTGCCACATCAGGGGATACTAAAGGAACAGGTGGGTTACTTTATGAATCCCGGTAACTTTTTACCTTTGTTTTTTCTGGGTTTTTTTTTCTTAAGTGAAAAGGACTTTTAAAATGTTATATATGTTTTAAATTCAGCGATAAATATTGCTCAAGTCTTTAGTTATGCACATGTTTGCGAGCGGTGAATTTCTAAGTTCTGCACGTGTTTGCGAGCAATGAATTTCTAAGTTCTGTACGTGTTTGAGAGCAGTGAATTTCTAAGTTCTGTACGTGTTTGCGAGCAGTAAATTTCTAAGTTATGTACGTGTTTGCAAGCAGTGTATTTCTAAGTTCTGTACATGTTTGAGAGCAGTGTATTTCTAAGTTCTGTACGTGTTTGCGAGCAGTGTATTTCTAAGTTCTGTACATGTTTGAGAGCAGTGTATTTCTAAGTTCTGCACGTGTTTACGAGCAGTGAATTTCTAAGTTCTGTACGTGTTTGGGAGCAATGAAGTTGTATGTTCTGTACGTGTTTGAGAGCAGTGAATTTCTAAGTTCTGTACGTGTTTGCGAGCAGTAAATTTCTAAGATCTGCACGTGTTTACGAGCTGTGAATTTATAAGTTCTGTACGTGTTTGGGAGCAATGAAGTTGTATGTTCTGTACATGTTTGCGAGCAGTGCATTTCTAAGTTCCGTGCGTGTTTGCGAGCAGTGAATATCTACGTTCTGTACGTGTTTGGGAGCAATGAAGTTGTATGTTCTGTACGTGTTTGAGAGCAGTGAATTTCTAAGTTCTGTACGTGTTTGCGAGCAGTGAATTTCTAAGTTCTGTACGTGTTTGCGAGCAGTGAATTTCTAAGTTCTGTACATGTTTGCGAGCAGTGTATTTCTAAGCACACACCAAAAAAAAAAAAAAAACAGATTAAGAAGAGAAACGTTGATAAGCAATTCATTCATCATTCATCATTCATTATCTGTCAGCGCCCCCTAGGGAGTATTAGCATTCAAGAAATTCATCCACGTCCTCCTGTCCTGCGACCTTCCAACAAGATCTCTCCGTATTTTCTTTATTTATTTCTATATATATCTCTCCAATTCTATTATGCATGTGTTTGTAGAATTCCTTCTCGATAAGAAACTGAAGAACAAATAAAATAAATACAATTTAATTAAAGTCAAACAAACAAATTCAGACTTCAGTAACGGTTATTATTTTTCTTCTTGGATCCTTTAGCCCCTGGCTTACAAAGCAGCCAGTGACCATCACGCGAAATGGCGTCTTGTAGGCCAGGTACAAACTATCCCCCACTTTCCTCAGTCGGTGACCATCCTTCGTACAGTGCCCCAACTCTGGTTCATGCTTTGCATCTCGGGCTCCATAATTTTCTGCTAGGTGTCTTTGCTCTGTCTCTTTCCCCGTTCTTTTGGAGCCCATAGCTTAGCAGTTCTGATAATGGCGTCAGGGTATCTTCTGAGGATACAGCCAACCCATTTCCAGCGTCTGTCAGCAATGATGGCGTGCATATGTTTTTGGTTGCACCGTGTAAGCCGTTCCTGGTTGGTGATGATTTTAGACAACAAATTTGAAGAATTTTCCTTAGATTGGTTGTGTGGTTGTGTAGTTGTGTGGAAATAGGATAATTTGGACATTTCCTTTTCTGTTTCTCCCCAGCACCTCGCACCATACAAAAGTACGCAGCTCTCGTACAATCTTAATTAGTAACGGTAGGTGTGAGAAAACTCACACCAGACTATTGGCTAAAAAAACATGAGTAACATATACTGAACAAAAAGACACACCAAGAAGAAAGACGGAACAAGACTGCTAGAAGTGGATAAAGACAAGACACTGTGTTAGCTACAAATCAGAACATTGAAGCCGCAGATAAAGAGACAAAAATGGAGAGGTATTTATGCGTGGTGATTTCAAAAGGTCATAAAAAGATGTAATGCAAAGTGCTGACTAATTTTAATTCTTGCACTAGAGAAAGACACCACAAGGCTGGATATAAGTATGTTGGCTGTAATAGAAGATAAAGCCATTCACACCCTGTGGGAGAAGGGGTTACAGAAACTGCAGGAAAGCAAGATAAATACGCACATATCCAGTCAGAGAAAAACAACATAATACAAGATTCTCGCTAACATAAGTAGCTAAACCTTTGGAAAAGAAACATTGGAAAACATAACATAGTCTCAAATAGTTTAGTATTTTGATAACTGGGTATAATATATGGCAATAGAAACAGATTGTAAGAACTGCAGACCAAAAACTTTGCTGTAAAAATGCTTAATGCATTATAGTAGACCTTATCAGGCCAAAGGTTTATAAACCTTAAGAAATAAATATTGTGATCCACAGAACATCTTTGGGGTAGACAAGTGGAAAATAGGAAAATGGTACGTAGAAAAAAAAACTGGTACATACAAAGAACCTTATATTAAGGTACCGTATATGATGAAAAAGATAGGATCAACACGGGATGATATTGTAAGAAAACAAGACACATCTAAGCAAAGTAATACTACCAAGAAAAAATAAACCGTAGTCCACAGCGGCATATAGATGGACGATATAAATACACGAACATTTGAGTTAGAGTTATAAAATGAAACAAAATAAAAGGGGAGATGAGAAAGAGACTTAAGACTGAATTGGCGAAGCTTTATTATATCTGCGTCACGCGTCATCAAGAGTAACGAGGATTGATAATAATGACGAGAAAACATAAACCTTAAACGCCTGCAAGACTTGAAAACCAAGAAACAACGATATATCACAACTATAGTTTATTATAAAAATACCTGAAATAAATATATGGGCCCATTAAAACAAGTCATCCCGGTGAATGTAGAACAGGAGCAGAAAGAACCAAGAACAGAACCAGCTGTACAGACTACTTGAAAATAAAACAGCATGAGGGAACTGAACACTGATATAATGAATACTACAAAAGGGACATGTACACCATAGTGAGTACACACGTGGTGTAAGGGTACATGTACAGCATAGTGAGTACACACGTGGTGTAAGAGTACATGTACAGCATAGTGAGTACACACGTAGTGTAAGGAGGGGTACAAGGATCCAGTTACACGCCCATTGAGGCATATTGGAAATATGGTGTTAGGCCCATATTTTCTTGACCATCGGCACACTAAAGATGATGTGGTCAGCATCACACCGGCCGCCTTAACCTTCTCAGAGTTAATCTGGTACCCAATTACTTATGGTATAGGACCAAGACAAAGTGCAAGACAGACATGTGTGGACATCACAGTTGTCGACATGACATAGGAAACAATGGGGGTAAAATTGATTGACAATTACACTGGTTAACGATAAGAGAGTGTGCTTGTTTGCTTTGGGCTAAAAGCACTCGGGAGGTGGACGAAAACGATGAAGGAGATGAAAACAAAAATAAGAGGAAGAATAACGAGATGAGAAAAATGAAAGAGATTAGAAATAACAAGATGATGGCGAAGACATGTCCCTGCTACAGATCCTTCGAAATTTCGATGATGAACATCAAAGAAGACGGTACATATCTGTGCTTTCTACTTAATGGCTCTGGATTAAAAGCACTGAAGACTAGAACGATAACGAAGGAGATGAAAATGAAGGGTGGACGTCTTCCTGCTATAAACAACTAAAAGATTAAAGGCTTCCAAGGGGTTAAGAATATTCGTCACATTTCGTTATAAAGTAAAAAAAAAAAAAAAAAAAAATTTCGAGACGAAGTTAACTCCTCTGGAAAGTTAAGATTCTTTGTTAGAACGAATGCTACATATTAACTTTTAACGTATAGCAAACGTTATATCGGCGCCAATAACTGATTTATCAGGACGACGGACCGCTTTTTCGGCTATTTCGCTTGGTACTGAAAGATTAAAGAGCATTATGGAACTCAGTCAAGAAACAAAGATTTATACCACTGCATAAATTCGTGTTATATGCTGCGATTCATCAGAGGCGTTTCAGGATAGACACATAGATTCATACCTACTTTCTCAAATCACTTTAGAACGTTGTCAGTTTCTAGTCTGACCAAGTTTGGCTTGTATTTCCGTCATCACACATACGATAATTTAAACGGAATGGTTAAATGTTTATACTTTAAGTTAGCAGGCACCATGATGAGTAATCGATATGTATAAAATGCAACTTCAAGCATTTATGACGCTGGCCTAGCTATATATATATATATATATATATATATATATATATATATATATATATATATATATATATATATATATATATATATATATATATATATATATATATATATATATATATATATATATATATATATATATACACACACATAAATAGTGCAAAGTAAATGTAATTCAAACCTGAAAGGGCGTTATAAAAAGGTTCGAATTAGCATATATTATTCTGGAATCCCTAAGGAAAGAGACTAGGGAAACTAGAACACCAGGAAAAAGGAACTGCAGACGAACATGACAGGAATAAAGAAAACACGAATATACCTTTTAACGGGTCGTACATAACATGAAGTTGGGCATGAATTTTTTGTTGAAGACCTATAGTCCTCAGTGAGATGAAAGATAACTAGTTAATTATAGTTCTTGCTGTAAACAGATAATGCCTGAATGTTAACTTACGCTTTTTCAATGATGAAATTATTTTCCGGAAATAATCAAGATAATGCCACAGCAATAATTTTATGAATGTAGGTAACAATAATTTCAGTGCTTTATTCTCATAATTTTATACAACTGTTATGAACTGCTTCTTGCAAATAAGTGTAAGACAAAACAGATTTTAGACATACTGTATTTACCTACTGTTCATGTGTGTAAAAGTACTACCAAGGATAAAAACATTTCACTGATTTAATTTTTGTTTCGTCGTCTTGTTCTTCGTAAATTTCCATACGTCATTTTGAATTTTTTTATAGATGGCACTGGTCACCATGAGGTTGTTGACATCGCCATAGAGTTGGACCAGAAATGGTACTAGTGGGCTATCTCTGTTCCTTATGTGTTGGGCGCCTTCGCAGCTGAATCCAGCAGTATTTTTGATCTGTGTCACAGTTACTCTCATCAGTTGATCCGATCCTTACATTGTTGAATAGATGGTACTTCAGTCTGTTGTGGCCTGTGCGGAATGTGAAGGTTATCACTTGTTAATTTCTGCTGAGCTGGTAATATTCATCATTTTTCTGCTGGGCTGGATGCTCAGTTTCCTACTTGTTCCTGTACCTGCTTCTGATTAAGCGCTTAGCCTCTTCACAAGTTATGCTTGTATTCATTTGAAGCAGCCTTCAACCTTCCTTAGCCTTTGAAGGTTCCCAGCGTGCATGACCACTTCACTCCTCTACGACAGTAACTGCTATGGGATTACCTTTATTTTACACATCTACCACGCCAAGTTATTAATCTGTTATCTTTCCTAAAATCTGTGATGCTGGTCTTTCAAAATGAATTCACCATTAACATTCACAACATAAATCTGATAAGTCGTCACATTCCATACACATTTACAATATACACCAATCTAACAGTCACATTCCATAAACTTTCGCATTATAAACCTATAAAATAATTACATTCTATAATCATTTACATTAGAACCTATCAAATTCTCACAATCCACAATCTTTCACATTATAAAACTATCCAACTGTCACATTCCATAAATTTTCACATTATAAGCCTAACAAATTATCAAATTCCATAACTTTTCACACTATGAACCTATCAAATTGTCACATTCCATAATCTATCACATTTTTGGTCATCAAGAGCTAACCTTCAGTGACAGTGGATCAAAGTCAAATCACATTATAAATTGATCAGTTTGTCACATTCCATATACATCCACGCTATAAACATATCAATTTGTCACATTCTATAAACATTCACACGATAAACTTATCAAATTGTCACATTCCACGTCAGCATTATGAACCTATCAAATCGTCACTTCATGTTCACATTATAAAGGTATTTAATTGTCACATTCCTAAAACATTCACAATATACACCTATCAAAATGTCACATTCCATAAATCTTGACACTGTGAACCTATCAAATAGTTGCATTCCATAATCATACTATAAACTTATCAAATTGTCACATTTCTTAAACTTTCCCATTATAAACATATCAAACTGTCACAGTTCATAAACCTTCACTCTATAAGCCTATGAAATTGTCACATTCCATGTCAGCATCATGAACCTATGAAATCGTCACTTCATGTTCACATTATAAAGCTATTTAATTGTCACATTCCTAAAACATTTACAATATACACATATCAAAATGTCAAATTCTATAAACCTTAACACTGTGAACCTATAAAGCTGTCACATTCCATGTTCATACTATATACATATCAAATTATCACATTTCTTAAAATTTCACAATATAAACCTATCAGACTGTCACAGTCCAGAAACCTTCACACTATGAACCTATCAAATGTTCACATTATTTAAACTCTCACATTATAAACTTATCAAATTGTCAGTTACAAAAACATTAATACTATAAACCTATCAAATTATCACATTCCATAAACATTCACAAATTGTCACATTCCATAAACATTCCCACTATAAACATATCAAATTGTCACATTTCATGTTCACATTATGAGCCTATGAAATTGCCACAATTCATGAACATTCCCAATTGAAAAAGAGCCTTGTTATTGTCACATGTCATAGCGAAAAGCTGTCAACAAATCATATTCGTGGAAAACGGTAATATTTCAGCCTAAGAATTGACCGTGATCTTCCATAGTCATTCATGTTACCACACTATCAAAATAATATTGTTTTCGTTAAATATTTACTGTATCTGCCGTTCAGACTATCACCAGTAATTGGCATGTGTATTTTCAACTTGTCAAATTGGCTCTTTCTAGTGACATTCTTAATGTGAGACTATGTAAGCAGAGCCAATTATTCACTATGCATTAAGATGTTTGAATGTGACATGTTTTGGTGCCTTTTGTTCTCAATGAAACCGGCTGAAATATGATTATATTTATACAATAAACAAATTATTTTCTAATTTATTGTTCATGTAAATATGTTTATACTTTATAGAAACCATTTACGTTTTCAAAAGAAAGTATACCTTTTATAAATTTTTATGTTTATACTTTGTACGTAGTACAAGAATTAAACGCCTCTTTTTGTTAAATTTGATTTTTTTTTCTGCTTTAAGTCTTAGGGGCTTTGTCGTGTATCGTTGTTGTTATAAATCTTGTTGTGTTGTGAATGTTTCTGAAATCTTCACTGTCGTAGTTTTGTTTTGTTGTTTCTGTACCAGCAATGGAGAGGACAAAATGGATAATAATACGCAGTATACAAACTATGGTAACAAAATGTGTCTTTCTAGCTATGTATGTGTGTGTGTTTGGGCTTGTGTTTGTCACGGATTGCCTCCCCTGCTTTGCAGTAGTGGTCCATCAGTGGCCAAAACTCAAGAGTATCTAAAATGGGTCGTCAAAGGTGTCTACCTTCGCACAAGATTACTCTAGGCAGAGTTGTAGATAGACGGGTAATGACGCTTCTATCTCAAGGGAGATTTCACAAGATATTTTCAGAAGTCAAGAACAAGCTGCAAAGGGCAGAGCAATTGTTAACTTATATCTGATCCATCGCCTTTTGTGAAGAATTAAGCAATGGTTTTAGCCCGTTCAAGCCCCCAGCTGGTGTAAATCCAGCGAAATTCTTTTCTAAGAATTAGTTCTATATATGTAAATATATGTCTAAATGTATATATATTAAAGAGTCTTGCTCATACGTTTGCTTTCACACTTATAATAACTCATTCAACTATGATTGTTATGTTTTAAAATAACATGTAACAAATTTAATAATCAATTAGTTTTAACAGGTTAAAATAGAGATGAAATGATGATGAATTTTAGATGAAAGTTTTATCGTAATAGAGACTGGACAGAGGAGTGTTAATGTACTTTGCTGTTGCCTTTTTAGAAAGAACTTAGCTTAGAATCGATGACTACTGCAGCCGTGGTTTCGTCAATTATTCTGTGATGAATGCACTTCTTCGCACAACTTGTCCAATTTCGGCGGTTAGTGTCGATTCCTTGCTTTTAGTGTAGAACTTTCGTCTTTCAGCTTGTCACGAACAGTCTGCAAGCTTCGTTCCAAGCTCTTTAGACAAAATTAAGAGAACAAATGCCTCTGCTAAGTATATTTGTGGGCTGCAAATTAACATGCGCATTGTCTCGCTGTCCGCCCACCAATGTTAGCGTCTCTGAATAATTAAATTATTAAGTATTCACAGCGTAACTCAGGGAAGATGATTATACTTACTTACTTACTTAGTCGTTCCCCTTCTACCGTGAGGTGTAGAGGTTTGGAAGAGAGAGAGAGCACAAGACTATCCTATCGGCTGTTTTCCTCCTAACTTAGTTCCATTCTAGTCCTCAGTCCTTCAAAGATTGTCTAATGTTGTCCTCCCAGCGGACTCTGGGTCGTCCTGGGGGTCTGGATACCTGGATTTTTGTTTCCCATGCTTGTCGTGGTAGCCGATTTTCTCCCATTCTGCAGACATGGCCAACCCATGTGTGATAAGAGGTTTTGATGTTACTAAATATAGGCTATCCTGGACAAATAGATGTATCAGAGGATACCAGGATAATGCCAGATAAGAGACTGGTCTTATAAGTAATACCCCCTTCTCTGAAAAGAGCAAGGGTGTATTGACAATCCAGGTGAGGTCAGACTATGTAAGTTCCCAGAGTAAAGACTGATGACGATGAAGTTCTCTGGGTCCCTAACTGTCACCTCTTTAGATCTCACCAGGACTAAAGAATCTGTGTGGTGTGTTATGGCAAGGTGTCTAGGGTAATGTAGTAAATGTATTTAATTTCAAAACAGAACTTTAACTCAATGAAAATTAAGTAAATAAGACTGTTTGAAAAGTTTAGATATATATAGAGATATATACAATTTAATTTTCCTGTACCTCAAACTTTTGGGTCAGGAATTCTCAAAATCTAGAAATGTGTATTTACAAAATAGAACTAAATATGTTGGACACTCTGCCCATGTCTTTTAAACAAAAGAGGTCACTGAAATGTCTACACCCAGTTCTTGTTTCTATGCTTGATAATACCACTATTCTTTAATTGGAAGGTCTGTTGTTTTCATCCATCCAAGGTAAAGTTTATTGTGTGGAATTGGATTTGAATGAACTATCATGTGCCTGTTGTGAAGGACTTATCTTGAACTTTATTGATACAGTTGGCTCATAAGTATTCAGGTTCACCAAAACGTTGTGCCTCCTGGACGAAGATGAGGAGTTTAGCTGCAGGTTATAGTATGAGCATTCAACTCCCTCGTGTTCTTCTTCCCCAGGTTTCTGCAACAATTAGGTCTTTGTAATTCAACCTGGAATAAGAAGGAAAATTTCCTCCCATATAGAGCTTGTCTATATTAATTCCACACCTAATCACTATGAAAACTTACCTTGGTCAGTCCTGTGTGCTGACCATTCGCACCAGACCTTAAATTACGTTGTCTACAATCAGTTTTGTGTAATTATTCTTATTTAGTGGTAATTCAAAGCCACTGTCCATCATACAGTGGGTGTCTTTCATACAATAAGCAGGTGTCTACAATACATATCTTGTGACCTGTTGATTATTTCTTTCTAGCATTCTATACATGGTTTCACATGTTATTTGAACAATGTGTCACTTCCAACGGCAATATCAATTTGTTTCTACTGCACTTACAGTCGCAAAAATTTGTTAGGCCAATTTGCAAATCTTTTCACAATTTTTCACTCCGAATAAAACTGCTTTAGGCACATTCCTACGTAGGTCATCGTGACATAACATCTCCCAATAGCAGTATCGAAATAAAATATGGCTCACAGCCTGTGGCCTACATGTCAATAAATTATACAAATAAACTTATCTATCTTACCATCAAGTAAGGAATCTTCACACACTCAAGCTTCACACAGTCAGTAAGGTTCTAGCACTGTGCATACAGTACAAAACGGCAAAGGCTTGTCCCTTCTGTCTTTTCAAGCAGGTCAGCTTGGCATGGAAGCTTTCGATTATGGCGGACTATACAAGACGTTGTTAATTTTTATCACCCTACCCCCAACCAATCAGAAGGCGAGTCAAAAAAAAATTAACTATTTTCCGAAACTATAAACTTGAGCGATTTTAAGCGTGTGTGTCTATTCTGACCGAATTTGTTTATTTTATGTCATAGTTATTTGTAAACCGATTTTAATTATCAAAAGTGATAATTAAACGGCCAATTATTCTCTATCGTTCTATATAGTTTTCCTTTAGTTATTCCTTTGCATTCAAATGGGTTTAATTTTTTTGTAATTAAATTTGATCTTAACCTGATGTGAAAATATTACTAAATTAAATTTTCTAAGTTAAGATAATTTTTCTATGAGGAGATCTCTATGTGTATACGTTAAGCCTTATCAGCGCTATAATTTGAGATATCCCTTTTATTTTAATTATCATTAGTTATCGAGAAATAAATTATTTAATTTCGGTAAAAAACTCAAAATAAGCATTATTTCCATTTCAACCAAAAATTTTCTTGTTCTACAAAAAAGAGGTAACGATTTGATTGGTTGTTAAATTTTACTACGTCCTTCGATAAATATTGGGATGGGTGTGTGAGAGGGGAGGTGGAAACTTTTAACTTGTTTTCTTAGAAAAATTCAAATACTCTTAGTTAAATGTTGGCGGTAAATTTGACTAGACCCTCAGACAAATTTCAAATACTGTAGTTATTTATAGATTTAAAATTACAATAGCTAGTTCGTTTTAAGCGGAGAATTTGAGCGTGTTGTGATACGGATTCACTTTACTACATATCTCCCCCGTTAGAAAAGCGCGAACCACTAGTGCAGCTTTCATATGCGTATACAATCACGTTCAAATTGACTCAACTATGCCTTAGGGTGATCCTGGATTCCTGCAGGTGGGTGCCTACTCAAGAAACTGCCCCAACGTTCTGCGATCAGGGAATGTACTCAATGGTAAACGAGTAAGGTTGTATGAGAAGAGACCACCTTAACAATCGTGCATTACCATGTTTTGCCTGAGCAAGGAAAACCAGGGGCTGATGATCGCTTTGGACCACAAAAGGCCTACCATACAAATAAATCTGGAATTTCCTTATTGCCCAAACTAAGGCCAAACATTCTTTTTCTATAGTTGAGTAATTTTGTTCCGCTCTGTTCAATTTGCAGCTGGCATACGCAACAGGGTTCAGTTCTCCTTCTGGTGATGAGGACCTTTGTAACAACGTGGCCCCCAATCCCACATTACTAGCGTCCGTTCTCACCACAAATTCTTGACTCAAATCAGGTAATTTCAATATGGGCTTACTGGTGAGTTTTTGTTTCGCTCATTATATGCAAGCTCACATTCTGCCGACCATTCTATTTTATCTGGCTTTCCTTTACGAGTTAGGTCTGTCAAAGGAGCACACACAGAGTTAAAATTCTGGATATATTTTTGATAGAATGTACACAGTGAGACAAATGATCTCACATCTTTCTTCGTGTGTGGTCTAGGTGCTCTCTGTAGTTTTTCTAAGTTCTTAGGATCAGGGGTCATGCTCCCCTGATGTACAGTGTGTCCCAGGAACTCCAATTTCTTGCAGCCAATACAACATTTGGTGGGTCTAGCAGTAAAATATGCCTCCCTGAGTCTGTCAAATAACATATTTAGGGAGTCTATACGTTCCTTAAACGTTTCCGTGGCAATGAGAATGTCATCCATGAAATTGGTAATACATGGATTTTTCAGGGGATCCAATAGTTTTCTCATCATTCTAGAAAACACACTCGGAGCATTCTTTAATCCAAAAGGCAACATATTGAACTCATAGTGCCCTTCCGAGGTGCTAAAGGCCAGATAAGGTCGAATCTCAGGCTTCACTGGAATCTGATAATATCCCTTACTGAGATCTACCTTGGAAAAATATTTTGCCTTATTCAATCTGGCAAACAGTTGATTAGTATCAGGTAATGGACCCACCTGACTTTCTGTGACAGCATTCAGTTTCCTGTAATCTATGCACAGCCTATGTTCCCCAGAGGGTTTTCTCAACAACACCACACTGGAGCTATAGGGAGATTCACTGTGAGAAATAATTTCTTCTTGTAATAAATATTCTATCTCTCCTTTTAAAGCTTGCTCTTTAGCGAATGGGATAGTATAGGCTCTCATACAGATGGGTGTTGGGTCTAGCAACTTCATATCAAACTCCAACACGTTAGTATGCCCCGGTTTGTCCGTTAACACGTCTGTATGATTCTCCAGAACCTTCTGAATCTTCTCCCTCTGCCCTTGTGTCTGATGATTACTGATTATTACCTGTGCAGGAGTTTCCCATGGTTTTAGGGGATATTTGTAAGAGGTGAGAGGTTCATTTTTCATTTCAGTGGCTATGGCCAAGGTTATTAGATGTGCACCTTCCAAAACTCTTCTATCCTGATATTTCTTGAGGAGGTTCACATGATAGACTTTTTCCTTTCCCTTTTTGTCTATCTTGTAATTAGTTCTAGATACCTTTTCTAAAACTGTTTATGGACCTTGCCATCCTATCTGAAGTTTGTTGCTGCTGCCGGGTAATAGAAGAAGCACCTTCTCCCCTACAGTAAGCTCCCTATCCTTCGCTTTCCTGTTATAATACTCAGCATGCTTCTTTCTGGCTTTTCTCAGATAATCATTTGCTAGTTTCCAGCCAGTTTTCAACCGAGTGGTCAACTCGTTCACATACTGATATGATGAGGTTACAGTCTCTTCTGCCTTCTCATCTGTCCATGTCCTCAATAAGGCTTCCAATGGACCTTCAATGTGGCCGACCCATTATCCATGGTACCGGTGCCATTCCGGTAATGCTCATGTAATTGGAAGTATTGTGGTGGTGGCTTTTCTCCCGTTAATTTGCTATCACACACCAACCGTCCGCTACCAATTTTTCTCCTGGGGTTTCCCCGCAGTTTCAGTTTCAAATTGAGAGGACTGTACTCTCTTCTATTTTCGTCCAGTTCCAGGAATTCCGACCAAGGGATTGTCGGGTGGGACTGGGTTGATGTCACTTTTTGTACAATACGCATAGTGGCCATTCTAACTGGTTTATTTGAAGACTGTGTGTGAAAAGGGGTTTTCCTATCCACCGTGTCTACCGTATCATATTTATTTTTATTTTCAGGTCTAGGTTTGCCACAATGCTTATCTAGATCCTGATTATTTTCCCATCGTGTGGGCTTTCCCTTGTTACATTGGTCACAGGCCTTCCCCAAATTGTGCAATGTCTGGAGCTACGCCTGGCCAATAGAATTTCATAGATGTCCGTTGACAGGTGGTACCAAATTTTGTATGTTCACTGTCTGGTACAACATGTGCTTGTGCCATAGCCTTTTCCCTATATGAAGTTGGAAGTACTAGCTGTCCATGACCAGTGGATCCTGTTCCAGCCTTCCTATACATCAACTTATTCTTCATATAAAATTCTCCTTTGTTTGGAGGGGTATGGCTTTTTGGGAGTTTCTTGAAACACGGCTTTAGTGACTTATCCTCAGCCTGTGCCTTCCTCATCTTCTCTGGGTGAGTATTTATTGGGTTATCTTCCTCCTTCCTTGAATGTGACCTGGTCTGTACTGCTGACATAATCACTGGTCTTTTGGGATTTCCCAAAAACACATATCTACACCCCAATATCAGAGGGTAGATTGGTTCATTTATCACTGCTGCTCTAATCACTCCTTCCACATAGCGGGTTTTTACATTTATCCTTGCAATGAGAAGTGTCATGGTTGCTACGTCCTTAGTTGCTCCTTGTATCTCCACTGTTTCTGTGGTATATTGATCTGGGTGCACTAGGTTAGAACTTACGACTGAGTCAAAATCCAATCCAGTATCATAAAGGTACTTGATAGTGTCCCCATTACATACTACGTCTTCACATACAGGAGGATGATGAGGTTCTTGCTGTCCTGTAGACAGTTCCTTCTTTTCCTTGTTTCCTGTTTTAAGGCATGCAGCGAAATATGGAGGGTTTTTCTTCCTACAGTTTTTGTGTAATGATTATTTAACTTGCAAATCTTACACCATTTTCCTTCTGGTCTGTAGGGTTTCTTGTCATTTACTTGAGGGTTTCTGTCTCTAGGATCAAATCTTGGCCTATCATAATTTGGTTTAAACCTATGTGTTTGATCACTATTTTCAAACTTATTCTGGTTGTGTGGGGTTTTATTACTTTCTGCTTGTTTCTTTTTAACTCCAGCCACTTCTGACTGGGTTGTCTGATATCTTTCAGCCACACTGAGAATCTCCCCCAGCCTCTCTGCACCTTGTTCCATGAAAAATTTTCTCAGGTCTGGAGCCATGGACTCTCTTAACTGCTCCATCATAATCATTTCCTTTAAGTCTTGGGTTTTCCCCAGAGCAGTCCATTTCTCCAAGTAAGTTTCTAGTCGTGCAGAGAACTGGTGGTAGGTTTATCCAGACAGCAGCTTACTATTTCTAAATTTCTTTCTATAGAATTCACCATTCTTCTCGTATCTAATTAACAAAGCTTGTTTTAGAATATTATAATCTTCTTGATCTTCTCTACTCAATTTTGCGAAGACTTCATAAGATGTTCCCCTAAGCCCTTGGGATAATTTTAAACTCCACTTCTCCTTCTCTAACCCATAGTTAGTAGCTAATCTCTCATATCTACTGAGATAGGACTCGATCTCATCTTCTTTCTCTACAAAAGGATCTAAGTGAAAATTCATGGCTGAATTTGAGGCCCCCTGACTTGCACCAGTGTCAGAGGTAGATGGGCTGCTTCCATTTTCAGTAATATGTCCTTGCAGTTCCATTTCTTTTAGTCTCAACTCATGCTCTCTTTGTAAACGCCTTTCCTGTGCTTCCATCTGCCTAGTCTCCTTTTCAGCCTCCATCTGCAATCTTTTAGCCTCCTTTTCAGCCTCCATCTGCCTAGCCTCCTTTTAAGCCTCCATCTGCCTAGCCTCCTTTTCAGCCTCTAACTGTAACTTTTTAATTTCAGGCTCCCTATCAACCTCTAATTTCCTAGCCTCCCAATCAGCCTTTAATTGTTATCTTTTAGCTTCCTTGTCAGCCTCAAATTGTAATCTTTTCTCTTCAGCTAACCTCCTATCTTCCCTATCTATAAATTTGTCACATTCAGAAGTTACATACTGAATCAGAATGTCCCCACTCATGCCAATGGTCTTTTGCCGTTTGCACTGTAGCAGATCTAAATTTAGCCAAGTCTGCCATTCTCTCACTCTCGTACACAAATTATTAATCTTGTGTGCAAATATTAATTATCTTAATTAACTATAGGCAATGACAGCTCATCCAATTTCCACAAATTGATTAATTGTATTTTATATTTATTTATTTCTACAATCAGAGCCCCAGGGTATGGTGATAAAATAATCCCGGACAGGACCCCACTATGTGATAAGAGGTTTTGATGTTACTAAATATAGGCTATCCTGGACAAATAGATGTATCAGAGGATACCAGGATAGTGCCAGATAAGAGACTGGTCTTATAAGTAATACCCCCTTCTCTGAAAAGAGCAAGGGTGTATAGACAATCCAGGTGAGGTCAGACTATGTAAGTTCCCAGAGTAAAGACTGATGACGATGAAGTTCTCTGGATCCCTAACTGTCACCTCTTTAGATCTCACCAGGACTAAAGAATCTGTGTGGTGTGTTATGGCAAGGTGTCTAGGGTAATGTAGTAAATGTATTTAATTTCAAAACAGAACTTTAACTCAATGAAAATTAAGTAAATAAGACTGTTTGAAAAGTTTAGATATATATAAAGATATATACAATTTAATTTTCCTGTACCTCAAACTTTTGGGTCAGGAATTCTCAAAATCTAGAAATGTGTATTTACAAAATAGAACTAAATATGTTGGACACTCTGCCCATGTCTTTTAAACAAAAGAGGTCACTGAAATGTCTACACCCAGTTCTTGTTTCTATGCTTGATAATACCACTATTATTTAATTGGAAGGTCTGTTGTTTTCATCCCTCCAAGGTAAAGTTTATTGTGTGGAATTGGATTTGAATGAACTATCATGTGCCTGTTGTGAAGGACTTATCTTGAACTTTATTGATACAGTTGGCTCATAAGTATTCAGGTTCACCAAAACGTTGTGCCTCCTGGACGAAGATGAGGAGTTTAGCTGCAAGGTATAGTATGAGCATTCAACTCCCTCGTGTTTTTCTTTCCAAGGTTTCTGCAACAACTAGGTCTTTGTAATTCAACCTGGAATAAGAAGGAAAATTTCCTCCCATATAGAGCTTGTCTATATTAATTCCACACCTAATCACTATGAAAACTTACCTTGGTCAGTCCTGTGTGCTGACCATTCGCACCAGACCTTAAATTACGTTGTCTACAATCAGTTTTGTGTAATTATTCTTATTTAGTGGTAATTCAAAGCCACTGTCCATCATATAGTGGGTGTCTTCCATACAATAAGCAGGGGTGTACAATACATATCTTGTGACCTGTTGATTATTTCTTTCTAGCATTCTATACATGGTTTCACATGATATTTGAACAATGTGTCACTCCCAACGGCAATATCAATTTGTTTCTACTGCACTTACAGTCGCAAAAATCTGTTAGGCCAATTTGCAAATCTTTTCACCATTTTTCACTCCGAATAAAACTGCTTTAGGCACATTCCTACGTAGGTCATCGTGACATAACATCTCCCAATAGCAGTATCGAAATAAAATATGGCTCACAACCTGTGGCCTACATGTCAATAAATTATACAAATAAACTTATCTATCTTACCATCAAGTAAGGAATCTTCACACACTCAAGCTTCACACAGTCAGTAAGGTTCTAGCACTGTGCATAAAGTACAAAACGGCAAAGGCTTGTCCCTTCTGTCTTTTCAAGCAGGTCAGCTTGGCATGGAAGCTTTCGATTATGGCGGACTATACAAGACGTTGTTAATTTTTATCACCCTACCCCCAACCAATCAGAAGGCGAGTCAAAAAAAATTAACTATTTTCCGAAACTATAAACTTGAGCAATCTTAAGCGTGTGTGTCTAATCTGACCGAATTTGTTTATTTTATATCATAGTTATTTGTGAACCGATTTTAATTATCAAAAGTGATAATTAAACGGCCAATCATTCTCTATCGTTCTACATAGTTTTCCTTTAGTTATTCCTTTGCATTCAAATGGGGTTAATTTTTTTGTAATTAAATTTGATCTTAACCTGATGTGAAAATATTACTAAATTAAATTTTCTAAGTTAAGATAATTTTTCTATGAAGAGATCTCTATGTGTATATGTTAAGCCTTATCAGCGCTATAATTTGAGATATCCCTTTTATTTTAATTATCTTTAGTTATTAATAAATAAATTATTTAAGTTCGGTCAAAAACTCAAAATAGGCATTATTTCCACTTCAACCAAAAAATTTATTGTTCTACAAAAAAGAGGTAACGATTTGATTGGTTGTTAAATTTTACTACGTCCTTCGATAAATATTGGGATGGGTGTGTGAGAGCGGGGGGGGGGGGGGGGGGTGTGGTAACTTTTAACTTGTCTTCTTAGAAAAATTCAAATACTCTTAGTTAAATGTTGGCGGTAAATTTGACTAGACCCTCAGACAAAATTCAAATACTGTAGTTATTTATAGATTTAAAATTACGATAGCTAGTTCGTTTTAAGCGGGGAATTTGAGCGTGTTGTGATACGGATTCACTTTACTACGCCATCTTAGTTGGGACTGTTCTACTTGGGTCAGCAGGGGGAAGGATTTAGGCCTTGGCGTATCGTCTTTTTGCGGACCATGTCTCTTCTTGTTACTTCAACCACCTTCCTCAGATACATCATTTCTGAGGTTTGGATCTGGCTTTTGTGGGTTGTCGTCATTGCCCATGACTCGCATCCATATGTCAAGACTGGGACATAGGTGGAGCGGTATACAGCCATCTTCATTTTCTTACCAACTTCTCTCTTGCTGAGCAATCCTCGATTTATGGCCTAAACAAGTCTCCCAGCTGCAGCTTTCCGAGTGGCCAACTCTTCTTTGATGCCTCCCTTTCGGTCTACAATAGCTCCGAGGTATTTAAAGTGGTCGACCTGCTCCAGGACCTGTTCTCCCAGCTTAATCTGATGTCTTCTTTCTTCTCGTGAAATCACCATGGATTTTGTTTTAGAGTGGCTTATGACCATCCCTCTCTTCTCCAGCTTTTCCTTCCAGACTTGTAGGTTGGATTGGAGATGTGCCTCGGATTTAGCAATCAGGGCAACATCATCAGCAAATGCCAGCTCTGAAATACACACCTGTCTCATCTTCCAGTACTCCATTGAATACTTTCCTGTTCTCTCCTTACATGCCTTGATGACATCGTCCATGAAGATTATGAAAAGATAAAGTGACAGAATATCACATTGTCTTACACCAGTGGTGGTCGTGAACTCTTCTGACTTACGATTTGCTGTCCTCACATAATTTCTGCAAGACTTGTATAAGCTCTGTATAGCATGAATCAGAGGGGCTGGAATGTTCTTTCTTGCCAAACTGTCCCAAAGTTTGCTCCAGGGGTTCCTGTCAAACGCCTTTTCCAGATCTATGAAACAAAGATGGATCTCACTATTATACTCAAGGGCCTTTTCACTCAGCTGTCTGAGTGTGAAGATTAGCTCCTGAGTACTACGGTTTGCTCGGAATCCACAATAGACCTCATCCAATTGTTGCTCAGCTAGGCGTCGGAGTCTTTGCTCTAGGATTCTAGAGTAGATTTTACCAGGGACACTGAGAATGGATATGCCTCTATGGTTTCGACATTGTCGATTGTCACCCTTTTTGAAAATTGGTGTTATGATGGGAATCTCACAATCCTTTGATATGGTCTTGTTGCACCATGCTGCCTGTAGGACCCTTAAGAGTAACAGGTCGCCTGATGCTCCCATGTACTTACCGGGTAACCATTTCTGGTGTTATACCATCATGCCCTGCTGCTTTGCCCATCTTGATTTTCTCCAGTGCTTTTTCAGTTCTTCCATCTGTATGTCATCTTCACCATCATTGGTTTTCTCTTCTGTGCTAGTGGTTATCATTTATGACACTTCACGATCCAGGAGTTCTGAGAAATATTCTTTCCATCTTTCCATTACTTCCTTCGGGGCAGTAAGCAATTTGCCTTGCTTGTCCTTTATAAATTTGAGAGGGCATTGTTTTTCCTTCATCATGTTCTTTAGGGTCTTATAGAACAATTTCTGGTTTTCTTGCACATCATTTTCTAGCTTTTCTCCAAATTCTTCCGAGGACTTCTGTTTTGCTGCTAGCACCTTGTTCTTTGCTTCTGTTCTGAGTGTCACATATTCTCTATATTTTTTCCATTTGTCCTGTTGTGTTTTTAGCTCCTAAGTATTGTTTCCATGCCATTTTCTTCTCTCTTATTTTCTCTTTGACTTCCTCTGTCCACCAAGGTGTCCTCTTTCTCTTGTTCCCAAGTTGGACTTCAACCACATGCTTCTGCAGCAGCTGTCTTTATGATGTCCTTAATTTTAAGCCAGAGGGTTTCCAAGTCATCAGGTTGTTCTTCTGTGTTGCTCACCGCTGCAGCAATAAGCCCCTGATATCTGGTCTTAATTTCTGGCTGTCTCAGCTTGTATGTCTTAATGCTCATTTCTCCCGTTCGTTTACTTAGTTTCTTGCGTGATGTTGGGCAGTTCCTAGGCTGAGCAACTCTGTCAGTTGTTCTTTTGATTGTAAGCAGGCAGTGATCACTTCCAATCTCTGGCCCTCTCCAGATTCTAGCATCCCGGACATATTTTAATGAGCTCCTCCTAACAATGGGAAAGTCGATCACTGACTTCTCATTCTTTGTTGGTTCACATCTAGTGTATGCTTGTATGCACTTATAGGGGAACTTTGTGTTTGTAATGATCAGATTCTGCTCACTGCAGAATCTAAGGAGTCGCTTTCTATTGTCATTGAGAGTATCTTCTCCATATCTTCCGATAACTCCACCCCATCTAGCATGGTCATTTCCAACTCTGGCATTGAAATCTTCGAGCATGATAATTTCATCTAGGCAGTCATCCACTGTCCTTTAAGCAGATCGAAGAATTCCTCCTTGACCTCTGCACTCTCATCCTCATTTGGCCCATGCACTATGACCAGGTTGACTATGGTTTATCCTTCTTTTAGTTTTACAACCATAATGCGCTCCGAGACAAAGTTCCATCCCTTGATACTATCTGTCATGAACCATTAACTGTGGAGAATACTCCACTGGTTCTACCACTGCAGTGTGGATTTGTAATAATAACTAAAGGCTCGTTCTTCCAAGAGTATACCACTCAACAATGGCTGACAATAGACATGAACACATTTAACAGGAACTTCCCTTTAATAATATGCACAATACAATAAGGCCTCTCACGGCCAATAAACGCATCAAATACAATGAAATGCAACTGTAAAACCTGCCTTAGCAGCTTAATCTATCAGCATCATATACGACAGTACGACTTACACTGAAAACCACTGCAATGAATATCGCTCACTTGAGCGGCAAAACTATGGAAATGACACACTGAAAAATCATCTATCTTTTATCAAACTACGGCCTGTAGATAACACGAACTAGACAATACACTGCTCTAGCATTACAACGTACTGTCCACCAGGTCCGAATTATGGCAAGCACTCAATTACAGTCAACAATATGAACCACACAGCAATCTTGCTGGCAAAGGGAAAAATGACCGTCCGCTCTGGACGCAGGCTAGTTTCTGACTGCCCACATTTTCGCCTTAATTGCCGACTTCCGGTAGTCACCTGACCCACCAGTTTGGCTAGCCCCGACCTCGCCCGGCTGACTTTTCGCCGATCACAATACCTAAGATGCACTGCGAAATAACGCTGTGACACTATCTTTTCGGTTTTTGGCCATTATGCAACCCACGCCCCCTTTAGCTCTTTCAGATGTGGGTACACCACTGTAGAGCAGCGTGTTGCCATCGAGATCCATGACTCCTTGTCCTTTTTTTCTTTGTTTCCGTTATAGCCAGGATTTCAAGTTTTGCTTTCCTCATCTCTTCCACCAGCTCCTCTTCTTTCCCATTTATACTTCTTGTGTTCCAAGTTCCATAAGTCGTAGTCCGTAGTCCGTTCCAGTTCGTCGCCTTTAGAATCAGTCCTGTTTTTTCTCTTGTAGTTCTCGTAATCAAATGTTTAAAGCAAACAGGTGATTGGCCTGTGGTGCCTTTGCATGGTGGAGGGGCTTCCTCCTTACGGCCTCCATACAGGCCGCCCTACTCCTTTTTCAGCCGGGATTGGGACGATTATAAATCACCAATATTCTTCTGGGTATAAAACTGGGAAAATATGTGCTTGGACAGCGCGGGGCAATGTCGTGCTTGAATTACAATTAACAAGGTACATCTATCGCACAAAAATGATACTATACACTTAAGGCGCATGTGATGTAATCATCACTCATCACTGCTCCAGCCGAAGTCTGGGGTTGATGCTGCTTTCGCGTTTCTGCGCAAATTCGCATAAAACGAACACCAGCGCTTGCTTTAGTGGTTTATGAACTCACTATTTTCATATGTTGAGGTCGCCAGCCTCATTTATAACCACTTAACAAGGAAAACATGTCAAATTCACATTTGTAAAATAAATGTTTACACTTACCCCAAAGTAACGTTTGGGAACACAATCTCCTGGCACAGTTTAGAATGGACACAGCAAATTGATGCTTTCGAATCACTTGGTCTGGGAAAATTTTGTATTCCTCTTATGACGGGTGATCTGATTCGTTAGGTCTCTAGTCTTTATATTTAAAAATGCGGGTTTATTTTTAAGTTTTAAAGTTGTCCAAATACTATGATCTGTCACTTATAATTTAGGAATTCTTTGTCCGATCCTTCTCTCTCTGGTGAATTGCTAGCTTGACATGGCTTTGCAGTCTGATCTGTGACTCTGATTTCGCTAGATTATATTTCCAAATCCCAGTTCAAAATCCTAGATTGTGCTTCCGACGAATTTTCCAATGGAAGTCAAAGTCTATTCCGGCTGTAAAACTAAGCCAGTGGTAAGCTCTGAACTATTTGGGTTAGGGTGTTTAATTTAATTTTCCCCTCGTATTTTAAACTATTACATTTTAAAATTCCATCGCGTGACCTCTTTCCAATAAGGCAGTAATACTTCCGTTTACATCTTTATGCAAATTCACAGACAAATCTGAGAACTTATTCCTGCCCCAACATAATCTCCCCAGACAGGTTATCTGTAATAATCTTGATACACGGATGGCCCGGCAGAAGCTATTATCTCATTATAACCTGTATTTTCGTGCCTCCGCCAAACGGATTTCTCAGACAGACAATATCTATCGTGCGCGACCATATTGTGTCAATAGAGATCGCATCTATGGAAGGTGGCTAGGCGACTCAAGTGATAAACGTATTATCCGCTGACCGTTCTAATTACCTCGATAATAATACAGTTCGCCTGACGAAACGTAAACAAGTCTGGGAGCGGCTTTACAGCAAAATGAATGAAGGTGCATAAAATATGCCAAATAAAAAAGGATGAAGAAGTGAGAGAGGGGCTCAAAAGTACATGTAAAAACGTTTTGTCAGTGTGTTTATTTTTATATCTTTGGAGTTGAAAAGTAATAATCTCCATCCCACTCTTCGCTACGACTATTTTTTTTTCACTTTTTGTTGTTTGTTTGTTTGCTTGTTTTTTTTTTTTTTTTTTTTTTTTTCTTTCCTTATTTCTTCTTGTCCTTCTTTCTTGTCCTCTTTCTTTCTTGTCCTCTTTCATTCTTTCGTTCTTTTTCTATTTCTTTCATTCTGTTGCTTTGTTATTACTGACCCAGATCTGATCATAATTTTTTCAATCATATATACAATATGTTTCACAATTTTGTATACACACTTTGAATGAACATAACTCACACATAACTTAACACAAAATTTTGCTGTTTTGCAAGAATAGAGCGGAAAAATGCTAGATACAAATGAATAATGCGATAGATTACATGAAGTATTTTTATAGACGTTTGTGCTCATCCCAAAACCCACAGTGAGGGACCTGACACATCAAATTAAAACTTACGTTTTACAATTCATCTAGTATTAATACAGAATGGAAGTCATTTGTTTATCGCTGTGAACAATACATTGTTGCAGGTCGTGGACACTTTGAACATTTGTGACTTTAAATGTGAAAATGCCATAATTCTATCTCAAATGATGACTGAATTATCAGTATTCAAAATGTGTATACCTAATTGTGAAACACCCTGTACATGAAGAAACGAAGTCAACAAAGACCTGAAGGGGATGAAAGTGAAATTGAAAGACCTTGAAAGGGTGGGGTATAGGACAGAAAGGTTTGTTGAGCGTTTGTTCAAAGCCTAAGGTCACTGCATGCCTTCTGACCAGTCAGTCATAGCATTGTCATAACATATTATACAATATCATTTCAAGTTTCCGTTACAGTAACATTTATTTATGTTTCCTTTCTTTTTTTTTCTTTATGTCCTTTTCTTGTTTCTTCTTTCGTGAAGAAAATCACGTGATACTCACATTTCCACTTTAAAAAACCGCACCATCTAATGGCTAATTCAGGATATTCAGAGAACTAAACATAGAAAAACAAACAAAACCTTCCCAGGTGCAAAGCCATAAGTAACGACCAAAATGGTAATCTTACACCTACTGGTCTTATCTGGGAAAGTTGCAGGTGTGTAGTGACACAACGGAAGAACCATCCCACCAGAATCTGGTCATGATCATCGTCTGTCTTTGCAGGTGAACCAGTTCCTCGCGCTTTCTCTCTCTCTCTGTTTGTCTCTCTGTCTTCCTCTCTGTCCCTCTCTCTCTCCTCTCTCTTTCCTCTTTCTATCTAGTAAAAAGTCAGAGAACAGACCTATTGCATGCCTCCTAAATATAAATAACAACAAAAACGGATACCAAAAAGTTACAGACTTTCATAAATAGGTTATTTGGCAAAACAATAGGATTAAAATTACAGGATGGGATCGTCAAAGTAAAACTGATGGAAATAACCAGAGAAATACCAGTACAAGAATAGGTGATGAATAGAAGTTAGCAGATGACAGAACAAACATCGAAGAAAGCAGTTAATAGCCTTATAAGAAGAAACGGAATTACACATACGTAAGAAACCTGAAGGTTTCATGATAAGAATATAGAGGTCGTGGACAGAACCAGAACAGAGCGCACAGAACAGCACTGATTTGAATAACCATTGATCGAACGCCTGTGCTCCACGGCCAATAGGAGACCCAAAAAAAAGTAATCTCCCGCGCCCATTTGGAACTTGTGTATACATTCCTTTCTTTGTTTTTAAATTCTTTCTTTTGCCACAAATCTCCGTGTAGTTCCATGGAGAGTTTCTCAGGAGAGAAAGAAAGAATGGAACTACTGCTCCATCAGGCATCTCGTGAGAGGTTGTGTATGGAGCAGGCAACCTCATCATGTGAAAGAAATTACTATCGAAACCACAACTTCCACAGCATATGAATACTTTGGTGCAAGCCACATTGGGATCCAGCTGTGGTAATGGCTCCATATTCCATATCGAGAGATTAGAGAAATGAAAAGAATTTCTCCCAAAGCGTCACAGAAGGATCGTATTACGTTCTTGAGCATTCAGTTTGGCAGGTATCATATCCTTCAAAAATAACTCCCGCAGCTCTCTCCTTCCGCATTTTTTTTTGTTGATTTTCAACCGGTTCCACCTCAGTGATCTAGGGTACAACACACTTGATAGTGTTGTTGTTTTGTTTTTATTTTGACCAGGTGTCAAAACATTTCATTTGTTTGATGTCTGTCTGTCTGTCTACCTACCTTGCTATCTATCTATCTATCTATCTATCTATCTATCTATCTATCTATCTATCTATCTATCTATCTATCTATCTATCTATCTATCTATCTATCTATCTATCTATCTATCTATCTATCTATCTATCTATCTATCTATCCATCCATCCATCCATCCATCCATCCATCCATCCATCCATCCATCCATCCACCCACCCACCCACCCACCCGTCTGTCTGTCTGTCTGTCTGTCTGTCTGTCTGTCATTCGTTCCTTCATTCTGCCTGCCTGCCTGGATCTCTGTCTCTCTCTGCCTCTCTCTCTCTCTCGCTATATATATATATATATATATATAAACAAACATATTAAAAAGAAGCAGCTAGTGGGAAAGGTTGCGAGCAGCAAAAACACAAAGTATTACTTTAATAATTCACAGAATTAAATAAAAATGAATAAATATGAACAGGAATGCACGAATAATATTAAAATAAATAGTAATAATGAAACTTGAAAAAAAAAGTCGAAATAAAGGATATACATATTTATATATACACTTGTCCGGACTGCTCTCTCTCTCTCTCTCTCTCTCTCTCTCTATATATATATATATATATATATGTATATATATATATATATATATATATATATATATATATATATATATATATATATATATATATATTTGCAGTCCGGATAAGTAGAATTCGCTGGTACCATCTAAAATACATCTACTTATCAAACTTCTGCTCAAAGATATTACGTCAGAATAAGAGGTAACGCAAGAAGCAATTATTTTAACCATTCAGAAACAAGTATTTTGATTTTAAATTGTCATTTCTACGTCTTTTAAAATTGTCAAAAGCAGTTTAGCGAAGCTTAAATATAGTATCAAGTTAATTGCTAGTAGCATAGTAGCAAGTGTAAAAATGTTCCAATCGCGTGTTTAGCTTTGTATTTTTGCGTGCTCTGTTAGCGGTTCCTACATAGATTTTGGCGCTATAACTATTGCAGGACAAGTTAACCGATGTAAGAGTTACCTGTTCTCTAGTGTTTTCTTACTTACGAGAGCCTGTCAGATACTGGTTACTGTTTATTATTTACTATTTACATGGCTCGGGTTTCACTCTTTGTTAATCCTATATTCCAAACACGTAGTCCTGTTGCTGTCAGAGTTTAACGCAAGCCTTTTTCTCTCAAACCGAGGTGAACCAGTGTTCATCTGTCGGCCTGACGATTACGCGCATGCTGGTTTAATAAATATTAGCTTTGAAATGTATTGCCGGGTCTTCTTCTTTGATCAATAACCACCAACCGTCAAAGCAGTCAGTGGCCATCACGCCTTGTAGGGTGGCGTCTTGTAGGGCAGCAACAAATTGATTCCACTTTGCTCGGTCGGTGGCCATCCTTCGTACAGTGCCCCCAACTGTGGTTCATTCTTTGCATCTCAGCTTCCACAGTTCTCCGCCAAGTTGTTTTTGGTCGGCCTCTCTTTCGCTTTCCCTCGGGGGTCCATAGCATAGCTGTTCTTGTGATGGTATCAGGGTCCCTTCTGAGGACGTGGCCAACCAAACTCCAGCGTCTGCCAGATATGATGGTGTGCATGTCCTCCTGGTTACTCCGAATAAGTAGTTCTTGGTTGCTGATGGTGTTTGGCCAAAAGATTCGGAGAATTTTCCTTAGGCAGATTGTGTGGAAGGAGGACATTTTCGACATTTCTTTCTCTGTTACTCTCCAACATTCCGCACCATAGAGAAGCACAGAAAGTACACAGCTCTCATACAGTCTTAATTTGGTGTTTGTTCTGTACTGGGAAGACTTCCAAATGTTGTTGAGAACAGCAAAGGCTGTTCTCGCTTTATTCATTCAGTTGTTAATGTCCTTGCCTGTTCCGCCGCCAGGTGTTACTATGCATCCTAGGTAAGTAAATGTGTCTGTCTGTTCTAACTTCTGGTTCCTTACTGTTATTGGCTCAGGATTGCCCACATTTAATGTCATGACCTCTGTCTTCTTGATGTTTAGGCCAACCTGCTGGCCATACTTATTCAGTCTATCGGTTTTGTCTTGAATGTGTTGATGTGAATGCGCGAGTGGTGCAATGTCATCTGCATATTCCAGGTCTTCCGGTGTAGAAAACGTTGTCCATCTAATTCCTCTTGGACTGCCCTCTGTTGTCTGGCGCATCACCCAATCTATGACTGTCAAAAATAATGTTGTTGATAAGGGGAATCCCTGTCGTACTCCTGTTTTCACTTCGAAAGTTACATTACTCGATCCAACACTGCAAGTAAAGTTAGAATAGAGGTTTTTTTATGATGGAAACAATGCGGCTGGGAATTCCATAAGCCCTCAGAATTTTCCATAGGCTGTCCCTGTGTATGCTGTCGAAAGCCTTTTCAAAATCAACAAAGTTAATGTACAGCTGTCTCTACCATTCTGAGCACTGCTCTATAATGTTCCTGGCGGTAAATATATGATCTGCACATCTTCTGTTCTTTCTGAAGCCCGCTTATTCTTTCCTCAGTTTGTGGTCAACTGCTTTTGAAATTCTCTGGATGATTATCCTGCCTAGTATCTTGCTGGGAACTGAGAGGAGGGTAATTCCTCTCCAGTTGTTGCAGTCTGCAAGGTCGCCCTTCTTGGGCAATTTGACAATTATTCCTTTACTCCACTCTGTTGGTGTTGTCTCAGTTTCCCAGACTTGTGCAAATAGTGGTTCTAATAGTTCTGCTGCTAGTTCAGGGTCTGTCTTGAATAGCTCAGCATTTAGATTGTCGTGACCAGGCGCTTTTCCGTTTTTTAGCCCTTTGATACCTGTTATTGCCGGGTGCTTGGACGTTTATTAATCTGTTATCGCCAATTCAACAACAAATGTGTCCGGCCACGTTGTACTGTAACTTAGGCGATGAAGGCAAAACGTCATGTTATCCGAGCTAAAATTTGAGTTGGGACAGACAAATTACCTCGACTTATCCGAAAATTCTAGTTATCAGAATTCGACTTAACCGGAAATTTTTTTAACAAAGACAAAGAAGACATTTGGCCGGGACTTTCAGAAGTGCGTCTGCTTATTTACAGAAATTCGAATTAACCGAATTCCAATTAAGTAGACTCATTTTATATGTGTGTATATATATATTTTATAACGTAGATGATGATATTAAACACATCTCATATAAATCACGTGTCATTACATCATCATTAGCCTTGTTCATGTCCGAGGAAATTCAGGATGCTGTGGTTTTTTTCCACCGACTAATTTTTTTTGTACTGTCTGTTTGGTTCTATCCCAGACGTTTCTGATGCGTATGCCCCTCTTCTACTGACCTTATCCAGACTCTTATTTCTGTCCCCAAATTTTTCCTCTGGGATTTCTACTGAAGGAAATGTTAGATAATACTTCGCTGTTATTTCCTATGTCATATAACTCTCCAGTGCTCCCATTCAATCTTCAACTTTATTGTGACTTGGCTGCAGTTTCTGTAGAAAATTTTTTTTAAATAATAGACTGGCTTTGTCGATCCTACCTAACCCCCTAACTCGAAGAACTGAAATGCTCTAGCCACTCATCTAAAATCTGTTTGGCTTGTCCGAATCTGCCAGAAGCTTAAGATTCCTGCCGACAAATATGTCAGAATCAATAATGCACCTCAAGGTGAAAGACACGGGAGGGGACTCATCGTTTAATCAGCCTATAATTTGGAACTTAACAAACAAAAAATTGTTTCTAAGTATTCAACCGCTACTATAACTATTATCATTATTAAGTCACTATTTGACCTTCAGACATAAGTATATGTTTTAATTGCACATTCTGAAGGTCATATTATGGTGCAGAAATATTGATGCCGTATAAACCCTTTATCCGCAATGATATAAGTAACGGATCTTTGTACTGAAATCAAGATATCAGCAAAATGAGATTGTCACGTAGGGTTTATATTCATTTAATTTCCTACATCTTCTTCCTATTCTTTCACATAAACTCTCTCTTTTAATATCTCTGTACTTTTTTTTTCCTGTGTATTTTTCATCCATTCGTTTTGCGAATATTATTCTCATATTATTCGCAAACTTTACCTTTTTCCTTTCTCTAAAACTGAGAATCGCGCTAGGACGATATTACGTAGATGTCAGGGCTGCAGGGCGTCAGAAGGCGTGATAAGTCGGTTCGCTGAACACAGGACGTAGCAAATCGTCTACATTCTCACCGAGCGCGCGAGCTTCTTCTCGGCATTAGTCCCGGTGAGGTGTGATACTTTACATCGGCACCGGTCAGTATCCAGACATCTGTCTGGAAATCCCAAACTGACACGGCGCTCACTTGGGCCATGGTCTGCTGTAGTGTGAAAACTGCCCTACAATGGAGTCAGGCTGTCTGGGATTTGAAACTGACACGCGTACATCGTGGTCAGTAGGTGACAGTTACGACACGCGTTAAGCGGACGTAAATGTTGGGAGTAGGGGAGATAATTTCGCTTGGCGAAATAAGTTTGGGCCCTTTGTCTGATTTTAAGATATTGGCCAAGTTTGAAACTTTAATTTCATTCTCGCTCATAGACTCCACAGTAGATAGGTCGCTCGAAAACAGAATAGCTGTTAGCGAAGATCTCAGTTTGTTTCGGCAATTTGTCGAACTTCTAGACTTCCAGAAATATTTTCAGCATTTTTATTCTTAAGTTGTGCGACTACCTGTAATTCTGTGGTTGAGGTAATTAATATGATAGATATATAGATTTTGTGAGTGTTAAAGTGTTAAATCGCTTAATTCATTTTAATCTATTTCTTTAGCGCAGAAGAGAAATAAAGTGGTAGGATATTATATTTTCTAGGGAAGCATTCAGTGGAAAGCAGAATAAAATTAAAATCTCTAGCTTATAACGGCAAGAGTAGCTATTTATGAATTTAATTTAACTGCTAATACTCAGTCGAGTGTATTTTTCTAAACTAACGTATAAACTCTAGAATCGAGCCTCATGAATGATGACGGGATACGCACGTGTTCCTAATTTATGAGGAATGCTGATTTTTAAATATAACTTACGTCACGGGAAGTTTAAATGATAAGCAAAGCTCTCTGCTTGCAAGTTTAAATGTAAGTTTTAACCAGTACAGATTCTGTTTATTATATTATATGTGTTATTTTTCCTCCACACAGTGAAAGTTTTGGGGTGACCCTAACTTTACCAGCACCTAGTAGTAGTTTCCATACTTGTGAAGAAATAGACAGTCCTTATTTTTAACCACGTGGGTTTTCTCAAGTAACACTGATCTGACGGTGCAAGTTAGACAGAAATACTAATATCCCTATAACGGGTTTTCAAAGACTGTAATGATAAATACTGGACCTTGGAGCCAGCACTTAATTTCTTCTAGAAACTCTATATAATTTGCTGCCTGGTGGCGTGAATATTAACAATCATTTCCCGACTAGATTATATCTTGTGGACAAATCTGTGGTGTGACTAAAGTGAATCCTATACTGAGGGAAGGCACCGACCTGACATTCATCATTTTTTAGAAACCTACGCTATTGACACTGTGCTCTGCTAACTCCCGCGCCTGGAATAATTGTTAGGTGACTTAATCAGACATTTGAACAAATTTGCATACCCAAGTAGTCGTTCCCGGAGACTCCAAGTTAAATACGTCTTTTGGAACTGGGGACTTCTTGGCAGAAGACTGCATTTTTTGAGTCTGTGTGAAAATCTAAGATCAATGTGTTCCAAGAGGCAGCGAGCAAAGTCGTGAGTACCTGAATGAGAAGCCATGGCGGAATGAATGAGTGTACGCTGGTCTGAGTGATATTTTCACTATTATATCTTTGACACCCTGTTGCTGTCCTAATTTTTTTTTTCCAATCTGCATAATTTGTTGCTAAGGCTAGAGTTCTTGTGTTTTTGTCTTAGGTTAAATCAGATTTTTTTTTTTCAAAACTCTGTGCATATAATTACGAGATAAAACAAAGAAAAACTCTTAGACTCAAACCCTATGTATCTGTGACTCTGGCGCCATCATCTGTTCTCTTAACGGGGCCGGGCTAAACCTAGAGTTAACACTATAACGGGGCTATCATCCTTGCAACATTTCCTTGATTTTTTATGACTATGTGTATATGTATTTTCCTTGATGTATTTTCTTTGATGTTGTGAGCCGATTTTTCCTGATATTAAAATCGCTCTTGAACTAAATAATCGTGTTTGGTCAGCTCGTTCTAGATAATATATATATATCATTGTTATAGTTTTCCCACGTCTGTGTGTTTACCTGTCGTCACGTGTATGTGCGTGCCTGTGAGTGATAGAAATATACGTAATATGTATATTGGTGTAGTCTGTCTGACGCTGTAACCACTGTTGTAGAAGATAGGTGAGAGAGAGAAGAATTCTTTTCGCTTTCAGAGACAGCCACTATATCAAAATCTATCATCTCACGTGTGTGGAAATTCTATTACCTTTCACTAACTCTCACTGAGTCTATCACCTATTCAAACCTATTCAGAAGGGACCAAACCTAGTCTTAATTCTCCTATCGGAAATCTACGACAAATGAGGGCTCGTTTCCGGTCTTTGAACTTAGAATAGGAAGACGAGTACGACAAACGTGGACTCGTCTATCTGGATTTTTGAACTTAAGATTCTGTATTCTGATATAGAGTAAGAGTGTGATGTCTTGTGAGTTGTTATATCTTTAAATAATTACCCCCTAGACTAACGATCTGTTTACGGGCGTGCTGACCACACAAACTAATAAGTTTTTTTTTCCACAGCATCTTTGAATAATATACATTTTGGTTACAGGTTGATTTTGTCGGGATATATGTTAACTGCTGATTGTAATACTAAATGCTGGTAAAGTGGTGAGTGTATAACATTCACTGGGTACTGAGGCAGAACGGCGTTTGAACTAAGTTAAGGAGTGTGTTTCGGACTTTTTGTCCAGATTAATTCCCTCCCTTACCCTATCTGACTTCAGGGGCGAACTTATAGTGGATTTTTAAAAATTAAGGGATTATTTTTCTCTTTAATTTTTGCAATATTCTTTTGCTTTTCCACTGTAGCAACTTATTTTTCAGAAGTTATCTTAACTACCATTTAGTTGGCGTAGTCGTGTTTTGCATTAAGTGCTTTATTGCCGATAATAGCAGCGATAGTTAGATTTTACTTTGGAGGAGGTATCCCAGGGTTAAGGATATCATCTTTTGAATTTTTGGATTTTTTTTCTCTTAAGTGGTAGGAACCAGGTTATTCTTTTTCCTATTTTCTTTCTCGACTAGTCTCAGTCACTGATTTAATATGGCCGAGAGGGCGAAACTGAGGCAGATGTTAAGACAGGAAGCAATGGAAGAGGGACTGGAAGGAGAAGAAGCGAAAGCATTTGTCAGAGACGAACTCGAGAGATATGATGCGGAGAGGAAAGCAGCGGAAGCTAAGAAAAAAGCAGCCGCAGATTTACAGCAGAAGAAGATGGATGAGGAAATGGAAATTCGCAGGATGCAGCATGAGGAAAAAGAGAAGGAGAGACAGCATGAGAAGGAGAGGGAGGAGAGACAGCACGAGAAGGAGAGGGAGGAGAGACAGCAGGAGAAGGAGAGGGAACAGAGACAGCACGAGTTGGCGCTTAAAACTCTAGAGTTCCAAAGTCGTGGTGCTGCCTCTACCTCCAGCAATGGAGAGTCTTCTCCTCATTCTTCCTTAACTGACCCTGCTAACACTCAATCCCTTCAACTAAATGCTATGTCTTTCACTCTTGAATCTTTTCCTTGTCCAAATGAGAAGATTGACACATGGTTAGAAAAATTTGAGAAAATTGCAACTCTGTACGGGTTAGAGAGGTCGCGTTGGAATATGAAACTTTCCCAGGCCCTAAAAGGTTCTGCTTATGATGTTTATTCTAAGCTGGAAAGTAGCCAACAAGACGACTACGATGTGTTGAAGAAAGCGTTACTGGAGCGCTTTGAAATGAACGCTCGCAAGTTTTTGCAACTGTTTCGCAACAGCCGGAAAGAGAATTCTGAAACTTTTCACCAGTTCTCATCGCGTCTTAAGGGATATCTAACAAAGTGCCTTGAGCTTTCGCAGCTCCCCTCTACCTATGAAGGTCTTGAGGAACTTGTTCTAACTGAAACAAATAAAGAACACTTTGTCTGCTGATACCCGGAGATTTCTCGCTGAGCAGGGGGCAGAAAAACTTGAAGACATTTTGGAAAAGTCTGAGCGTTATCACAATGCGCTGGCTGAACTACCGGCCACAAAGCGGAAACCGACAGAGGAGCATTTTCGAAAACATAACCTAGAGCAATCTTCTCAGGCTTCTAACCAAAATAACCACAGAGAAACTGGACCTCAAAACCCCCCTCCTGAAAAATCCAAGTTCTACAAGAACAAGTACCCCAACCACCCCAAACAGTCTGATCAACCCGACCGCCCTACATGGCAGCGTAGCCAGAAAGGACAAGGTGGCAAAGGGAGAACCCCTGAGCACGGGACATATGATCAGAGCGAGCACACCGAGCCGAAACGCATCGGATGCTTATTGACAGTCTCGCAAGGCGGAATTGTTGACAGTGATTCCAAACCTGTTGGGGATAGACCCTCAACGCGAGGTACTGTTACTTTGAACGGTTCTCAAACTTCTTGCTTATTTGACACGGGGCTTTCTTACGATTGCATTGTTGCCAGAAACCTGGTCAAACCCGGTCAAGAGACAGCAGAGACCGTCCAACTTTGTGGAGTTCGTAAGAGTGAGGCACCTACAGCGCTTCCCATCGCATTGGTGGAGATACACTCTGACTTTGTCAGAGGTGTGATCAAAGCGGCTGTTATGGATGATCCCATCTACCCAGTCATACTTGGCGGGAGATACGTGTGTATTGGGAAACCGGAAGAGCCGATTGTGGCAGCTGTAACTACAAGAGGGCAAACCAAGAAGGAACGGGAGCCTGCGCCAAATTTGTTACCTATGGAACTTAAAGAAGCGCAATACAAGGACCCGACTTTGGCACCCTGCTTTAGGAAACTGCCCATGGCGAAGGAACCAACACAGCACGGGGACATTTTTTCTGAGGATGGCGTACTTTATCGGAGAACGGGCAAGCCTGACCAAGGTTACAACCAGCTCCTAGTACCGAAACAGTACAGAAGCCAAATCCTAGAAATGGGGCACTCTCTTCCCTTTAGCGGACATATGGGACAGAACGCCACAAACCAACGTATAACCACTCATTATTGGTGGCCAGGAGTAAACACTGATATTATCAGGTACGTCAAATCCTGTGCCCAGTGCCAACGTGTGCCACCCAAGCAACGGGCACCCCCAGTCCACATGGGTGAAATGCCAATAATGGGAACACCATTCGAACGGGTTGTGATCGACATTTTAGGGCCTTTCGAAAGGACTAAAAGAAGGAACAGGTTCATCCTGACCTTAGTCGATACATGCACTTTATGGGCAGAAGCTATCCCGCTAACATGCGCAGATGCCAAGCATGTCGCAGAAGCCCTCGTGCAGATTTTCACTCGGTTGGGATTCCCTCAGCAAGTGTTGACGGATAATGGATCTCCATACCGAAACCTGTTGATGGATGAGATCGTTAAGATCTTGAGGACCCAGCACATCCACACTAAGCCATATACTCCGGCCGGAAATGGGCTCGTGGAACGTGCTAATGGAAACCTCACCATGATGCTAAGTAAGCTGGCACAAGTGAAACCTGAAGATTGGGATCTCTGTATTCCTGCAGCATTATTTGGCTACAGAGAATCTCCTCATACTTCCACAGGATTTCCGCCAGCTACACTCTTATTCGGCAGACCCATTAAGGGCCCGCTTGAAGCCTTACTTCAGTCTCTGACAGACGAGAAGGCTGATGAGACAGTTGTCTCAGCCAGTAAATATGTGTCAGTTTTAAAGGAAAGGTTGAAACTAGGGTGGGACCTAGCAACGACTAACTTTAAGCGAGCTCGCACAAAGCACGCTAACCGATACAGGAAAGTCGCGGAAGAGAGAGAACTGGAAGCAGGAGAGAAAGTTTTGGTGTTGCTCCCTACCGAGAACAACCAACTGAAGATCGGATGGCAAGGGCCGTTTACCGTCCTGAAAAAGACTTCTAAGGCTAACTACCAGATCTCTATTGAAGGAAAGGAGAAGGTTTTCCATTTAAATCTCTTAAAGAGATACTTGGAAAAACCAGTGCCAACCTCCGACCATCTCCTGACGATCGCCAAAACTGACGAAGATGACGATAGTGGCAGGGATATTCCACCGCTATCACAGGAAATCTTTCAAAAATGTCAGAAGCGGCGACGCTCTTTCAAGCGCGCATATGAGAAATTCCAGGGGAAGGAAACTTTGAGGAGTGGACTTGAGTAGGAATTGGACAGAGATGGAGGGGGAGATGGAGAGGGAAGAAGACAGACACCCCGAAGCTACGGTTATAGGAAATTAAACTCCATAACGTAGACATGGAGTGCTTCCATATCTTAAAGGGGGGAGGCTCTGTCACGTAGGGTTTATATTCATTTAATTTCCTACATCTTCTTCCTATTCTTTCACATAAACTCTCTCTTTTAATATCTCTGTACTTTTTTTTTCCTGTGTATTTTTCATCCATTCGTTTTGCGAATATTATTCTCATATAATTCGCAAACTTTACCTTTTTCCTTTCTCTAAAACTGAGAATCGCGCTAGGACGATATTACGTAGATGTCAGGGCTGCAGGGCGTCAGAAGGCGTGATAAGTCGGTTCGCTGAACACAGGACGTAGCAAATCGTCTACATTCTCACCGAGCGCGCGAGCTTCTTCTCGGCATTAGTCCCGGTGAGGTGTGATACTTTACATCGGCACCGGTCAGTATCCAGACATCTGTCTGGAAATCCCAAACTGACACGGCGCTCACTTGGGCCATGGTCAGCTGTAGTGTGAAAACTGCCCTACAATGGAGTCAGGCTGTCTGGGATTTGAAACTGACACGCGTACATCGTGGTCAGTAGGTGACAGTTACGACACGCGTTAAGCGGACGTAAATGTTGGGAGTAGGGGAGATAATTTCGCTTGGCGAAATAAGTTTGGGCCCTTTGTCTGATTTTAAGATATTGGCCAAGTTTGAAACTTTAATTTCATTCTCGCTCATAGACTCCACAGTAGATAGGTCGCTCGAAAAACAGAATAGCTGTTAGCGAAGATCTCAGTTTGTTTCGGCAATTTGTCGAACTTCTAGACTTCCAGAAATATTTTCAGCATTTTTATTCTTAAGTTGTGCGACTACCTGTAATTCTGTGGTTGAGGTAATTAATATGATAGATATATAGATTTTGTGAGTGTTAAAGTGTTAAATCGCTTAATTCATTTTAATCTATTTCTTTAGCGCAGAAGAGAAATAAAGTGGTAGGATATTATATTTTCTAGGGAAGCATTCAGTGGAAAGCAGAATAAAATTAAAATCTCTAGCTTATAACGGCAAGAGTAGCTATTTATGAATTTAATTTAACTGCTAATACTCAGTCGAGTGTATTTTTCTAAACTAACGTATAAACTCTAGAATCGAGCCTCATGAATGATGACGGGATACGCACGTGTTCCTAATTTATGAGGAATGCTGATTTTTTAAATATAACTTACGTCACGGGAAGTTTAAATGATAAGCAAAGCTCTCTGCTTGCAAGTTTAAATGTAAGTTTTAACCAGTACAGATTCTGTTTATTATATTATATGTGTTATTTTTCCTCCACACAGTGAAAGTTTTGGGGTGACCCTAACTTTACCAGCACCTAGTAGTAGTTTCCATACTTGTGAAGAAATAGACAGTCCTTATTTTTAACCACGTGGGTTTTCTCAAGTAACACTGATCTGACGGTGCAAGTTAGACAGAAATACTAATATCCCTATAACGGGTTTTCAAAGACTGTAATGATAAATACTGGACCTTGGAGCCAGCACTTAATTTCTTCTAGAAACTCTATATAATTTGCTGCCTGGTGGCGTGAATATTAACAATCATTTCCCGACTAGATTATATCTTGTGGACAAATCTGTGGTGTGACTAAAGTGAATCCTATACTGAGGGAAGGCACCGACCTGACATTCATCATTTTTTAGAAACCTACGCTATTGACACTGTGCTCTGCTAACTCCCGCGCCTGGAATAATTGTTAGGTGACTTAATCAGACATTTGAACAAATTTGCATACCCAAGTAGTCGTTCCCGGAGACTCCAAGTTAAATACGTCTTTTGGAACTGGGGACTTCTTGGCAGAAGACTGCATTTTTTGAGTCTGTGTGAAAATCTAAGATCAATGTGTTCCAAGAGGCAGCGAGCAAAGTCGTGAGTACCTGAATGAGAAGCCATGGCGGAATGAATGAGTGTACGCTGGTCTGAGTGATATTTTCACTATTATATCTTTGACACCCTGTTGCTGTCCTAATTTTTTTTTCCAATCTGCATAATTTGTTGCTAAGGCTAGAGTTCTTGTGTTTTTGTCTTAGGTTAAATCAGATTTTTTTTTTTCAAAACTCTGTGCATATAATTACGAGATAAAACAAAGAAAAACTCTTAGACTCAAACCCTATGTATCTGTGACTCTGGCGCCATCATCTGTTCTCTTAACGGGGCCGGGCTAAACCTAGAGTTAACACTATAACGGGGCTATCATCCTTGCAACATTTCCTTGATTTTTTATGACTATGTGTATATGTATTTTCCTTGATGTATTTTCTTTGATGTTGTGAGCCGATTTTTCCTGATATTAAAATCGCTCTTGAACTAAATAATCGTGTTTGGTCAGCTCGTTCTAGATAATATATATATCATTGTTATAGTTTTCCCACGTCTGTGTGTTTACCTGTCGTCACGTGTATGTGCGTGCCTGTGAGTGATAGAAATATACGTAATATGTATATTGGTGTAGTCTGTCTGACGCTGTAACCACTGTTGTAGAAGATAGGTGAGAGAGAGAAGAATTCTTTTCGCTTTCAGAGACAGCCACTATATCAAAATCTATCATCTCACGTGTGTGGAAATTCTATTACCTTTCACTAACTCTCACTGAGTCTATCACCTATTCAAACCTATTCAGAAGGGACCAAACCTAGTCTTAATTCTCCTATCGGAAATCTACGACAGAGATTTATGGCAGTTAGTCATTCGAATGTCTAGTTGATAAGTGGATCTTTACATATTTCTATGGGAGATTCACGGATGGTCTACGAAATTTCATCACGAAATTTACCTGAGAATACTCATCTACTTTCATATTTTGTGCCGTTAAGGTATACTCATCAGATCGTTTAAAAAACAGTTTTTGTTTTTTGTTTTAAATATCAGCACGTATTGCGCTTCGATCAAAAGTAATTCTGCCATACAGATTATTCCCTCACATAAGAATTCTCATATCCCTGCATGATGTTATTATCTTATATCTTGACCCACTAAAGTTCCAGTCTTCTTCAAGGCGAGTTTTTCGGGCGGGGAACTAAATTGTGCGCCTGTTGAGACACAGCGCATTTTGTTTCCATCCTTAATGTTGTGGCTGGACATACTTTCTTGAACTATCCCCATTTCCATTTCGGATGAGCATAAATAACGATCTTATATTTATATTTTAGCAGTAGATAATGACGAGACTTCGTTACATTTGCAGAAAACTCGGCCGATTTAGTCGCTCAAGTAGATACTCCTTAGATAATGATTCGGAGACGAAGTAATAGTAAATTTATTTTGAATTTCTTGTTATGTGTTTGCTGTTTTTTGACTAAGAATCCAGACAAGATTTTAAAAAGGTTTACATTTACAAAACATGTTGTGGTACAATAGCTCTTAATTAATTAGTCAAAGTAAAGTCCATTGGTTTGTTTTCACTTCTCCCCATACCATTTTGGACGCGTTGATTTAAAACCATAACCAGTGCATCCAGATGACAACAGGAGAAATAGCGCCATCATGAGGACATGTAGCAGAAACAAGCACAACATAGTTACTTCCCGCTATGGTTTTTGCGCATGACTTACTAGTTTATTAACAATTAATTGTTCGTGTGTGTGTTTTTTTTTTTTTTCTAAGAATATCTTTCTGGCCGAAAAAACAGGTGAAGGTAGTAAAGTTGCTAATACTGTCGTAGCAAAGAAGGAGTGGGTGGGGGGTGTTAGAAATTTAATATATTAGGTGTGGTGGGCAGTGCACCTACTCACTGCCTTTGACTTCCCTAACTCAAGAGCAGAGTCAGGTACCCATTTACACCTGGGTAAACTGGAACGTGACGCTATCAGGTTTCTTTACCGGAACCCAGTAATTTCGAGGCAAGAATCAGGCGCTCTAACCGCCTAGCCAATAGGAAGCTTAAAGGAAAAAGTAGTGCCAAAGCATTAACCGCCGTAGGGTAGTGAAGTGTTAGACATCACCAAACTAGTTCCAGCTTTTTTATGAGATGGAGTGACCAATTCCTTTTCTCGCCGTCTCTTTTATATTAAGTAGCTCTATAGCTTCACCCCTCTCTCTCTCTCTCTCTCTCTCTCTCTCTCTCTCTCTCTCTCTCTCTCTCTCTCTCTCTCTCTCTCTCTCTCTCTCTCTCTCTCTCTCTCTCTCTCTCTCTATGTGCGTGAATGACTATGAGTAAATGTACTTGTCTGAGCTAAGTTTCTGATTGTGATGATATTATTAATTGATCCTGTCTGAAGTTGTTAATATTTTAATTTTTAACACACTGTAAATTGTATTGCAGGGCAGAAATGTAAAAAGGCAATTATGCCTATTTCTTTACCCTGATAAAATAAAGATTTCGTTCGTTCGTAACTCATTTACAACTGGGTAAACTTGAGCGTGACTCACAGGGTTTGGATAACGGAACCCTGTATCTTCGCCACGAGTGAGCAGAACTCGAAACGCTTACCCAATCGGACGCACTACTGGCCGATAATTTTGTTATTTTTAACAACAAGTCTATCCTTGTCTTTAGTAAAAAATAAAATAAAAAAGCAGAAAGAACACAAATGTTACTTATCTGGACAGTTGAGACTTTGGTTTCGACATGCGATATGATACAGTAGACAACTTGACATTAGTTTGTAGACATTCAGGTCATATAAAGATATGACTCATCATAGATGGTGACTCAGATAAAATATTGCTTTTAAGAAATGTTAAACAATGAAGTACTAACCAGCCGCGGGGGACAGAACAGGGAACAGAGTAAAAAACTTCTCCCCATCCCTCCCGTTTTGGTTCATTATCTAGCGTACAGTCACTATTGCGCCAGGTCCACTGGCACTAAATCTGCACGAACACAATCCTGTCTTCTTCTGTACCACTTTGTTATACATCATGAGGCTGTCAGCTCAATTTCAAATACCATATTAGTCGCCTGTTACGGCATGCTTAGGAAAACAGTTGACATCTACCTTCTATCTCCATCTACTGACTGTCAACTTTATGTTGCGATGGAGAACGTCACCGAATATTGAATGCTGACGTAAAATTTACTGTGTTCTTCTGCTCTTAATTTAATATTTTAAAATTAGTTTTCCGTATAAGACATTTACTAGTTATCTACTTCTTTTTTCACGTTTGTTTGCCTTGAAAGTAGGTATCACCTTATTGTTATTGTTTTTTTTTAAAAAAAAAGTCATTATCAGCAATTTCTTGCATGAAAGACTGTATCAGTAATTTCTTGCATAAAAGACTGTATTAGTAATTTCTTGCATGAAACACGGTATCAGTAATTTCTGGCATGAAAGACGGTATCAGCATTAATGACACATAAGGAAGGGAAACCCGAGGCCTGTAACCAGTAAATTAATATTAGACAAGTCAGCGACTCATAGCTTGACTGCCTGCGTCAGGACTAGCGAACCAGAGCTGGTCAAGACCGTGCTCCACCTCCACGTGGTGGTCCTGGAAACAGTATGCAATAATGCAGGCTGGCTGAGCGAGCACGGATCGCAATGGGAAGGCAAACCCGGTCCTAAAAAATGCCGTGCAGAAGTCGGATGTGTCGACCGAAAGGTGCAGATATCACAGCTACGTTGTAAACAGACACAACGCAACCACCGTCCTTTACAGGGCGAACGAAGAAGAAGAAGAAGAAGACAAACATAAAGGTATGTTTTCAGGCGCTCGTAAGAAATAAAGAAGTAGAAACACCAGACAACAGAAAAACAACACACGCGAGTGGCTTACCCAGGGTTCGAACCCCGTACCTTCCGTACGACAACACCGCCTAGCCATACAAGCGAATCACACTATCCTCCCGGCCCATTGTAAACTTCCGGTGTTGTCTTGTGTTTCGCACTAATGACCGGTCAGTAAAGCATCTTTTTTGGGGGAAGCCTAGCTGGCCGGGAGGATAGTGTGATTCGCTTGTATGGCTAGGCGGTGTTGTCGTACGGAAGGTACGGGGTTCGAACCCTGGGTAAGCCACTCGCGTGTGTTGTTTTTCTGTTGTCTGGTGTTTCTACTTCTTTATTTCTTACGAGCGCCTGAAAACATACCTTTATGTTTGTCTAATATTAATTTAGAAGACGGTATCAGTAATTTCTTGCATGAAAGACTATATCAGTAATTTCCTGCGCGAAAGACGGTTTCAGATTATTTTTGTTTGAAAGAGTGTATCAGTAATTTCTTGCATGAAAGACGGTATCAGTAATTTCTTGTTTGAAAGACGGTATCAGTAATTTCGTGCTTGAAAGACCGTATCAGTAGTTTCTTGCGTGAAAGACGGTATCAGTAATTTCGTGCTTGAAAGACGGTATCAGATTATTTTTGCTTGAAAGACGGTATCAGATTATTTTTGCCTGAAAGACGGTATCAGATTATTTTTGCCTGAAAGACGGTATCAGATTATTTTTGCTTGAAAGACGGTATCAGTAATTTCTTGCTTGAAAGACGGTATCAGATTATTTTTGTTTGACACACGGTATCAGATTATTTGTGCTTGAAAGACAGTATCAGTAGTTTCTTGCTTGAAAAACGGTATCAGATTATTTTTGCTTGAAAGACGGTATCAGATTATTTTGGCTTGAAAGACTTTATCAGTAATTTCTTGCTTGAAAGACGGTATCAGATTATTTTTGCTTGAAAGACGATATCAGATTATTTTTGCTTGAAAGACGGTATAAGTAATTTCTTCCTTGAAAGACGGTGTTAGATTATTTTGGCTTGAAAGACTTTATCAGTAATTTCTTGCTTAAAAGACGGTATCAGATTATTTTTGCTTGAAAGACGGTATCAGTAATTTCTTGATTGAAAGACCGTATCAGATTATTTTTGCATGAAAGACGGTATCAGATTATTTTTGCTTGAAAGACGGTATCAGATTATTTTTGCATGAAAGACGGTATCAGATTATTTTTGCTTGAAAGACGGTATTACATTATTTTTGCTTGAAAGACGGTATCACATTATTTTTGCTTGAAAGACGGTATCAGATTATTTTTGCTTGAAAGACGGTATCAGATTATTTTTGCTTGAAAGACGGTATCACATTATTTTTGCTTGAAAGACGGTATCAGATTATTTTTGCTTGAAAGACGGTATCAGATTATTTTTGCTTGAAAGACGGTATCAGATTATTTTTGCTTGAAAGACGGTGTCAGTAATTTCTTGCTTGAAAGACAGTATCAGATTACTTTTGCTTGAAAGACGGTATAAGTAATTTCTTCCTTGAAAGACGGTGTTAGATTTATTTGGCTTGAAAGACTTTATCAGTAATTTCTTGCTTAAAAGACGGTATCAGATTATTTTTGCTTGAAAGACGGTATCAGTAATTTCTTGATTGAAAGACCGTATCAGATTATTTTTGCATGAAAGACGGTATCAGATTATTTTTTCTTGAAAGACGGTATCAGATTATTTTTGCTTGAAAGACGGTATCAGTAATTTCTTGATTGAAAGACCGTATCAACAAAATATTGAAACACATTTTTGAACAGTGAAAATAAAAACTGGAACTGCCTACAGAAAGATCACATTTTTAGATGAAAGATTTGCTCATCTGAGAAGTTTACATACAAATAGCTTATTCTTCTCCTGCTCACAAACATGAAAAAGTAGTTTTCTAACACAAAAGTAACAATAGTGTCAATATGACAGAAAATAACATTAAGTAATTATCACTTTGATACCCAAAGACATAAAAACCTTTCTGACATTTTGTTGATTGTCCAGATGTGTCGGTATTTAACTTTTTCTCTGGGATCTGAGTGTAAGACCTCGTCATACACAGGAATGTAAATATGTATCACCCAACTACAAGTAACATAATATCACCAAGTGGAAGTAACTATAGCACCATGTCTCTATCTGATATATTGTGTGTGTGTTATGTCTGCATGTATAATATACACAGATTTGTGAAAAGGTCTGTGTCTACTGTTGCACAAACGACACAATTACTGTGAAAAAGGGACAAGGAGTCATGGATCTTGATGGCAACACGCTGCTATACAGTAGTGTACCCACATCTGAAAGAGCTAAAGGGGGCGTGGGTTGCATTGTGGCCAAAAACCAGAAAGATAGTATCAAGGGATGGAACTTTGTCTCGGAGTTGTAAAACTAAAAGAAGGAGAAACCATAGTCAACCTGGTCATAGTGTATGGGCCAAATGAGGATGAGAGAGCAGAGGTCAAGGAGGAATTCTTTGAGCTGCTTCAAAGGACAGTGGATGACTGCCTAGATGAAATTATCATGCTTGGAGATTTCAATGATTTCAATACCAGAGTTGGAAATGACCATGCTAGATGGGGTGGAGTTATCGGAAGATATGGAGAAGATACTCTCAATGGCAATGGAAAGCAACTCCTTAGATTCTGCAGTGAGCAGAATCTGATCATTACCAACACAAAGTTCCCCCATAAGCGCATACATGCATACACTAGGTGTGAACCAACAAAGAATGAGAAGTCAGTGATCGACTATGCCATTGTTAGGAGGAACTCATTCAAATATGTCCGGGATGCTAGAGTCTGGAGGGGGCCAGAGATTGGAAGTGATCACTACCTGCTTACAATCAAAAGAACAACTGAAAGAGTTGCTCAGCCTAGGAACTCTGCCCAGCATCACGCAAGAAACCAAGTAAACGAACGGAAGAAATGAGCATTAAGACCTACAAGCTGAGAGAGCCAGAAATTAAGACCAGATATCAGGGGCTTATTGCTACAGCGGTGAGAAACACAGAAGAACAACCTGATGACTTGGAAACCCTCTGGCTTAAATTCAAGGACATCATAAAGACAGCTGCTGCAGAAGCATGTGGTGAAGTCTGACTTGGGAACAAGAGAAAGAGGACACCGTGGTAGACAGAGGAAGTCAAAGAGAAAATAAGAGAGAAGAAAATGGCATGGAAACAATACTTAGGAGCTAAAAACACAGCAGGACAAATAGAGAAATATAGAGAATATGCGATACTGTACTCAGAACAGAAGCAAAGAACAAGGTGCTAGCAGCAAAACAGAAGTCCTGGGAAGAATTTGGAGAAAAGCTAGAAAAGATGCGCAAGAAAACCAGAAATTGTTCTATAAGACCCTAAAGAACATGAGGAAGGAAAAACAATGCCCTCTCAAATTTATAAAGGACAAGCAAGGCAAATTGCTTACTGCCCCGAAAGAAGTAATGGAAAGATGGAAAGAATATTTCTCAGAACTCCTTGATGGCGAGCAAGGTAAAGCATCAGAAATGATAACCACTAGCACAGAAGAGGAAACAAATGGTGATGAAGATGACATAAAGATGGAAGAACTGAAGGCAGCACTGGAGAAAATCAAGATGGGCAAAGCAGCAGGGCATGATGGTATAACACCAGAAATGGTTAAGTACATGGGAGCATCAGGCGACCTATTACTCTTAAGGGTCCTACAGGCAGCGTGGTGCAACAAGACCATACCAAATGACTGGGAGATTGCCATCATAACACCAATTTTCAAAAAGGGTGACAATCGACAATGTGGAAACCATAGAGGCATATCCCTTCTCAGTGTCCCTGGTAAAATCTACTCTAGAATCCTAGAGCAGAGACTCCGACGCCTAGCTGAGCCACAACTGGATGAGGTCCAGTGCGGATTCCGAGCAAACCGAAGTACTCAAGACCTAATCTTCACACTCAGACAGCTGAGTGAAAAGGCCCTTGAGTATAAGAGTGAGATCCATCTTTGTTTCATAGATCTGGAAAAGGCATTTGACAGGGTCCCCTGGAGCAATTTTTGGGACTGTTTGGCAAGGAAGAACATTCCAGCACCTCTGATTCATGCTATACAGAGCTTCTACAAGTCTTGCAGAAATTATGTGAGGACAGCAAACCATAAGTCAGAAGAGTTCAGGACCACCACTGGTGTAAGACAAGGTTATATCCTGTCACCTTATCTTTTCATACTCCTCATGGACGATGTTATCAAGTCATGTAAGGAGAGAACAAGAAAGTATTCAATGGGGTACTGGAAGATGAGACAGGTATGTATTTCAGAGCTGGCATTTGCTGATGATGTTGCTCTGATTGCTAAATCAGAGGCACATCTCCAATCCAAGCTGCAAGTTTGGAAGGAAGAGCTGGAGAAGAGAGGGATGGTCATAAGTAGCTCTAAAACAAAATCCATGGTGATATCACGAGAACTCCGCCAATGCCGGTCCCAAGCCCGGATGAAAAAGGAGGAGGGCGGCCTGCATGGAGGCCGTAAGGAGGCAGCCCCTCCACCATGCAAAGGCACAACAGGCCAATCACCTGTTTGCTTTAAATCATGATTACTAGCAACACAAGAGAGAAAACCGGACGGATTCTAAAGGCGACGAAGACAGCCGATAGGATAGTCTGGCGCTCTCTCTTCCAAACCTCTACACCTCACGGTAGAAGGGGAACGACTAAGTAAGTAAGATATCACGAGAAGAAAGAAGACGTCAGATTAAGCTGGGAGAACAGGTCCTGGAGCAGGTCGACCACTTTAAATATCTCGGAGCTATTATAGACCAAAAGGGAGGCATCAAAGAAGAGTTGGCCACTCGAAAAGCAGCAGCTGGGAGACTTTTTCAGGCCATAAATCGAGGATTCCTCAGCAATAGAGAGGTTGGTAAGAAAACGAAGATGGCTGTATACTGCTCCACCTATGTCCCAGTCTTGACATATGGATGCGAGTCATGGGCAATGACTACAACCCATAAAAGCCAGATCCAAACCTCAGAAATGAGGTATCTGAGGAAGGTGGTTGAAGTAACAAGAAGAGACATGGTCCGCAACCAGACGATACTTCAAGGCCTAAAATCCCACCCCCTGCAGACCCAAGTAGAACAGTCCCAATTAAGATGGTTTGGCCATGTCTGCAGAATGGGAGAAGATCGGCTACCACGACAAGCATGGGAAACAGAGCCAGGGATCCAGACCTCCAGGACGACCCAGAGTCCGCTGGTAGGACAACATTAGACAATCTTTGAAGGACTGAGGACTAGAATGGAACCAGGCCAGGAGGAAGACAGCCGATAGAATAGTCTGGCGCTCTCTTTTCCAAACCTCTACACCTCACGGCAGAAGGGGAACGACTAAGTAAGTAAGTATACATCTGCGTCTACAAGTGTACAACAGACATTTTCTGGGTGTGGATGTCTGTGTCTACCATAGCATAATAAATATATTTTCTGTGTGTGGATGTGTGTGTCTACCATTGCATAATAAATACATTTTCAATATGTAAATGTCTGTGTCTACCATTGCATAATAGACACATTTTCTGTGTGTAAATGTCTGCATCTACCATTGCATAATAAACACATTTTCTGCGTGTAAATGTCTGCATCTACCATTGCATAATAAACACATTTTCCGTATGTAAATGTCTGTCTACAATTGCATATTACATTTTGTGTGTGTAAATGTCTGTCTACAATTGCTTAATATTAAATTTTGTGTGTGTAAATGCCTGTGTCTACCATTACATAATATTACATTTTATGTGTGTAAATGTCTGTGTCTACCACTGCATAATAAACACATTTTCCGTATGTAAATATCTGTGTCTACAGGTGCACAATTTTTATAAAATGTCTGCATCTACAGGTGTACAACAAACACCGTGTGTAAATGTGTCTATCAGTACACAATAGACAAATTATCTATGTAGAATGTCTGTGCCTACCACTGCACAACAGACTCAGTTTCTGTGCGTCAGTGCTCCAGTAAGCATGCACTAACTATGGCAGTGTTTTTTACACAATATGGCTGATAACTTGTGTTTTGTTTCTCACATCATCATACACATAAAATGTTATGATGGCTGAGATTAATAAGTGATCTACCCACTGTTACATTTCAGTAGAAGCAGGAATGTTTTGGGGGAAAACAGCCAAGCACTCTTGTAAATTTAACGTAACCAAAGAATAAATTAAAATTATGCATAAGGAAATGAACTCCAATCACAGATCTATGCTTACTGACCTGAAAAACATGTACTAATAATAATTAAGCTGAACTTAATGAGCCGTGAACACTGTTTTTTTTTTCTTCTCTGTAAATACTATCAGATTAAGTTGCAAATAGAGATTCTTGCATATGATAAAATAATTGTGACATAATTTTTTTGAGTTATCAAGGACATATTTTAATAGGATTATGTTTAAAAATCTATACATAGTTATAACATTTCATTAGTGATAAAAACATTTGTAATATCAGATTACACAATTTTGTGCTCTGAATGAGGATTATGGGTAAACTCAAAATCCAAGTGAACAAATGCCCTCTCCACTTCCGGCAAATTTTCTAGGCGGTGCTGCAAGCTTTCACCAATGTCATGTGCTTCTCGTAAGATCATATCCCCAGGCAAGACTATATCAACCTCCACTAAAAAGTTGCTTCCAAAGTGGAATGCCCTTACAGTATCAATGTGTCGGATCTCCGGATGATGGTTGACGCACACCCACGTTAGCTTGCTGAGAAAGTCTGGCCGAGCTGTGAGGCCAGTCAACATTTTTATTTGCTCAGATCCTGTCTGCCACCAGTTATACATGATATAGATACTGATCAAGATGGCACCACTAGGGTCAACAAAAGCAAAACCATATTTACCAGTAATTGACATAAAGTTCTCAGATCCAAGGTAGCCACAAATTATGGCCACAGCATTAGAGAGTACATCATTTCTGTGGTCTTGAGCCAAGGCCCGGACAATTGAAGAATTAACCCGTCTACAGACCAGCCAGAGAATCAGTTTTATCACAATAGTACTTCCAGCAATTGTAAATGTCACATAATCAACATTCGGCAGCGATGCACTTCCACTAGACAGATCAATGATCTTCTCTACAGATTCTCGAATAAGCTGGAGGGAACACAATGCCATCACTACAGACAGAATTATAACTGCAACTGGCTCCAGTTTAGTGCGGCCCTGGGGGTAGTTGTATGGATCCCGATTCTTGACAGCTCGAGTTGCCCATGACATGATGATACCACTAAAAAGATCTAAACAGGAGTCCACCAAACTTGAAATGATAGAAATGGAACCTGACAGAGCACTGGCTACTGCCTTGGCTATAAGAAGAAGGATGTTTACCAAAAGGGTGATCTTTGAAAAAAGAAATGCTTTTTTATAGTGATTTGGAGCATTTAATGGATGAAGGTCAGTCTCCACGTCCAAGGCAATATCTTCATAAGCTTTGATCAATTCATCCTGAGCTTTATAGTAAGATCGAACTCGCTTTGACTTGTTCTTCAGACTCACTTGTTTCTTGGAGCTGAAGATTTCTACTGGCATCTTCCAGCCTGTACCTTCGTCTGTCAAACATGTATAAGAATAGAACTTGTTAGGTTCTGACTAGAGATGTCAGACATTAAAACATTCTATTGCATATATATGAGAACATAAAGTGTAAGACTTGACTTGAGAAATTACAAATGAAAACATTCTATCAAATATTTTTGAGATTTAGCATTGTAAGATGGTGACTAAGATGCCAAATAATCAAAGATAAAAGTATCCCATGACGATAATGGATGAAGTAAACCAACGTAGTAAAACACAGAGGATATGGCTCACATATGATAAATGCTTGGCTTTTACGCAACTCTTTTTTATTTGCAAACCACAAAAATCCCTTTACCGTTACTTTTTTTGTAAAGTTCTTTTCTCTGGCATTACATGTTCATTCATTACTCTTCAGTTCCTTACAGGCATTGAACAAATTCACACCAAGCCATTCTGTCCCATGCCATCCATTCAAGGTCATTCATGTCTGTCCCAGATTCCCTTCTCCATGTTTTTAAATCTTTTTTACCCTGGGTATTCCAGAAGAACGGCCTTGTAATGCTATCATCTCTTGTTCTACTGTCACTTGTCTGGTTGTTTCCATCAGTTCCACACAGGTGATCTTGTCACTTACTTATTTAATCGTTCCTTTTCTACCGTGAGGTGTAGAGGTTTGTAAGAGAGAGCGCCAGACTATTCTATCGGCTGTCTTCCTCCTAGCTTGGTTGCATTCTATCCTCGGTCCTTCAAAGATTGTCTAATGTTGTCCTCCCAGCGGACTTTGGGTCATCCTGGAGGTCTGGATCCCTGGCTCTTAGTTTCCCATGCTTGTTGTGGTAGTCGATCTTCTCCCATTCTGCAGACATGGCCAAACCATCTCAGTTGGAACTGCTCTACTTGGGTCTGCAGGGGTTGGGTTTTTAGGCCTTGACGTATCGTCTGGTTGCGGACCATGTCTCTTCTTGTTACTTCAACCACCTTCCTCAGATACCTCATTTCTGAGGTTTGGATCTGGCTTTTGAGGGTTGTAGTCATTGCCCATGACTCGCATCCATATGTCAAGACTGGGACATAGGTGGAGCAGTATACAGCCATCTTCGTTTTCTTACCAACCTCTCTCTTGCTGCGGAATCCTCGATTTATGGCCTGAAAAAGTCTCCCAGCGGCTGCTTTTCAGGTAGCCAACTCTTCTTTGATGCCTCCCTTCCGGTCTATGACAGCTCCAAGGTATTTAAAGTGGTCGACCTGCTCCAGGACCTGTTCTCCTAGCTTAATCTGATGTCTTCTTTCTTGATATCACCATAGTTTTTGTTTTCAAGCTGCTTATGATCATCCCTCTCTGCTCCGACTCTTCCTTCCAGACTTGCATGTTGGATTGAAGATGTGCCTCTGATTTAGCAATCAGAACAACATCATCAGCAAACGCCAGCTCTGAAATACAGACCTGTCTCATCTTCCAGTACCCAGCTGAATACTTTCCTGTCCTCTCCTTACATGCCTTGTTGACATCATACATGAGGAGTATGAAAAGATAAGGTGACAGGATATCACCTTGTCTTACACCAGTGGTGTCCTGAATTCTTCTGACTTATGGTTTGCCGTCCTCACATAATTTCTGCAAGACTTGTAGAAGCTCTGTATAGCATGAATCAGAGGTGTTGGAATGTTCTTCCTTGCCAAACAGTCCCAAAGTTTGTTCCAGGGGACCTTGTCAAATGCCTTTTCCAGATCTAAGAAGCAAAGATGGATCTCACTCTTATACTCAAGAGCCTTTTCACTCAGCTGTCTGAGTGTGAAGATTAGGTCTTGAGTACTTCGATTTGCTCAGAAGCCACACTGGACCTCATCCATTTGTGGCTAAGCTAGGCGTCTGAGTCTCTGCTCCAGTATTCTAGAGTAGATTTTACCAGGGACACTGAGAAGGGATATGCCTCTATGGTTTCTACATTGTCGGTTGTCACCCTTTTTGAAAATCAGTGTTATTATGGCAATCTCCCAATCCTTTGGTATGGTCTTGTTGCACCAAGCTGCCTGTAGGACCCTTAGGAGTAATAGGTCGCCTTCTGCTCCCATGTACTTAACCATTTCTGGTATTATGCCATCATGTCCTGCTGCTTTGCCCATCTTGATTTTCTCCAGTGCTGCCTTCAGTTATTCCATCTTTATGTCATCTTCATCACCATTGGTTTCCTCTTCTGTGTCACTCCATCTCAATCTGTCTATTCTGTGTATACACCCATTTATGAAAGTCTGCAACAACTGTCTGCTTGTCATCTGTATTGTTCTCCATGTTTGACAGCCATACAATAGAACTGCATTAACAGCTGAGATAATGATTCTTATTTTTTAGTTCAGATTTATTTCTATATATGTCCTAAAGCAATAAAAGCTCCTCTTGCCTTTTCTATTCTTATACTCTGATATCAATGTCTGTTCCTACAAGTGTGTCTATATTGCTGCCAAGATACAAGTCCACGTCTTGAAGGGATGCATCTTCAGATGTAATCTGGCTATTGTTTGCAGTATTTATTCTCATAATCTTTGTTTTTTTTTCTTTCTGTGTATTTTCAGATCAAATTGCTTCACCTCTCATTAAGTATTCTTATTTTGTCTTGCATTTAGTTATGGCTGGGGCAGAAGAGCCAGGTTGTCAGCAAAATCTAGATGGTCAAGTTCGGTTAAATAGAAGTCAGCTGAATTCCATAACCAAATCAAAAGAAGAGAGAGGGCTTGTTTCTTAAGACAAAATGACCAAATGTGAAAGCTGGTGATATCCCATTTCTGCTGTAAAAATGGATACCTGATGCTGTTCTTGAGTTAGGGAAGGCAAAAGAAGCAAAAAAGGGAGCTGGTCACCCAACCTCATATGGCTGAGACCTAGTACAGATAAAGTCTCTAACCCTTCATTCCCCTATGGCAGTATCAGCTTCACAACTACCTTTACCTTAATCACCTTTTCCCATTTAAGGTCATTTGATTGATTACATTACTGTTAGCTTCTTTTTCCTGTTGAAGGGGTCCTCCATTTTTGTTTTTAATAAGGTCATTTGATTGATTACATTACTGTTAGCTTCTTGTTCCCGTTGAAGGGGTCCTCCATTTTTGTTTTTAATAAGGTCATTTGATTGATTACATTACTGTTAGCTTCTTGTTCCCGTTGAAGGGGTCCTCCATTTTTGTTTTTAATAAGGTCATTTGATTGATTACTGATAAGGGTGGATTTGTGCTGAAGTGGTAACTTGCCACCCTTATCGACACCTGGTGTTAAAGTGTAAGATGTAGGTGTCTTCTCTGATTTAGGATGTTGCTGTGTATGTGGTAGTGGAACAGTTCACAGGGTTATCACACAGGCAACATGACGTGTAGAGTCATAGAAAGGGTAACTTCGTTGTATAAGTTTCTTTCATTTATTGCACGCCACAAAACAGTCATGATACTTATGACATCAACATGGTTAACGAGTTCAGCAAGATGATATGGCACATTGAAAACAATTTCTGTAGTCAGCAATGATAGCTGTTGTATATATGCGTCATAAGACATCACAGTTCAATAGATTCAGAAATTCATCAATCATCGAGTGCTAGTTCGTGAAGCTGTATAAATAATAATAATTTCTATAACTTCTGCAACAGTGTCAGCTACAGATCTTCAATGTTCATAAACAATAATAAATGCTCCCATTCTGATGCTAGCAGATCAGTTGTATACAATAAGTCCGTTCACTGTCTGCACGTGAATAGCATACATGGGCTACAGGTCAGCTCGACCTTTATAATGTTCCTAAGTCTAACCATCTGACTTGGACGTGATCTCTGATATAACGAATCCTGGAACACAGACAACAGTCTTGTTGGTCTAGAGCGACCCATATATATTTAACTAGTTCAGGTATACAGATACTGGTGACTTAATCCTAGTCAAAGTACCTCTCCATTTTGCATCACACAGGCGAGCAAATAGGCGACAAAATGACGAACCTCTAGACGATAGCATAAAGTTCGATACAAGAGGAATTACCTTATTTCGGAAAATCAACCATGAACATATGCCTCCAGGCAGGCTGCATAATACTGGGAAATAGTCTAGTTAGCTAACTAACTCACTAAGACACTGTATTTCCCTCAGAGAATCACAAGACGCAGTTGCGTCTGCTCGCTTCTTAAACCATTTCTAAACTGCCCAACTGGGCGGAACACACAGAACGAACTCCCGGTTTTTGACATGCGCAGAACGACAATCTCCGAGTTGCCGTTCACAATAAGACGATTCGAAGAACATTCGAGATAAAAGTCTTACACAGTCGCGCCTTTTATGGTCATGAAAAGAAGCGTTAAGAAAGGTTTCAGACATCTACCATAGTTGACTGATACTACCAAATAAGGAGATGTGGTCACGCTTCGTTCAAGAAATTATAGACCGAACGTGTCTCTATACAAGAGAAGGCAACTCCTAACAAATTGTAGTTTCGATAACTCGGATTATGTCCCTTTGACCATAGAAAACATAATACACACTTCAGTCAAAAAAATGATCATACATATGAAAAAATGTTTATACAAACGAAAAATAATAATGATCCGTGCGTAACATTACCGCACCCTCCCTGGAAAAAAAAAAAATGGGACATTTTTTTTTTTTTTTAAATCCTGGAGCCGGAAAAAATCTAGGCTCCTAACGCACGTATGATGCGTGGATATATACCTAACAAATTAGCTCAACGCATGGAGCGACACTGAGATCATATCTCAGATCCTTAGAGAAAAAATTTATCTAAGTATACGCTGATATATTCCAGGAAGGTGCCACCAACACACGCCACAATGATGGCAACAACATAATGACAATCAAATTATACTCATACCAATATATGAAATTAAATATATTATGTGTTATCATACAATGTGTTGCAAATAGCGGTGTAATTTACTAATATACCGCACTATATTATTACATTATATAAAGTAACAGTAATTAATAAGTAATACATGTGTTGCTCTTCGGTGACATAAAACATTCAATAGAAGAAGATGTGGACATCATCCGCTCCCAATGTAGGACAGGACTTGATATCCTCAAAGTTCCACAATGGACATAAACTCGCAGACTTCAATGATGTGCTGCGAAAATATCAATAACACAAATCTTAAAGACAACTGGTAAATTTCTTAATACAATCCTGAAAATAATTTATTTAAATGTGGCCGAGTGATCTTTTGGCCCGTATATCACTAACTAAGCCTTCTTAGATAATTACATGGTACATTGTTATAAATTTCCCTCAAAAAAAAAAAGTGAGACAAAATCTACTAACATGTCATTATAACATTGGACTGTATATCAGGAAATATATATATATGACAGAAGAATCATGTGGAATCGTGTGGACATCTGGACAGAATGTCTGCCATTACATTATCCGAACCACGGATAGCTCGAACCGAGAAATGAAATGGTTGAAGAGCTATGGCATAACGAGTGGACCTCGAGCTCTTCAAGTTTTTGCTCTGAATAGCAGTAAGCGCTTTCTGGTCGGTTTCCACAATGAAATGTGCGCCTAGAAGAAATCTTTGTAACTTCAGAATAGACCATACCATAGCCAATAACTCACGGTCTAAAAACCGAGTAATTCTTTTCTGCAGCGTTTAATTTCCTAGAGATATACATCACCGGATGCAAAGTATCAGAATACTCCTGCATTAGTGCTGCCCCAATCCCTGTTGACGAGGCGTCACTTCGAAGAACAAAAGTCTTCTCAATAGTAGGTAACTTAAGAATAGGTGGAGATGAAAATAGGGCTTTAACCTGGTCCAATGAGGATTGACATTCTTTAGACCAGCGGATCAGATTAGGCGACCCTTTCTTCAATAAAGTAGAAAGCGGTGCCATAATGGAGGACAGATTCGGAATGAATCGTCCGTAGAATTGAATCAAACCTAATAGACTCCTTACTTGTTTCTTCGTCTTAGGGACCGAAATGTTAAGTATTTTTGAAACATTGTGGTCCTCTGTCTTTAAAAGACCATGACCAACCCGATGACCTAGGAAAGAAATCTCGCTAAATCCTATAAAGGCTTTAGAGGGTTTTGCAGTCAAGTTATACTCGCGAAGAGTAGACAGTAATTCGTATAAACCCAAATAATGATCTTCCCAAGAATCACTGAATAGACAGATATCATCTAGGTATGCTATGACATCTGTACGATATGCGAGAATTCGCCGCATCATGCGTACGAATGTAGCAGGGGCGTTCATAAGACCAAAAGGCATGAAATTCCATTGGAATAAACCCCTAGGTGTAGAAAAAGCTGTAAAAGGTTTGGCACGTTCAGTTAGCGGGACTTGCCAATAACCTTTAGACAAATCTAGTTTGGTAAAGAATCTAGAATTAGAAAGTTTATTGAGTAGCTCTTCTAATGAAGGCATAGGTTCAGCATCGAACTTCGTAACTTGGTTCAATTTGCGATAATCTACGCAAATGCGAATGTTATTATCCTTCTTTCGAACAATAACCATAGACGAAGAGTATGCTGAAGTGGATGGTTCAATGATTTCCAAACGTATCATTTCATCCAACTCTTTTTCGACTTGAGACTGGAAATGAATAGGTATTGGATATGGTCTGACTCTGATAGGATTGTGATCAGTTAGCACAATGTCATGTTCTGTAAGAACATCCTGAAATGTTTGCAACATCGAAGAAACTTGTCGATGTTCCTCAGCGGAAAGATTTGGAGAAACGGTCACGTTTTTCCAAGATTCCGTAGAATAAAGTGGGACCATAGAAAGAGGAAGATTGACATCAGAAAAAGTAGTTTCCTCATCCTGTATAACTGACAGAGATGAGTACTGACCATGAGTTGCTTGTGAATTGTCCGTAGCCTGGAAAATAGGCTGCAAATAGTCAGGTCTTTCATAAAATTCTGTGAGCATATTTATGTGGAAAGTTTTATGCTTTCCATCAATATCGACAACATAGTCGACATCAGAAATTTTGGAGACTATTGCATATGGACCTTTCCATGCAATTAGAAGTCTGTTCTCCCTTGAAGGAAGTAGAACGAGAGCTTTGTCACCTGGACAAAGTTGTCGTAGACATCTATTCTTATTTGCAAACTGCCTTGCCTTTTCTTTAGCAAATTCTGAAGACGAAGTTGCTAGTTTGCATGCCTCGATGATCTTTTGCCTAAGAGCAATGACGTACTCATAAGAAGATTGAGTCTCATCGCTAATATTATCGGCAGTGATTAGATCGTGAAGTAAAGACATAGGGCCCCGCGGTTGCGCGCCAAAGACAAGTTCAAAAGGGGAAAACCCCGTATGTTCATTGGGGACCTCTCTATACGCAAAGAGAGCCGCGGGTAAGACCCTGTCCCAATCCTGAGGATGATCCTCAGTTATTTTACCAAGTAAAGTTTTCAGAGTCCTATTTTAAACGTTCGACCAACCCATTAGACATTGGGTGATAGATACTGCTGAGAGACCTTTTAATGTGTAGCATAGACATTACCTGTGACATAGTGTCTGATATAAGTTGAGTGCCATGGTCTGACAATATTTCTCCGGGAAAACCCAAGCGAGAAAATATCAGCCAAAGAGCGTCTGCGATATCAGCAGTTGAGATGCTCTTGAGAGGTATTGCCTCTGGCCAACGTGTGCACATATCGACACATGTAAGGATAAATTGATGTCCTCTAGCCGACTTAATTCTAAAAGGACCGATAATATCTATTGCCATTTTTTGAAAAGGGCGAATAGGAATGTCAGCAGCCTGGATAGGCGCAGCATGTCGTGGTCCTTTAGATTTGACCTCCTGACATACTTTGCAAGAGCGACAGTACATTCGTATGTCCTTGCTCACAAATGGCCAAAAGAAAGCCGCAAGAACCCTCGACTTTGTACGGGAAAAACCCATATGTCCAGCACATTGCGAGTCATGAGCATGTTGCAATATTTGCAATCTCATGCTCTTAGGCACAAGAATTTGTGAATGAGTGGACGTAGTCGAGTCTTGTACCATACGTACAAGTACGCCGTTCTTCATAGAAATCCAAGATTTCCTATTAGTGTTCTGATTAGGATCACCTTTTTTTGCTAGAATGAAGAATTTTTGTAAAGAAGGATCTTCTTCTTGCAATTTGATAAATGAGTCACGTGTAATAGTCAAGTGACTATCTTGGTCATTTACTTCATCATTATTAGTTAATGAAGTTTGAGGTGGATCCAGAGCATGTGCTCTTGTGACCACCGCATTGGTAGCTTCAATGTTTTGCTCTTCCCAAACAGCAATCTGCTGTGGGGTACATTCCCTAACTCCGTGAATACGACCAATAATAAGGTCCGCAATAGGGTTTGGAAGTAGACACGCGTGGACCTCTCCCGTGAAGAAAGGAGTAGCAATGTGTATTATAGCAGTAGGATACTTTTCTAACGTGCCACCAAATGTGACACATTTGATGACTTTTCCTGTAGCACAGGATGGATCTACAAGAGATTGCCTAACGCCGACAGTAGTACATCCAGAATCAAACAACACTGAGACTGGATTACTATTTACTAGCCCCTTATGTAATATAAGAGAACCTCTCCCATCATGAGCAACATTAGCAGGAAGAGCGGGCAAAGGATGACCACAGCTTAGAGTACTAATGGTTTTCGGATCAAATAAAGTACTGCATTGGATACACTTATTTGCCCTACGAAAATCAAAAGATGAGCATCCGATAGCATTATGGTCTTTATCATTATTAACCTGTTTATCTGCTCCCTGAGATTCTTGTTGAACAGAATTTGTCTGTTGATATCTTTTTCTCTTATGTTGCGATCTACCGCGACCATTATTGCCTCTGCAATTATCATTAAAGTCCCTACTGTAATTTTTATCCTGGTTTGAGTTCCAGTTTCCATAACTGTCATTACTATCTCTATGCTGTTGAGAACCTCTATTATCTTGGTATTGAGGTCTCTGCATAAAAATATTTTCCTCTATACCGATTACCTTTGTGAAAATTTCTAAAGTTAACCGGAGTAGAATAACGTGTAGTATTAGTTTGTCTCCAGTTCTGGGAAGAAGAATCACCCTGGAATTGATCACTATGGTTCTGGGCATAATTACGATTACTCTTTTTATTGAAATTTTTCTGGCTACCCTGAAATTTACGCATAAAATTTGGGCCATAAGGTGCTGCCGAAGCAACTGGCAGACCTTCTTTCACCTTAGAGTTACTAATGGTTATGTGCGGATGCGCAGTAACATACTGGCTACAGTATTCTTCCATTTCTTTTATGTTTTTAGGCTTACGCTCATGAAGAAAAGATAGAAAAGCTTCATTAACAGAAGACATAACCTTATCTCTAAGTAGTAAATCCATAAGAGCTTCAAATGTATTTTCTGTCTTAGACAACTCAACCCATCGTAAAAAAGTAAGACGGATGCCTGAGATGAATTCAGAGAATTCAACTCCAGTTTCTGGTAACATGGTTTTAAATTTAAGACGATATCCGTCCTCGTTAAGTTGGTACTTCTTTAACAATGCCGCCCTGACAACCTCATAGTTGTTTTTGTCAGGCACATCTACCATACTCAACAAAGTCAAAGCATCACCTCTAAGTATCTTGGACAGATGATACACATATAATGTTTTATCTATATTATGTACATTACATGCACTTTCAAATCTATCTAGATAAAATGTTACATTACTGTTAGCTTCTTTTTCCTGTTGAAGGGGTCCTCCATTTTTGTTTTTAATAAGGTCATTTGATTGATTACATTACTGTTAGCTTCTTGTTCCTGTTGAAGGGGTCCCCCATTTTTGTTTTTAATAAGGTCATTTGATTGATTACATTACTGTTAGCTTCTTTTTCCTGTTGAAGGGGTCCTCCATTTTTGTTTTTAATAAGGTCATTTGACTGATTACATTACTGTTAGCTTCTTTTTCCTGTTGAAGGGGTCCTCCATTTTTGTTTTTAATAAGGTCATTTGACTGATTACATTACTGTTAGCTTCTTTTTCCCGTTGAAGGGGTCCTCCATTTTTGTTTTTAATAAGGTCATTTGATTACATTACTGTTAGCTTCTTTTTCCTGTTGAAGGGGTCCTCCATTTTTCTGCCTTTCTTGCCAGCTCATCAGTATATTTCCTCTTGTCTCTTATGATGCCTTATCTTACTTCTTTGTTTGCTTGTACGTACAGTTTATGACCCCTGGCTCTAGAACAAATTTGTTTAAATCTGCTTTATTTTTGTTTTATCTTACTGATGGTTGCTGTTGTTGTCCATGCTTTGTGTTGGTATTCTCATTTTTTCAAGAACATCTCTGTGTTTCATTCTATACTTTAAAAAAAGAAATTTTGCTCTTAGTCTTCTGTATCTGCTTTGTCTTATATTTATTAAAGCACCTGAATCTTACTGCATGCTGTAACCATAAATGTTTCTTTTGTTTTCTTGATATCTCAGATATCCTGCAATGTCTGTAATTATGTGTTATTGTATATCTGCTAAGTTTTATATTTATTTTGGCTAACATAAGATGGTGGTATCCATGCCGCTTTATACATTCTACTATGCGAGAACATGCTTCTTCCTATAGCACGTTGACCTGAAGCAAAAAACTTTATGAATATTTATCCATTTTCATTCACTGTCTAAGTCAGTGGTATTCCCATGTTTGCTAGAATGTGTCAGATGCAGCACATGTACCTTGGTTAAAAAATATTTATATTCAGAAAAAATTATGAGATATTTATATTTTATCAAACTTCAGATTATCTGCTATCAAATGTCATAGGTTACAACTTACACAATAATCTCAGATCCATTTAATATGGCATGGATGTTAAAGCCCTGACCTTTTCAGAAACATCAATATGGCACTGAATGTTAAATCTAATTTTCTCTGAATTTGACTCTCCCATCCTGCCTTCAAACACGCACACTTTTTCACAACATGTTTTATTTTGTAAACCCTTATACAGGCCTGTAAAAGTCCCTTGTAGTTGGGGAGGGGGGGGGGAAAGTAATTGCCACAGAAACCATCAGTATCAAGAGCTTCATGTTGGCTTCCTACAAGGTGACCAGCTACAAGGTGACCAGCTACAAGGTGGCCAGCTACAAGGTGACCAGCTACAAGGTGGCCAGCTACAATTAGTGTTAGCAATTTCTCAGTATCTCAGACAGCAGGCATATTTCTGATTTTCTTTTGCCAAGTCACACATCAATTTGTAAGTCATACCCTGCTGATGCAACTCATTTGACCCATAACATGACTGTATATGTGTGTGTGTCTTATACATGTTCAGAGACCCCGAAGACATTATTCTAGATCAGCGTGGTCCAACTGCAGTCCAGCGGGCCAAATGTGACCTGTGCTCATACCAAAAAAAAAATATTTCTTCAATTATACGGTATAATTAATACTTCTGAGATTAGACTAAAAATATCCGGTGGAAAGCAATGTTTTACTGTCCGCAGTCAGCATCCAAAATCGTTCATATGAGGTAGCGTCCTTAGTATCAACACAGCAATGAAATCTCATGAGATATCAGTTGTTCTTGTTTTTCACAATAAACAGCTGTTTTGGTGCTTTTGGCAATGCTCGTTACCTGACATTTATTTGTGTTTATAGTGAGTATCCAAACTCCATAATCATATATTTTTGCAACATCTATTGAATGTGATGGCATGAATAATGAAGCAGCTGAGAGATAAGATCATGAACGTAGTGTGTCCGTGTCTTGATAACTAAAATCTGTATAACAGCGCAGTAACCCTCAAAACGAACATGAACAGAAAAAGACAGGTTCCTGAGATTACCAAAGTGTTTAACATGAACTGGGAAGACGAATTTCTATTCCTTCAAAATAATGGAAAACCACTATGTCTTGCATGCCTGCACACCGTGTTGCAATAACAAAGCAGTATAATATTAAGCGGCATTATGACACGATGCACAAAACACAGTATGCTCAATATGTAGGGAAATTGCGATCTGATATTTTTATGGACTTGAAAGAAGAACATCCCACATATTTTGTAGGGACACTTGATTGGCAGCTCAACCTCAAGAACCATACTGAGAATATAAAGAACAAAGTACTGAGGTGATTACAACTACTGCAGAGACTTGCTGGCACTACATGGGGATCAGACAAGGATACTCTGAGAGGCTTGTACCTTGGCTATGTCTGTTCCGTGATAGAATACAACATCTCACTGCTTACAACCTGCTCCAAGACAAACCTAGACTTTCTTGACTCATGTTGTACCTATCAGATGTGTCCTGAATGACTGCCCATTATCATTTGTGTTACATAGCACGATGTACTCTACAGATCGACTGTCATTTTTGTATTCACCACCTCTAAGTCCTAACAACTGTATTTGATGCCTTTCCCTCAAATGCTCAAAACATCATCATTTTTACTTACTCAATGTCTGCCATTCAAGCTTTGGAAGGCAATGAACATTTTTGAACTGAATTAGCCAAACTAATCCTGGATGCTGATCAGCTTATCACTTCCTATGGCCTCAGAATAGCTTTTTTTTTTTTTTCCCCTTAACCAGCGGCACTTGGGCTTTCAGCCCTTCGGCCCAATGACATGTCATTGCGAGGCTGGGGAACCTGAGGACTTTCCTTCCAACCCAGTCAGGAGCTTCGCTCCTTCCCATCCATAGAAGGTTTATCACAGGAGCCATTCAGGTTATTCAGTCAAATTTCCGGTCGTAAACATTCCTTCAAACGCTGATGCCCGGGTTTGAACCATGAACACCTGGTCGCCAGTACAACGCCGAAGCCCTGGCCACTCAAATACACCAAGTAATGACAGAGCAGATAGATTAGTAAAGAAGGGAACAAGACAAGAACAACCACTCACAGCAACAACTCTCCAAATAGCCAAATCACTCATACGAACAACAAACAAAGAAACCTGGCTGAACAGATGAGCCATGGGAAACACCTGGAGAGAGGTTTACAGACATATGGCCGGTCCTGATCCTAATGACAACATTGACCATCTTACAAGGAGGGATCAGAGGACCATTTTTCGACTCAGATCACAACATATACCACTCAACAGTCACTTGAACAGAATCCAACCACAACACTCTCCAGGGTGCCAGCTATGTAACTACCCCCACGAAACTGTTGACCACCACCTCTTTGAGTGCCCAGCAGTCGATGATGTTAGGAAAATGCTCCTTCCTCCCAGGCCAGACAAGTAGAACACCTTGTACAAAGAAACAAAACAACTTGTGAAAACATGCAGATATCACTACATGGTATTGGGCGAGACCCAAAGTGCCGCTGGATCAATAACAACAATATGGACTTGAAAAGACAACATCAAAAACAAAAGGATGCACTATTTATGTTTAGGAAGCCTCACACTGCAAACCTTATTGCATCGTATCAAGTAACTCTCATGCTTGTGGAAAAATCAATTTAGGGATGGAGAGTTGATAACGAAATGTGCAGTGAAGATGGCACAAGTTTTTGGGGAAGATAAAGCTGCTAAAAATTTGAAAGTGTGTCATTGTCTCATCAAACAGTTGCAAAGAGAGTAAAAGAACTTAATGAGCATGTTTCTTTCAAATTGAAAGATGTGATGAGGCACTGCAAATACTTTTCTTTGATTGTGGATGAAAGTGGAGACTTTGCACTAAGGATATATTCAATGTTTGGCAGTATATATTTTGTGAAAGTACATTTTCTGTGATGAAACAAGTGACATCTAATTCAAAAACTCAAAAGGGAATGATTCGCTGTATGCAAGTCTTCAACCTGCTACCACTAACACCGATATTTAGACTCTGGTTAAAGAAAATCCACACACCCAAAAACTTCCCAGTAAAAAGTGAGATTAAAACTAAAATTATCTCCATAGAAATTCAATGCTCATTGCAATTTTTATTTTGTTTTATTTTTCATTTCGCACTCTTCAATTTTCATCCATTTTGCACTGAGCTTTTATTTTAAATAATTTATATCATGAATGGCCCATGAACTTTAAATTATTGGTTTATGTGGCCCTCGGGGTTGAATAAGTTGGACCACCCTGTTCTAGATAACTGGGGGAATATGTTGCTAAGCAAAAAGTGGGAAATTGGTTATAAAGTTTAAGACAAACCCAAACAGACTATAACTATTCACTAATATTATGAAGATGACAACCTCTGACTGATGTCAACAGTGGTAGAGGGGTTCCTAAAACAGATTTTCTTCTCCATGTCATATATACTAAATTGTACATCAGATTTCACCCGTATATTAAGATGGCAAATGAAGGATACAACTTACCTCCCCTGATACTGGAGTGTTGGGGAGCCACCTCTGTTATCCTAATTTTCCTGATATCATTTTTAACTGCCCGCCCAAGCAAAAAATTAAGCTCCATTGTATCTTCATCTGCCTGAGACATAAATTGATGAGACTAATTTATATTATGTGCGTGTGTGTGTCCGTGCATGCATGTGCAGGGATATAACAAGCACTAGACAAATACACATATTACATTTTAAAGACAAATTATGACTCATAAATTAGCCCAGTGGTTTTCAAACTTTAAAGTCTAATTTAATAAGCTTCCCCTTCCGTAATGTCTCAAGAACAATAAGTCAACACTAATTTACCATTATATTTCCATTAAAAAAAAATTTTTTGTTTTTGAAAAGTAGGCAACAAACTTTCACAAAAGCTATTAATACTTTTCTTCCTTGTCTTTTTAACCTAGACAGTCAGTAGTGCACCATTTTCTGTTGTGCGATTTATTATTTCTCTTCACATGTGTCTCACCTGTCTATCTTGTGCCGGTATTAGTCTCTGCAAATGTCTTCCATCTTAATTTTTTTTTAATTTTGTCTACCTAATGCCTCTTTTATCTTCAATTCAAATGTCAAGTAAGTCCTATTGTATGGCTCTGTCAAGTCAGTCCTATTGTATGGCTCTGTCAAGTCAGTCCTATTGTATGGCTCTGAAACATGGAGAACAAAAAAAACAAAAAGCTACAGAATTTCTTAAATGGATGCTTGCGTAGAATAGAAGGACAAAAATAGTATGACAAGATCACTAATGCGGAAATGATGACAAGAACCAGACACGTGTGAGTGGAACAATAGATGATAAGAACCAGACACGTGTGAGTGGAACAATAGATGATAAGAACCAGACACGTGTGAGTGGAACAATAGATGATAAGAACCAGACAAGTGTGAATGGAACAATAGATGACAAGAACCAGACAAGTGTGAGTGGAACAATAGATGACAAGAACCAGACAAGAGTGGAACAATAGATGACAAGAACCAGACAAGTGTGAGTGGAACAATAGATGCCAAGAACCAGACAAGTGTGAGTGGAACAATAGATGCCAAGAACCAGACAAGTGTGAGTGGAACAATAGATGACAAGAACCAAACAAGTGTGAGTGGAACAATAGATGATAAGAACCAGACAAGTGTGAGTGGAACAATAGATGATAAGAACCAGACAAGTGTGAGTGGAACAATAGATGATAAGAACCAGACAAGTGTGAGTGGAACAATAGATGATAAGAACCAGACAAGTGTGAGTGGAACAATAGATGACAAGAACCAGACAAGTGTGAGTGGAACAATAGATGACAAGAACCAGACAAGTGTGAGTGGAACAATAGATGACAAGAACCAAACAAGTGTGAGTGGAACAATAGGTGATAAGAACCAGACAAGTGTGAGTGGAACAATAGATGATAAGAACCAGACAAGTGTGAGTGGAACAATAGATGATAAGAACCAGACAAGTGTGAGTGGAACAATAGATGACAAGAACCAAACAAGTGTGAGTGGAACAATAGGTGATAAGAACCAGACAAGTGTGAGTGGAACAATAGATGATAAGAACCAGACAAGTGTGAGTGGAACAATAGATGGTAAGAAGATGCTGGAGATGGATAGGAAACCTGTTGATAGCATTACATGGCAGACCTTGTTCTGGAATTCCCAGAGTAAGACAGGAACAGGGAGACAAAAACACATGGAGAAAAGAACTGGAGACAGATAATGAGGGAATGAAGAGGCATGAAAAGATCTGGAGCTGATGGCATGGGACAGCAAGACATGGCATAATATGACCTGTGCTCCTTGGGAAGCTGAGAGGTGATGAAAGAATGAATGAATGCCTCTTTTGGTTTGCTCTTTTGACATGTTCCTAGGACTTTTCCAAGTAGGTGTTAAACAACTTTTTCTGTGTTGTGCACTTGGCCATACCACTGACATTTGCATCTTTCTACAATTGTTAGTGCATCAGTTCAGTAAATGGTCCCAGTCTGTTTTGTCACATTCTGCACACCGTCACATGATCAGTGAATGGTAATCAAAGGGTCATTCTCAAGCACTTTTGTTTCTCTTGTTAGCATTTTTGTTCTATCTCAGCCTTTTAATGTCCAAGCATAATGTGCATGAAGAATAAATACTTATTTGACCAATGTCTGCATTAATTTGATTGTAGTTTACAGAGATATGTTTCTATTTGTGAAATGTAAATATGAACAAATGTAACCTGTGATGTCAAAAACTGGGCCATGTTTTTTAATTAGAAAATAAAATACCAAGCAGAACATATTTTTTTAAAAAACAAAAAGCGGAAAATTATATTGTTGTTATGGATGGTACGCTAGATTTTCCAGTTGTGAAATCCTTGGCATGAGAGATGAAGTCATCACAGCTCAGGTCAAGACTGACATCTACATCTAGACAGTGTGTCAAACTTTGCTGTTACTGTCAGTAAAGTTCAACAATCTGTTTCACATCATCATCATCACTACCGTACCTATCAATTTCCTGTAGAGCAGAGACCTGCAACAAATACATTCCAAACGTTTCCTGTCTAGTGTCATCCTTTTAGGTATTTCCGTGGCTTCATCCCTATCATGGTGCATGACTCCCAGATCTTGTTGTGTGTGTGTGTGTGTGTGTGTGTGTGTGTGTGTGTGTGGTCCCCCTCTGTTTCTTTTACCATGTAGATTCCAGAAGAGTGACTGTCTTGTAATGCTATCAGCTGACTTTCTTAATGTGTATCTTACCCACTGCCAGTATCTTCTCACCTCTTGTTCCACTGGTATTAGGCTGGTTCTGTCCATCACTTCCATATTATTGATGTTGTCATACCATTTCAATTCTTTTATTCTCAACAAGCACCCATTTATGAAAGTCTGTATATTTCTGGTTGTCATCTTTGTTCTTCCCCAGAGTTATACAATAAGAGGATTGACTTCACATTTGCCTTGAAGATTCTTATTCTGTGTTTTGGGCTTTACTTATTTTGATTTCAAGGCATTTCTCAATGCAATGAAAGCTCTTCTTGCCTTCTGTATTCTTATTTTGGTATCACTGTTCGTTTTTCCAACTTTGTCTATCCTGCTGAAAAGACAGATGCATCATTCACAGCTTCTGGTGTAGGCATATATCTGCCAGTGCAGTCTGCCTACCAGTTATCACATTCATCCTCATACCCAAGTTCTGTGATCTCTCATCGTTTCACATAGATGATATGTGACCAAAATATTCACTCAACGTTATATTACTTTTTATAATATAAAACTGTTACTTCTAGTTTAAGGCTGAATTAATAAGCCCAATGACAGCCCTATATAACTTGAACTATTGACCAGACATCTGCTAGCTATTTCAGGGAATACTGCCTCCATAATCCATGTCATACGATACAGGCTTCCTGCAAGGGAGTCAGCTACAGTGGTGGCTCCATACGGAGCAACAAGGGAAATGATCTATGATTCTATAACATTTTTAACTACATATGTTTTTTTAAAGGTCTTCCACACAAAGGACGTAGCCCTTTAAAACTAGCTTAAAGCCCCCCCCCCCCCCCCCCCCCCCCCCCCCCCCCCCCCCCCCCCCCCCCCCCCGGCCCCCCCCCCCCCCCCCCCCCCCCCCCCCCCCCCCCCCCCCCCCCCCCCCCCCCCCCCCCCCCCCCCCCCCCCCCCCCCCCCCCCCCCCCCCCCCCCGTCCTGTTTGGGAATCAAACTAGAAAGCTAAACTCTCATATATAGCACCTTTTCCATGATTCACGTCTCCCAGGACAGACAAAAATCCAGGTGTTTAAAAAAAAAAAAAACACTTCCCCTCTGCTCTCCTCCCCCCACCCCCAGAGTTTATAATTTTTTTTTTTAAAAAAAGGTCGGTGCTGCAGTGCCATCTGTAGGGTGATAGTTACCTGTCCCAACCAGAGCGGGTCGTCACCGTGACTTAGTCTACGTTGTGAAGAATCGTTCTCATTTTCTTCTGGGTATCTGTCCATTGATTTGCTTTTGGTTGTTTTAGCACGTTCGTGCCCGGAGAAGGTCGCGGAGCACCGAACAACATCTGGTTCACTGTGCGAGTGCTCAGACAGGGTGTTGAGTGGTGCAAGAAACATAACTCTATCATGTACCTCGTCTGCCATCTTATCATTTGAATATGTCTGTGATTTTAGCCAATTTACCAATCTCTTTTGATTTGACGTCTGAAAGTACAAAATACAAATGTTAGGGCTATTTTGTAAACGCCTAGATTTATCTTGAAACGTCATGTCATAAACATGTCTTACTAGAAGTCACGGTGGGGTTGGGGCTAGTTCCGTGTGTATTTGCGAATTTACTCGGGAAAAGGTGGGGGAATGGGAGAGAGGAAAAAAAGTATTAAATAGTGAAATCAATGTCTGCGTGTTTGCTGCGCGTACTTTATATTTGTAAATGAGACTTGCTCGGGTCATTTTCAGTCGCTGTATTCTGTGTTGTTCTTTGAGGTGTCTGTGGGACAAAGATTAGTGCCACCAAATCGTAAAAGGCGAGTAAGAGACGTTGAATACTGGACTTACAAAATCACTATAATTAGACCTACACTTCTTCTTCAAGTGCTATGCCTAGTAGCTGGAAATACACGTGCAAGACACTCTGGAATTGCCACATAAACTAGTGTCCTTATAAATTATGAATCCGCATACCAGTAATTCTGCTATAACTTTATGATTAATATCCCAAAGGAAAAAAAAAATTATTTTTTGGGGGATTTGAACAGCAACTACAAATACATGTAATTATGACGTGGGAAATCATTATCTTTGATAATTGACGGGGAAATCATAATTTTGTTGGAAAAAATGCAAATATATATATATAAAAAATATATATATATATATAAATATATATATATATATATATATATATATATATATATATATATATATATATATAATATAAATATATATATATACATACATACATATATATATATATTAAAAGCAGTGACTGTCAAATAGGGATCCATATTTGAATAAAAGAAAGCACTATCCTTGTGCTCATAGATGGCAGACGCTGGAGCTGGGTTGGCCATGTCCTCAGAAGAGACCCCGATGCCATCACAAGAACAGCTATGCTTTGGACCCCTGAAGGAAAACGAAAGAGAGGCCGACCAAAAACCACCTGGCGGAGGACTGTGGAGGCTGAGATGCAAAGAATGAACCAGAGTTGGTGCACTGTACGAAGGATGGCCGCCGACCGAGCAAAGTGGAATCAGTTTGTTGTTGCCCTACAAGACGCCACTAGGCGTGATGGCCACTGACTGCTTTGACGGTCGGCGGCTAAGGATCAAAGAAGAAGAAGAATCCTTGTGCTCAGCTTCATTTGTCTATGCGCAATTAATTTTGTTTAATAATAGCCTACTGTTTTATGCAGATTCCAACTGTAGTATAACTGTATCGACATATATTAAAACGAAACCCGTTACTCTCTTTTTTCCTGTTCGCAATTAGTTTTAAGTCATTTTAAAGCAAACATGTTATTTGTTGCAGAAAACAAAACTGTGAAAAATATTATTTGAACTATTTCGATTTGTATGTGCAAGGACCGTAATCAAGAAAAATAAATGTAACCATTTTCTAAGAAAATCAAGAGCAACAATCCAAATGATTACAGTATTATTACGTGGTTGTAATATGCAGCTCTACTTTTCTTTATTTAACAAAGCAAATTAAATTATTTAAATATTCACAAGATTTAAGTGAAAATTTAAAAAAAAAACATTACTTTTATGTAGTATTAAGTTATTATTACTATCTATATCAAATTTAATTACATTTTACAGCGTAGTTTCTATATATTTCACATGATTTAAGCGAAAATTAAAAAAAACATTACTTTTATGTAGTAATTAAGTTATTATTACTATCTATATCAAATTTATTCACTTCTCGGCCTTTTGGCTAAGATCAAAGTGTCTTAGCCAGGGCCGGAATCACACACAATTTACACATTTTACTGAATAAAGTCAATAGACCTCACTTTGAGCCCCAGAAGTGGTAAATATAAAAAAAATATATATAAAAATCAAATTTAATTACATTTTACAACGTAGTTTCTACATATTTAGCAACTATTACATAATTTTTAAAATACTAAATAATGTATCACTGAAGCAGACCGCAACATCTTTTGCAATTAATTTTAAAAAATGTGCCTTATAATAAGTGTCTGGGTAGAACGTTGAGCGCAATGCGCAAAAAAGGGTCTTTATCGAATAGCTGGAACGAAATTTTTTTTATATAATTGGGCTTGTCTATGTTAAATGGTGCGCGCCTCGCCAAAACAAGGCATTATTTAATTTTACCAAAAAATATTAAGTCCCTACTATTTCATAATGTGTGCCCTAATATCTAGGTTGAACGGTGCTCGCCTCGGCCATCAAGTTATTATTTATTGAATTCACCAGATTAGGACAATCAAGGAAAATAATTCAAATGTAGCAACTCCACTTTTCTTTATGTTACAAAGAAATTTAAAATGATTTAAATACGTACTTTTGATTTCAGTCAAAATGTACTTAAAAAAAAAAAAAATAGTTTTGAGTAGTATTTAAGTTATTATTACTATATATATATATACAATGTTACTTTAAGGAATTTTATAATTATTTAGGAACTCTTACGTAGTTTTAAAAGACTAAATATACATATTACTGAAACAGGCCACAATATGATTTATGTTTGGTCATGCGCCCTAATATAAGCAATGCACCCTGTGTCTAGGTTGAACGGGTCGCGCAACGTTGACATAAGGCAAAATTTTGTTTTTTTAAAAGGGCCTTATAAAAAAGATAGATCGAAAGGTCTTCTATAATTGGACATGCGCCCTAATATAACCAAGAGTCACTGTGTCTATGTTAAACGGGTCGCGCCTCGTCAACATTTTATTGAAATAAGGTCTTTGTTCCTTACCGGAAGGTATTTTATATTTGATAATGTGCCCTGACATTCCGACGGACTTGAACGGGCGAACCTCGCCAAAGAAGGCAAAATTAATTTTTAAAATATGGTCTTTAATATTTGATCATGCGCCCTAATATAACCGTCGGTCCCAGTGTCTAGCCTGAACAGAGCGTGCCTCGCCAGAAGTAGGCAAAATTTAATTTTTAAAAAGACACAAAATATACTTATTCGAGACTGCTGGGTTTTTATATTTGAACATGCACCCTAGTCTAACCGACAGTCCCAGTGTCTAGGTTGAATTTTGGAAGTTTCATACACCTAGATTAACCGGTCAACGCCAGGTACTTACAGCTAGTATTTTATAAATCATAGTTGACTGATTTTGTTTAAATTCCAGTTTCTGTTCGAAATATTGTTATGGTGTGGAAACTGAGAGAATTATTTAACATTTTAACTTGATAGTGATAGATAACGAGCTACATTTCACATCAACTATTAATAAAGACACACTTGAAGCATAGGATAGGTCTAGTGATGTGACTTACTTCACAGCTCTCTTCTACAGCTACCATCTGGAACTGTGCAGTTAACTACCTGACTTGTCCTGTACCATCCCTACCAGTAGTCACCAGTTCTCTTCTCCATTTATGGGAACTATATCTATTATTTTATATCCAACTTCCATCTCGCCACAGTGGCGTAGGTGATCATGTATCTCCACAACTTCCTGTCTACAGTACTATTTATCAATTCTGTTGTTGACTTCTGTCCATGCCATGATGTCAGACTGTCCAGAAACTTCTCCTTATTTTGAATAAGGTACACTATATATCCTAATTATAATCCATCAGAAGCTGAATGGGATTTTGTTTCTGTTAAAAATTATTATTAGCGGAACCTTACATGTGGTACGGTAATAAAGTTATTACATAAACCAGAACTGCAAGTGTAACTAACATTCTCTGACATGCGCTTCCTGCCAGCTAAGCACCTACATTTCCGGTGTTATGTTGCTGGTCGCATCAATAACCCCTGTCATCGAAGCATCATTTTTGTGGTGATTAGCTGGCAGGGAGGATAGTGTGATTCGCTTCCATAGCTAGGCGGGGGTGCCGCACGGAAGGTCCTGGGTTCGATTCCCCGGTAAGCCACTCACGTCTGTTGTTTTTCTGTTGTCTAGTTATCTACTTCTTTATTATTCACGAGTGCCTGAAAACATCTTTATGTGTGTGTGTAATATTTATTTACTGTTTACAGGCATCGGGTTTCCCTTCTTTATGTGTTTAAAACGTTTAGCTGATTCCAGTACGAACCTCTACTGATTGAACCGGAAGAAGGTGAGATGTGCTAAATTGTGCTGAGGCCGACACTGTTGAACTCCCGAGTAGAACAACGTCTAGTGATTACCGCACGTCAGATTATTTGTTATTTTATTTTTATACTTTTAGATTTATATTATTATGTATTCAGATTGGTCATCACTCTCTTTTCTGTACTGGTTTTCGAACGTCCAGTCCTGAGGAAGGTCACATGGCCGTAAATTGCAAACACACAACACACCCCCCCCCCCCCCCCCCCTTTTTATCCGTGTAAGACTCACGTACTACCTAGTTTCGTCCACATTTAGTATTTGAAATTCGGGGGGGGGGGGGGGGGGGTTAGTAATCGCAATACTAATAATTATTGTTGCGGCGATGGTGACAGTCACAGTTGTGGTTGATACAGTACTAGCAGCTGTAGCAGTAATTGTAGTAGTTGTCGATACAAAAGTAGGAGTAGTAAAAGTTGAGGTACTGGCAGTGAAAGTAAACATGAATGTGATGGTAAACGTAGACATTGTTCTACCAGCTGCAATAACAGTTTCGGATGGACGTACACTACAGTGATATTTTTCTTTTAAATGATGAAGAAAAACAGCCCGTTCAACTAGTGTCTATAATTTCAGATAGTATAATCAATTGCCGCTATTTGCTTATAGCAATCTCCCGGTAAAACCGCCACTGCATTATCCATCCTGGTAATTTGTTGTATACAGGGTAAATGACTATTTCTAATTGTGTAGTTTTCCCCATAAAGTTATAGATTATTCGCAACTGTTGCCAAGCAATGACGTATCAATATTTCGCCATCTTAAAACTATGCTAAACAGAAGCACACGTGACCGCTGAGAGGTCGGTGACTGATAGTTATCACATACTTTTTTTTTTTAAATTCCGACTTAATAAGACACAGTTAACTGGGAATCAGGTTATGAGAGTTCGCGCGTAGTGTTCACACATTGTTATAGCACACCATCAAACAGACACCACAGTTTCTACACACTCAATACATCATAATCAGGTACAGTGTGACCTACGACCTATGTGCCGCCGGAGTGCTGGCATAATTATCTGTAAGTGAGACGTTCTGAGTCTAGAAACAGGACAACCAACAAATACTGACATCTTGTCATGGTACTTTAAACAACTAGTCGAACACAAATCTTCAGGAGACGATAGCTAAACACACAAATGGATATCTTTTCTTATTAAAAATATAATTTTATCATCATTGTCGTGTGGTGAGTATTGGGGAAACAACAACAGTAGTTTTTGCCGGAAGTAGCCTATGAGATATTAGGTAGAAGGTTTCCAGAAATTTGCTCGTTAAGAAAGGATAGAGACCTATTCGAGATAGGGACAAGAAGAAGGGAATGCGAATGCTTTCCACTGGACAGTGTTTTCTAGTGAATTATGGAAAGAGTTCTGTTTCCCCAGGACCTTAGCTTCTGCCCTTAGATCCCGTAACAGAAAAAGCCCCGAACCTCATCTGAGTGTAAAAAGTTACCTATATGTAAATATTTAACACCGAAATCACGAGTGATACATTAACGATTTATTTTGTTATTTTCCAACTCTCACAGGACGTATGTTTAACACTGAGATAAAATTTAGCTTGTATCATAATGATGAGATACTAGTAGTAATAATAATAAAAACGATAAGGCAGAAGAGAAATCGGGGTTTATTAATTAAATATCTACACATATACGGTTAGTAGTGATTAGAACATGATGATGGTAAAAAATGATTCACATAAATAAGCACTGATGAGATACTAGTAGTGTAGTTAATTAAATAGAAGAATGAACTAGTGTAAAGCCAAATGATGATGATGCGATATGACACGTGTTACCAAAGTGGTGAATAATCTACACAGTCCATGTGTCTCTAAATGCGTCACCCGGGTAGGATGATTCACATGTATGCATAGAATGTCCCAAGTTGTTATAAGTTATGTCGAGTGGGGTATCTCTAAGTCGAGGACGTTCTGATGAAAACTTTTGTTGTACTGAGAACGTTGACGATATACAGTCCTTCACTGTTTTACAATATCTATGTAGCGTGGACGTGCTCAGCCCAATCTCTTCAGTGTGTTCTTTTTCTGTTGGTATTGAATTTCCCTAATTTACCCTGTGTTTCCATAGCAAGGCTGGACATAGGTAATTTGATGTTTCCATTACGGCCCGTTTCATTGATGAAATGTCTTTTATCTCTCGAGTTTTGTCTTCACTTCTTCATTTTCCGAAGTATAAGTTAGTTTTGGTTAACCGTGGTCGTATGACGAATGTCTGTTGTCTAATCTCCGAACAATACTGCTCAGACTGGATATCTTCACGAAATGTTCTTGATAGGTAGACTCATGAACGGGAGTTTGTAATCGTGATTCATGAAATATACTCTGGAGTAAGCTTCATAGAACGCGCATAAGAGTGTGTTGCACTTGGTATAAATATGGGAATCAACTTTTGAGTTCTTTAGCTTGACCTCAGATGGTAAGCTTCCGATGGAGCTGAACTTGATATGAGTAATCAACTGTGAGCTTTAGCTTGACTCCTGGAGTAAGCTTTCGAGTCATATGAACTTGATTTAAATAGGCATTGAACTTGTGCGCACGTGCTATAGGATGACAAAAATTGCTGCGTCCACCGTCTTAATCGTGAGCGAGAAATATTCCTTTTTAATTGAGAAATGAAGGATGTCCTATGGCGAATTCTGCTAGCCAAATGTCCGTTTTGATAGCTTTTTTCTGGTTAGACGTCAGACACGTAGCGTGTAGACTCAGACTTTTGATGGACTTCTTTTCCCTTCGCAAAGTCCTTTAAGAACACAATACACCACATATATGAATTATTTTATCCACACTGAACTAATTGCAGGCTATGCTCTGAGATATTCTCTACACCACAATGTTAAAAACATCTCTGACCTCTAACGAGCTGCCCGGTACATTATATCGCTGGTTTAGCCAATGTGTCTGAGATTGTCTAACTCCTCCCCTCAACCAATTATCAGGCTTCCATCTTGTGACCCAGACCTTGGGTCTCTCTTGTCCACTGTCAGTCTAAAAGTGGGTTGGGCAATCCGCGACCAACTTTCGTTCGCGTTGCCTGTCAGTCTTTGTCAGACCGCCCTGTGTTTGCTGATTGGTCGGCTAGAAATACTCACCTGTCCTCTAACTGTCACAAATCTGGCTGTCCCTTGTCTCTTGCATGTAAATGCCTGTCATCCTCCACGAGTCCCTTTGCCGTGCCGGACTATTGTATCCCACCTGGAAGCAAAAGTGGTTGTTCCGCGTCAAGGGCCTTTGATATCACACTCCCGGAGTCCATTGTTTGCGTAGCAATTGTATCTTGCGTGATGGTGACTGTTTTGTTTAAACAACGGCTTAGACTAATCTTTTGTGTCAGTCGCGCTCTCCTCACAGTTAACAATACTCCAAGGTGGTATGTCTCGTGAGGTTTACCCGGGGAAGTCCGTATCGAAAGAAATCGTTTATGACCAAGCTGGGGTTTCACAAGATTAGGATGAAACCCGATGTGTTTAACAAGGTGGGAAACTGAATCTAAAGAATTTCTTTACCACCGATGAAAGAACAAATGTGGTTCTCTAGATACCAGTCGCGAGTAATAAAGATTACAGTTTACAGTCCAGTCGTGATTACTAGAATAACGATGAAAGAGCCAATGTGGAATGAAAGAGCACAATGTGGGAGAAAATAAAATAAGAAATATGTAGGTACAGATAGAGCGATAAGGCTTTGGCGCTCGTTTATCACAATCATATTAACCTTCGACCTAGAGGCCGCGATTAAGTCTTTATGCATCGTCATTGTGTACAACATACTCTGCAGACATTACTGCTGCAACAGCGTAGAAATAGCTTTTGTGCAGGACTCGTGTAGTTGATTAACTGCAGTATTGTCCCATGCTCCATAAAGAGCGAAAAACGCATACTTTAGTTATCTGTTATTTCATTCTTTCATTTGTATAACATTAAATATGCGACAATCTTTTAAGAGCAATATTACTGAAGGTTACACATATACCTGTGTAGCTCTCCCCCCCCCCCCCCGGATCTCTGGTGAGATAAAGACAGAATAGAACTGCTGCGTCCTCGTGCATGTCGTACAAGGCGACGAATATGAGGTTGTACAAGAGGCTGGCAAACTCTAAATGTTAAACACACTGCTATAGAAAACACCACTGTAAAAGCATGTCACTGCTTGGTGCTAGCTTCCTGCAGGGGGGACCAGTTGTAGTGGTGGTTCCATGCTCCATAAGGAGCGAAAAGGAAAATATCGATATGTCTTTGGTTCTGAAAAAACAAAACAAAGAATCGACATTATTTTATAGATAGGACTGTAATGGGAAAAACGCAGTGTAAAGTGTAACTCTCACAAACAGGCAACACCTGCAAATATTACAGTATAAGCCATGCACTACATGATATACCATCTGTTCTGTAAATACTGTAATATTCACTGTCGAGTTTTCAGCTTTGTTGAGTCTGTAACGTGGTTTTTTTCCCCGTCTTTCTTTTCATGAATGTCAGTTTTACTTTCATTGTACAGGATAAACATTCTACCGGGGTTTGACTACTGCCCACATCTGGTGCCTGTTCTAATAAGGACATCCCGAATTGAATTTCTCTATTTTCAATAAAACATTATATGGTCGACTGGTTCCTAATTTGGCGATGCCTACATTTATTAGTGTAAGCTTAATTATCTTCGCGCATAAAAACTATTCATCCCATAATAAATTCGCAATGCATAGCGTAAAGTAATATCAGCCTTTCGCCCACACCATGTCTGTTTTGGTTTACCTAAATTAAAAAAAAAAAGAACATTTCTACGTCTTTTGCAATAATGCTTCCTTTTGCTATGGATAGTTGAGGTTTTATTTATTTTTTTCGCTAGCTGTTTCAGTCAGAAGTAAAAATCTTTATCAAATTGGCTAGTTGTTGTTGGTGGCACAGCCATAAATAAAAATAAGACGTTGCTGAGCTTTATGGATACGTTGTGCCGTACTTTACAGCGGCAATGCTGTATCGAAGCCTTTCAGCCAGGCACATACGACGTCGTCAGGATCTATTCTAGTAGACAATTTGTCATACTGTTGCTCACAACAGCAACGTCAACTACTTTCAATTAAAGGACGTATAATTTTAATTTAATTAATACTTTTTTTTGGGTTATATATTTAACTTAATTGTCGCTTTCTCTCTCTTCTGTTTTCGATTGTTCGATATGATGACGGTCTTATGGCCGTAAAAAAGTAGGCAATTTCCGTTGTCCTCGAAGTCTCGTGACCTATTTTTGTTTCCCCGCCGAGTTAAGCAAGCATTTTTATTCGGTTTTATTTTCCTTAAACTCAGACTGTCCCCACCCTATCCGTATGACAGCAGATGATTTGAAATCAGTTTTTCAATCTCCTACATTATAGGTCACCCAAGGTTTAGTAGCCTGATCTACACTGAACATTCTGACTTTAGGGCGCCAGATAAGCGCCCTTGCCCCTTCTCCTGTATGTCAAATCAGTCGTGCCACCAGAAAACGAGGAGATGGGCTATATTTTATTGCACGCTTTGGACGCACTTACAATGAGGCGAGATTACAACGCCATTCAGGGCTCTGACAGCATTTAAATAAAAATCTATGAAACTAGAATTGACACGGCAGGTCAGCACTCTCATTTATTTCTTACCGCCCAGTCAAGATTCTCGTTTATTTCTTACCGCCCTGTCAAGATTCTCGTTTATTTCTTACCGCCCAGTCAAGATTCTCGTTTATTTCTTACAAGATTCTCGGTTATTTCTTACTACCCAGTCAAGATTCTCGTTTATTTCTTATCAACCAGTCAAGATTCTCGTTTATTTCTTATCACTGTGACAAGCCAGTAGTGCACTTTTACAACTTTCGTCCTCTCCGGCAGTATCACTTCTTTTCTTCATTTTCCTCACAGTTCATCCTATTATTTGGTACATTTTATGCACCTTCCATGTTTGCTTAGCCGCTCCCAGACTTGTTTATCATAGCATGACAAGGCTAATTAGACAGGTCAGCGGATAATACATGTATCACCTAAGTCGTCTATCCACCTTTGATAGAGACAATATGTGTTGATCCAAGATGGTCCCGACTACTCCTCAAAACAATGACCCGGCAGAGTACGGAAAGAAAGCCATATTGTTTGTCTAAGCTGCCGGCGATCCGTATCTGTCCGGCTGGCGGATGCACGAAAACACATGTGATTTACATAATCGCTTCCGCTGGACCATCTCTGCATAATTATTACCGATAAACTGTCCGGGGACACAATATGGGCAGAAAGCATCTAGACAGGAAATATGTTCGCAGATTTGTTTGAGTGTTTGCATAAAGATGCAATCGGAAGTATTACTGCCTTATTAGAAAGAGGTCATGCGTTGGAATGTTAAAATTTGATATTTTAAAACACGCGGGGGATATTATGATTTAACACCTCGACCCATATAGTTCTAAAGAGCTTACTATTGGCTTGATTTGAGAGCCGGAAAAGACTTTAACGTTCACTGGCAAATTCGCTGGAAGTATAATCTGGGATTTGAACTGAGAAATGGAAATATAATCTAGCGAAATCAAAGTCCCAAATCAGACTGCATTGCAACATCAAATTAGCAACTCCCAGGAGCCAGAGAGACATCGGACTAAGAATTCCAAAATTATAAGTGACAGAGCGAAGTATTTGGGCAACTCTGAAACTTAAAAGTAAACATGCAGTTTTAAATACCAAGACTGGAAACTTAATGGACCAGGACAGAGTAATCGGGCAACTTTGAAACTTAAAAGTTAACCCGCATTTTTTTAAAACAAAGACTGGAGACCTAGAATCAGATCACCCGTCATAAGAGGAATACTACAATTTCCCAGACCAAGTGATTCGAAGCATCTAATAACGTGCTGTGACCACTCTAACTGTGCCAGGAGATTGTGTTCCCAAAAGTTACTTTGGGGCAAGTGTAAACATTTATTTTACAAACGTGAATTTGGCATGTTTTCTTGCTAAGTGATTTCATATGAGGCTGGCAACCTCAACATATGAAAATAGTATATTCATAAACCACCACAGCAAGCACTGGTAATTGTTTCTTGCTAGTCGTATAGAAAACCGACAGCAGATGTGACACAGACTCCGAATGGAGCAGTGATGAGTGATGATTACATCACATGTGCCTAAAGTGTATAGTATCATTTTGTGAGATATATGTACCTTGTTAAGTGTAATTCAGGCAAGCCATTGCCCTCACGCTGTCCAGACACATTTTTCCTATTAAAGTAACCAAAAGAATAACTGATTTTTAATCATATTCCCCGATTTATACTGTGTATACTCAGGGAGAATAAGTATTCAGAGAGGCTAACATTGGTGGGTGGACAGCAAGACAAGGCGACTGCTAATTTGCAGCCCACAAATGTACTTAGCAGAGGCATTTGTTCTTTTTTATTTTGTCTAAAGTTCGTGGAACGAAGCTATCAGACTGTTCGTGGGATGAAGATGCAAGACTGAAGTTTCGACGTCACTAGTTGTGAGTTAAAAGCAGGGAATCAACACTTCCCGCCTACATTGGACACGTTGTGTGGAGAAGGGCCCTCATCACAGAAGAATTGACGAAACCACAGCTGCAGCACTCACTTAGATCAGCTAAGTTTATTAAGGAAACAACAAAAGGACAATTGTTTTTATCAATCCTCAAGCCAAGTCTCAGTGAAGACAATTTTATTTACATCTAAAATTCACCATCATTCCATCGCTATTTTAACCTGTTAAAACTAATTGATTATTAAATTTGTTACACGTTGTTTTAAAACATAGCAATCATAATTGATTCAGATATTATAAGTATGAAAGCAAACATACGAGCAAGACTCTTTAATATATTGTCACGAAGTGGATTTCTTCTTCTTCTTCTTCTTCGTTCGCCCTGAAAAGGACAGTGGTTGCGTTGTGTCTGTTTACAACGTAGCTGTGATATCTGCACCTTTCGGTCGACACATCCGACTTCTGCACGGCATTTTTCAGGACCGGGTTTGCCTTCCCATTTCGATCCACACTCGCTCAAACTCTCACAAACAGGCAACACCTGCAAATATTACAGTATAAGCCATGCACTACATGGTATACCATCTGTTCTGTAAATACTGTAATATTCACTGTCGAGTTTTCAGCTTTGTTGAGTCTGTAACGTGGTTTTTTCCCCGTCTTTCTTTTCATGAATGTCAGTTTTACTTTCATTGTACAGGATAAACATTCTACCGGGGTTTGACTACTGCCCACATCTGGTGCCTGTTCTAATAAGGACATCCCGAATTGAATTTCTCTATTTTCAATAAAACATTATATGGTCGACTGGTTCCTAATTTGGCGATGCCTACATTTATTAGTGTAAGCTTAATTATCTTCGCGCATAAAAACTATTCATCCCATAATAAATTCGCAATGCATAGCGTAAAGTAATATCAGCCTTTCGCCCACACCATGTCTGTTTTGGTTTACCTAAATTTAAAAAAAAAGAACATTTCTACGTCTTTTGCAATAATGCTTCCTTTTGCTATGGATAGTTGAGGTTTTATTTATTTTTTTCGCTAGCTGTTTCAGTCAGAAGTAAAAATCTTTATCAAATTGGCTAGTTGTTGTTGGTGGCACAGCCATAAATAAAAATAAGACGTTGCTGAGCTTTATGGATACGTTGTGCCGTACTTTACAGCGGCAATGCTGTATCGAAGCCTTTCAGCCAGGCACATACGACGTCGTCAGGATCTATTCTAGTAGACAATTTGTCATACTGTTGCTCACAACAGCAACGTCAACTACTTTCAATTAAAGGACGTATAATTTTAATTTAATTAATACTTTTTTTTGGGTTATATATTTAACTTAATTGTCGCTTTCTCTCTCTTCTGTTTTCGATTGTTCGATATGATGACGGTCTTATGGCCGTAAAAAAGTAGGCAATTTCCGTTGTCCTCGAAGTCTCGTGACCTATTTTTGTTTCCCCGCCGAGTTAAGCAAGCATTTTTATTCGGTTTTATTTTCCTTAAACTCAGACTGTCCCCACCCTATCCGTATGACAGCAGATGATTTGAAATCAGTTTTTCAATCTCCTACATTATAGGTCACCCAAGGTTTAGTAGCCTGATCTACACTGAACATTCTGACTTTAGGGCGCCAGATAAGCGCCCTTGCCCCTTCTCCTGTATGTCAAATCAGTCGTGCCACCAGAAAACGAGGAGATGGGCTATATTTTATTGCACGCTTTGGACGCACTTACAATGAGGCGAGATTACAACGCCATTCAGGGCTCTGACAGCATTTAAATAAAAATCTATGAAACTAGAATTGACACGGCAGGTCAGCACTCTCATTTATTTCTTACCGCCCAGTCAAGATTCTCGTTTATTTCTTACCGCCCTGTCAAGATTCTCGTTTATTTCTTACCGCCCAGTCAAGATTCTCGTTTATTTCTTACAAGATTCTCGGTTATTTCTTACTACCCAGTACAGATTCTCGTTTATTTCTCACTGCCCAGCCAAGATTCTCGTTTATTTCTTATCAACCAGTCAAGATTCTCGTTTATTTCTTATCACTGTGACAAGCCAGTAGTGCACTTTTACAACTTTCGTCCTCTCCGGCAGTATCACTTCTTTTCTTCATTTTCCTCACAGTTCATCCTATTATTTGGTACATTTTATGCACCTTCCATGTTTGCTTAGCCGCTCCCAGACTTGTTTATCATAGCATGACAAGGCTAATTAGACAGGTCAGCGGATAATACATGTATCACCTAAGTCGTCTATCCACCTTTGATAGAGACAATATGTGTTGATCCAAGATGGTCCCGACTACTCCTCAAAACAATGACCCGGCAGAGTACGGAAAGAAAGCCATATTGTTTGTCTAAGCTGCCGGCGATCCGTATCTGTCCGGCTGGCGGATGCACGAAAACACATGTGATTTACATAATCGCTTCCGCTGGACCATCTCTGCATAATTATTACCGATAAACTGTCCGGGGACACAATATGGGCAGAAAGCATCTAGACAGGAAATATGTTCGCAGATTTGTTTGAGTGTTTGCATAAAGATGCAATCGGAAGTATTACTGCCTTATTAGAAAGAGGTCACGCGTTGGAATGTTAAAATTTGATATTTTAAAACACGCGGGGGATATTATGATTTAACACCTCGACCCATATAGTTCTAAAGAGCTTACTATTGGCTTGATTTGAGAGCCGGAAAAGACTTTAACGTTCACTGGCAAATTCGCTGGAAGTATAATCTGGGATTTGAACTGAGAAATGGAAATATAATCTAGCGAAATCAAAGTCCCAAATCAGACTGCATTGCAACATCAAATTAGCAACTCCCAGGAGCCAGAGAGACATCGGACTAAGAATTCCAAAATTATAAGTGACAGAGCGAAGTATTTGGGCAACTCTGAAACTTAAAAGTAAACATGCAGTTTTAAATACCAAGACTGGAAACTTAATGGACCAGGACAGAGTAATCGGGCAACTTTGAAACTTAAAAGTTAACCCGCATTTTTTAAAAATAAAGACTGGAGACCTAGAATCAGATCACCCGTCATAAGAGGAATACTACAATTTCCCAGACCAAGTGATTCGAAGCATCTAATAACGTGCTGTGACCATTCTAACTGTGCCAGGAGATTGTGTTCCCAAAAGTTACTTTGGGGCAAGTGTAAACATTTATTTTACAAACGTGAATTTGGCATGTTTTCTTGCTAAGTGATTTCATATGAGGCTGGCAACCTCAACATATGAAAATAGTATATTCATAAACCACCACAGCAAGCACTGGTAATTGTTTCTTGCTAGTCGTATAGAAAACCGACAGCAGATGTGACACAGACTCCGAATGGAGCAGTGATGAGTGATGATTACATCACATGTGCCTAAAGTGTATAGTATCATTTTGTGAGATATATGTACCTTGTTAAGTGTAATTCAGGCAAGCCATTGCCCTCACGCTGTCCAGACACATTTTTCCTATTAAAGTAACCAAAAGAATAACTGATTTTTAATCATATTCCCCGATTTATACTGTGTATACTCAGGGAGAATAAGTATTCAGAGAGGCTAACATTGGTGGGTGGACAGCAAGACAAGGCGACTGCTAATTTGCAGCCCACAAATGTACTTAGCAGAGGCATTTGTTCTTTTTTATTTTGTCTAAAGTTTGTGGAACGAAGCTATCAGACTGTTCGTGGGATGAAGATGCAAGACTGAAGTTTCGACGTCACTAGTTGTGAGTTAAAAGCAGGGAATCAACACTTCCCGCCTACATTGGACACGTTGTGTGGAGAAGGGCCCTCATCACAGAAGAATTGACGAAACCACAGCTGCAGGACTCACTTAGATCAGCTAAGTTTATTAAGGAAACAACAAAAGGACAATTGTTTTTATCAATCCTCAAGCCAAGTCTCAGTGAAGACAATTTTATTTACATCTAAAATTCACCATCATTCCATCGCTATTTTAACCTGTTAAAACTAATTGATTATTAAATTTGTTACACGTTATTTTAAAACATAGCAATCATAATTGATTCAGATATTATAAGTATGAAAGCAAACATACGAGCAAGACTCTTTAAAATATTGTCACGAAGTGGATTTCTTCTTCTTCTTCTTCGTTTGCCCTGAAAAGGACGGTGGTTGCGTTGTGTCTGTTTACAACGTAGCTGTGATATCTGCACCTTTCGGTCGACACATCCGACTTCTGCACGGCATTTTTCAGGACCGGGTTTGCCTTCCCATTTCGATCCACACTCGCTCAGCCAGCCTGCACAGCTGCAGACTGTTTCCAGGACCACCACGTGGAGGTGGAGTGTGGTCTTGACCAGCTCTGGTTTGCTGGTCCTGACGCAGGCAGTCAAGCTATGAGTCGCTGACTGCAGTCTCTATTGCTGCGTCTTCACGAAGTGGATTTAAGTTTATAGAGTTTGCCTAAGTGTAGGCAAGACCCTAATATTAGAAAGTCTGAGAAGATAGAATTTAGATGAAAATGACAGTGACTGTGGACAGATGAGACTATTGGCTCAAGGGGTGAGAACCTGGATTGACTCTCCCTTGCCACTCGTGACTAACAATTTGCTATAGCCTCACACCCCTCTGACTACCTTTAAACACAAGGAGATAAGGTGTAAATAACGACCACAGACACCATTATACAGACAACATATAGGTACAGTTTAGTATAGAAGCTGATCCAGTGTACAGTATATAGATATTTTATTTACACAATAAAACATGAAAAGGTCATCATACAGCAAAGAAATAAATATCGTGCATTGTTGCACAGACCTGTAAAAGCAAAGAACCAATTAAATAGATAGCCACATTAAAACCACAACCACATTCACTCTGTCAGTCACCCTGCTGGGGAAAAATAGAATGATTAGTGATTGAAACCACAATCTAAATGGTGGGGCATCAACTATAGCCTCCACTGTCTACTACTATTAGACTGGCTAATGTCTCTGTCCTGCTGACTCTGCCTAAACAAAATGTCTACACAGCTTCCAACTCGTAGGGCGATAAGTGCTGCTAACTAAAACACCAGACTGCTACACTAGTAGACTTTTATAACATCTATTTCCCAAAGGCTATCCTCTGAGGATATCATCAGACCCTACTGGTCCCGGCTATCTCCTCTCTCTCTCTCTCTTTGCTTCAGTGTCTCTCTGACACTCTCGATATCTGCTGAGGTGGCGTCTCCGTTACGCCTTCTCATTGACTTAATCAGAACCAGGAATGATCACCCTTTCTCCTGTTTTCTGACGACTGCACTGATGACTTGATTAACCAGCACGAGGTACTTGATTAAGATATAGCACTTTCCCCGATAACCCGCTCAAGGTTTAGAGGAACACAGCCGCTATTTCTGGCTGTATAAAATTAGACCAATCTCCCGGACACGTGCCGTTGTTGGAGTGGTAAAATGATCAAGCTCTCGGCTCCTGCAATACCAACTTTTCCGTTGGTAATTTGTAGGATACAAACTACACTGTCCTACTGTACCGTGAACCACTGTAGACAAAAGAAATGCATCAAATGTACAACAGCTTCAACCATAACTCATCTCTAACATATACCTCCCTTTCCCCCGCTAGGCACAACGATACATAAAATATTTTTATCCACGTGTCACTTCAATCTCACTCCTTCTACTCCCCTTCACCCGCTATGCACAACGATACATAAAATATTGCTACCCACGTGTCTCTCTATCTCAACCTCCTTCTACTCCTCCCTTCCCTTCAACTTAAAATCTTTCTGGTAAGTAAACAAAAACCCCAGACACTGTCTGACCGTAATCTTTTGTTACGCATGGCTAACCACGTGGCAAACATTCAACTAGGGAAATCTCCTGTCCGAAATTCCTTGGTCTCCTTTATAACATTACACATGAGGTTTCCCGCTTAACCCAAAATTTTAATTACTCCTCTCGCTAGGAATACTTTACTCTTCTAAGCAATACAGTTCACGTATACATTACATCTCTTACTGCATTAACAAACATTTAAGGTGCAATAAAATAACATACACACCATTAGATGCCAAATAAAATTACACTTGTAAATATACAGAAATTAATGGTGGACAACGTGACCCGTTTATCCCGACCACGCGCGTTTCCCACTTACGTCATTTTACGCTGACCGCGAAAGTTCTTAACAAAGAAACTGGGACTATGTGATCGCGATAATTTAACAAAGAAAAACCCTCGTGATCGCAATTAACTTTAAAGAAAAGAAAACTGGTGCGAGTATAAACAAAACCTACCGTCATAGAACCCAATAAAATATCTACAGAAAAAGACCAAACACATAATAATTTAAGAAAGAGAAGACTGGGCCTGTTGAAAAGACAGAATTACAGTACATCATCACACACACACACACACACACATATATATATATATATATATATATATATATATATATATATATATATATACACACACACCCATCTAGACATATATTTACATCTATAGAGCAAACACTTATGAAAAAGGAATTTCGCTGGATTTATAACAGCTGGGGGCTTGAACGGGCTAAAACCATTGCTTAATTCTTCACAAAAGGCGACGGATCAGATATAAGTTAATAGTGATCTGCCCTATACAGCATTGTTCTTGACTTCTGAAAACATCTTGTGAAAACTCCCTTGAGATAGAAGCATCATTATCCTTCTATCTACAACTCTGCCAAGAGTAATCTTGTGCGAAGGTAGACACCTTTAAAGACCCATATTAGATACTCTTGAGTTTTGGTCACTGGTGGACCACTACTGCAGAGCTAAGGGGAGGAAATCCGTGACAACTGCCCAGTCAAGATTCTCGTTTATTTCTTACCGCCCAGTCAAGATTCTCGTTTATTTCTTACAAGATTCTCGTTAATTTCTTACCGTCCAGTCAAGATTCTCGTTTATTTCTTACAAGATTCTCGTTAATTTCTTACCGTCCAGTCAAGATTCTCGTTTATTTCTTACCGCCCAGTCAAGATTCTCGTTTACTTCTTACCGCCCAGTCAAGATTCTCATTTATTTCTTACAAGTTACAAGATTCTTGTTTATTTCTTACCGCCCCGTCAAGATTCTTTACCCTTTCTTGTCGACAAACAAGCTACTCCAAGTAAGTAGTTGTTGCAGTCTTAGGGACTAAACAACTGTGTTCCCTAGACTTCCCTGCCCTGTCCTCTCCATATATACCAGCTGATCTACGTACATTATATCAACATTCTTATCTTCCACAGTTGTGTCCATATGATCGCGTGCAATGCCGACTGATATATTATTGTTTTCCATGCTCTACGATGTCTGGTTTCCTGAATCAGCTGTGTCTTCATATGCGATGCCATCAAAACACGTACACAATCCTTTAAATTATCAAACAACACCAACAATAAAATTATTACGATTACACACATCATACGAGTAGTCAGAAAGTCGACAATATCCACGATTTTATATTATCACATGCCGTGTAAAAGACAGGCTAGGTATGCTCCCCGTTCCAAGGTTTCCCGTATCCACTTCATTTATATTACATTATGATATAAATGTTGTTATATTGTATTCCATGTTTTCATCTGTGACTCGTGCATTTTTCAAGCGTCAATTTTCCAACAAAGACCAGATCATTTCATCGTACTATGCCCTGTATCTTATTTTATTCATTCTGATAATTAGCCAATTCTCCCTGGTGATGACCTCATGACGGTAATGTAGGCTGAGTTGTGCCCATTAAAAAATATATTAAATATGTGTCATGTTTGGCAATGATTCTGCTCCATCATGATACAATGAATACAATTTCTCATAACACAATCAATATCCGTTTGGGTTTTCTCACAGATGTCGTTGCAGCCTACACAGTTTTGTTAAGTCAGTCAAGCATATCAAGTTTTGTTAGCAAGCCAAGCCAAGCCAAGCCATATTGTGTTTCTGGACATCGTCCAAAGACAAAGCAGAGTCCCATCCTATTATTTTGGCCTCTGTCGTTTAATTTCAGCGTAAGAAATTGGCTACAGTGTATAATGTTACTCTCATATCTCTTAATTTATTTCTGGGTAGATTCCCGGATCTCCGTTATTATTCTGTATCCCTGCTGCGGCCCCCCCCCCCCCGGCCCCCCCACCACCACCACGCCCCGAAGCGTTGTGTTAACCAAACAAATGCTATGAAGAGGTAGAGTAGGTGAAAAACATTATTGTCCTTAGGCTGAAACGGGATATTTTTCTTCATTTTTAAAGAGGCTGAACGGGATATTTTTCTTCATAACATTTTTAAAAACATTCTGACAGAAAAAGGTATGTGTGTCTACAATGCACTTGGACGGTACAGAACGCTTCGAGACATTATCTGACAAGTGATAATTGTTCTTCTAGAACACTTAAACTGTACTAGAACTAATTTGTCACGCTAAAATTGATTTGTCATGCCTATGTACCTCCGAAATCGGAGATAGTAAAGGCGGGGTATGTTACAAGTAAAAACACTCACGTAAAATACATTCAGGTTGGATTAGTTAATGTGTTTTTACGAAAAAAAAAAAAAAAAAAAAAAAAAAAAAAAAAAAAAATAATTTATTTCATTTTTTGAGGTCCTACCTTAGAGCGGATAAAAAACAATTGTGCATTCTATAATATAAGGAGATTTTGTTTATCACGTGACCTGGCCTAGTCCGTTTATGTAAGTCGAATCTGTAAAATGCCCATGGCGAGCAAGCAATTTTCATTTTTTCTTTCCACATTTCATTCCAAAGCTGTTCATCCTGTATGCTATGGACTGCGCCCCTACCCCCAATTTCATCCCTACCAACTATACAATGAAAATTATGAGAATCAAATATTTTATATAAGACATAGTTTAATAAAAGTCACGTGAGCGGGAAAATGGTTGCGATAATCTATAGACTATGATGTTATCTTGACAAGTTGACAGTGAAACATGTCAGAATTTTTAGCGGGAAAATCCACTTTAAAACTTAGAAAAGCACTTTAGTGGACACGAACAAGAGGAAATACTGATAGTCTGGGCCGTCAATGTCAGAGGCCACTGTCGAAGGTTGTATACCGGTACTTATAACAAAGCAACGAAATCCCAAGCTTGGGTGTTGATAATCAAAATTTTGACTTACATTAGTTGACTTCAAAGAATAGAACCTGTCATGGAGCAGTCTATCCTTTCTCTTCCAAAATCCTCCACTCATTCCATCCTGTCACTGTTTTCATAGTCTTCCATATAAGTCACCGTTTTTTTCTCCGAGAACGCTAGATCAGGTGAAGTGCTTGTATTAAATTTCGTTAAGCAGGACCCAAAGATGCAGCGATAGAGAATGCAGTCAGCGACCCATAGCTTGACTGCTTGCATCAGGGTCAGCGAACCAGAGCTGACCAAGACCCTACTCCACCTCCACGTGGTGGTCCTGGAAACAGGCTGCATCACTGCAGTCTGGCTGAGCGAGTAGGGATCGCAGAGGGAAGGCAAACCCGGTCCCAAAAAATGCCGTGCTGAAGTCGGATGTGTCCACCGAAAGGTGCAGATATCATAGCTCCGGCGTAAACAGACACAACGCAACCAACGTCCTTTTCATGACGAACGAGGAAGAAGAAATTTCGTTAAGCAGGCAATTTAGATTCAGCGAGGTAGGGTTTTTGCGAAGACGCGATGGTAATGGTGTGTTTTTCTTGGAGACATAAGGTTTTTAAAGAATATACACATATATAAGTATATATATATAGAGAGACATTGTACACAACTGTGTGTAAAGTCAATAACTTGCTTATGAATATATTCAAGTTCGGACTGTGTGATCTTGAAGTGATCCTGTGCGGTGAGTTATCTCCCAAAATTATTTGTTTAATTATTGCTTAATGATACAAGTGTAATTTGCAGAAAAGGTATGTGGTTGACTATGATAAGAAACATATGTTATGCTATTGGATGTAGTTTTCTTCCATATCCATTTTGTACCTGTATAAAATATTATTAATTTTTTTAATATGGTTTGCTTATAGTATTTTATTACTGTGCATTATTGCTTCACAGCGGATTGATCAACCGCTTGCTTGTCACATTGATTACGGAAACAACAATTAATATTCTGTTGTACCAATAAACGCCTTTAGGCGTAACGGAACAACGGATAATTTCTTGTTGCCCTAAGACGCCGCAAGGCGTAATGGCCACTGACTGCTTGGACGGTCTTTGGCTAAGGACGGAAGAAGAAGATTATTGCTTGACTTATTAGAACACAACTCTGTTATAAGTATACATTATGAAAGCTGTTGTTCCTTGCTGAAAGATTATTAAGACTTAATTATTAACTAAAGACACACCAGACGACAAGACAGACTTGATTGTGGAAAATAGTAAGACATTAAGTGTAGAGGAGAGACACTTGACTTGGAAGGATGAGGACAGAGCCTGTTAGACAATAGTCACTGAGACATCTTTTACATACAGTGTACTGGACAGTCAAAGTCTTCAGTGGTAAGTGTGCCAATGCTCTGAGACCAAAAGTCTTTGGGGAGGAACTTAATATATGTAAAATCTCTTTAGACAAGAGATTAATGGTCCCCTTACTTTGTTCTCCAGTGCAGAGTGTCAGTAACATAGGACCTGGCTTCGCCCTCCCTCAATTTTGCTGAGCTCAAAAATCAAGAAGGGACAGGGACTGAATCTTCACCCCTGAGTGTGAACCAGACATCCTTGAAGACACTAGTGCCACACAGAGCAATCAGTCATCACCACGTGCCATCATCAAGAAGTCACAGCAGGGTGTCCTCTCTGCCTACATCCTACAAGAACACTACGATAAGTATAATAAAGAGAAAGAAGATCACCACACATACCCACCAAATGCTCAGACTTAGTCAGTGAAGAAAATAAGGCACCCCACTGGGACCTAGATTCCTTTTTTCCTTTTTTTTTCCAGATGTAAACGTGATTCTTTTCCATATTTCTTTTTAATCAGATGTAAAATAACCTTCTGTTAATGTGATTCCCTTAATAAATAGCATATTGTTTATTTACTTTTTACCGAGTCAATTTGATAAAATATCATAAGCCTGTCCAGAGCTCTCTTTTTGTGATTACTTCCCTTTCTTGTTTACTGTCCTCTTTATTGTCGAATTGTCAACATCCTGTGGTGTATGTTAGTTGTGGAACAAAGTCACGTGGGAGAACAACTTGTCTGATATTCTTACATGGTATTTAATTACCCTTGATTCCAGACAGTTAACCTCTTGGTTTCATAACAAATAACATCACTATTACAGTATTGCAAGAAAATCAATCTATATTCTTACTGTTACCCAGAGCAGTTGAACTGTGTCGTCCTTGCTCTCTCCTACGCGTGACAGAACCATCAATGTGGAATTGATGCAAAAAGCAAAATAGTAGAATAACAAGTAAAAATATGATGTTGGCTTGTGGTAAGAAAACAGCTAATAGCAACACAATGCAGTCCTTATTATGAAATCCCAAGAGTAAAAGAAATACAGACAGACCCTAAATACAAACAGAACTGAATACATACATATAGCCTAAGATACATAAAGCATTGAAATAACTTGAATAAATTGCAAAAACAAGAGGGGTAGGCATGAACTGAATGCCTATGCTCAAAAGCAGGTTAAATAAGGCAAAGACGAAATGTGTAGGCCTTCAATATTCATGTGTTGATTAGTGTTAATTTCTAATTCGACACGTGGCCGAGTTCGTTACGGCTGACCTGGTAATTGTTCGTGTAAGAAAAGCAGATGTAAGTTTTAAAAAAAAATTGATTTGAATGAAATTAAATTTTTGAACTGTGATGTTTATACTTACATCATGCAAGGCTCCATGAGATTTGCGTGTGTAGTCCTGGCATATCGGTGAGACCTCTGTAACAGGCGGACATGCAATAAGAATTACTAGTTAGTTACACACGCGACAATCAACACAGCTTCCAAGGCTACACACGTGCTGTGTGCACAAGTGTACTCTTATGTTCACACGTTATTTCCGATGTAGGCCTACAAGTCTGTCTACATCTTAAGTGACACACTAGCAAACATATCAAGAAGCTTAGGCCTACACTTAAAATAAAAATATGCTTCAAGGCTTGCACTTTACGGCGAACGATTCGCGTCTCTAACCCACCTGGGTACAAATAAATATTTTAAACATCCTTAAACGAATCTAGGTCGATCAGGATTCGGTAGGCCTACATATTCAAACAACTAGCTGCTGTGCGACTTTATGCGGCAAGTATGAAAAAGTAGGTCTGAGGCCAGGCCGATGCAAGCAACCACCCTTTCAAGAAGCAGACATCTTGAACAAACCGAAAGATCCGTCCAGCTCTGCTGAAATAAAGAATTAGCCTACATATTGCATGTACTCCAATAATATCACTGTGTATATATAAAAATAGGACACACTTATCTGACCACATACAACATGCCTGCGAAAACCATACCGTGTTTTGCCCAACGCGGTGTCGGGTATCTGCAAGATCGTCTGCCAGTCGACCGGCTTCTAGCGACTGTTGTGTTCATAACTCACGCGCGCGCGTGGCCTCCGCACTTGGTGTAAATCAGTACACCAAGTGCAATCGGAAATAATCCACTCATGGATACAGATTTCATACAGATGTTAAATTTATTCCACAGTGGCAATGTTTCTGATTATTCAAGCATCACAGTTACTATGAAACTACAAATGGCCGGTACGGTACGTTATTTCGTTTTGTCTCAAAATTTCTAATTTTATTTTACTTGAAGAAAAAGCCGACGTCACTTCTCCAAAAGTTTCGTAATCTCAACTAGTGCTTCTTTTTTTTTTTTTTTAAATAAAGTTATACCTCGTTTTGGCGAGGCGCGTCCTGTTCAACCTAGTCGGTTATATTAGAAATTTATTACCTACACTTCATCTCTTCTTCATGTTTACATTGTGGCCGTGTGTGCTGGTGTGTGTTGTTGTTTAGTGGTAAGTCCGATCACTATCCTAACAGTGGGTGGTTGCACATGTTGATCTTTCACGTACGAGTACATACATTTAACACGAAGAACTGACGCAGGATGATGAACTCGATGGTAATGGACTTCACTAGAACAGCGGTGAAGTAAACAAAAGTAGTCAAGTTTATTTACCTGATGTTTTCAGGAATCTAATGAAACATCAAGTGGAAGGGGATTCAATCTATCCTCCTTTTGCCCTTGCAGTAATCAAACTTTTCATAGTCATTTCAATTGTGTTGATTATTTTACAAAGTCGACCTTTCATTCCTCGTACCATGGTTTCTGGTTAACTGTCCCTGTTTCTATTTTTTCTTCTCTGTCATTCTTTTTCTGCCCAAACTGTTTGTTTGTTTTTTTTTTTTTCATTTCTGTGTCTAGACACGGCTGTTTGCCAGCGATCTTTTAGTTATTTCCCCTTTTTCTCCGACCGCGCTATTTATAGCCCACTTGACAGAGGTCACGTGGTCAGCTTCCTAATGGGAAAAACATGTGGCGATGTTTACTTTTGATAGGGCTTAATTAATGCTTTTAGGCTACTTTATTATTATAAATACCGGCTTTAATTTTGCGTAAAGCTAGACTAGAAATGTTAGAGTAAATTTTAGAACAAGAACAAACATTTTATCACAATTAGAACAGAAGATATAATAGTCTGAAATAGTGTAAAATTTACGTTTTTTTTATATTTTGTTATGGTTTGTTTATATACAATTTTCACTAAATCGGTCACAATCACTTGTCCTCCCGACACCCCTCTGTTCAGGCCTGGACATGCATAACAAATTACAGAAATCAAAAGTAGAAAACCTGCAGAAAATGGATATCAAAGTTTTGTTTTGGTTTCATGCGTCAAATATTAATTATTGAAAGTTTAAATTGCAAGTCCACATTTATTACCTTAAAATAACACACCCAATTGTCCCCAAAACATGTTTGAATTGCTTTTATGCTACTTTATTATTATAAATACCGGCTTTAATTTTGCGTAAAGCTAGACTAGAAATGTTAGAGTAAATTTTAGAACAAGAACAAACATTTTATCACAATTAGAACAGAAGATATAATAGTCTGAAATAGTGTAAAATTTAGGTTTTTTTTTTTACATTTTGTTATGGTTTGTTTTTAATTCAATTTACACTAAAACGGTCACAATCAACATGCATAACAAATTACAGAAATCAAAAGTAGAAAACCTGCAGAAAATGGATATCAAAGTTTTGTTTTGGTTTCATGCGTCAAACATTAATTATTGAAAGTTTAAATTGCATGTCCACATTTATTACCTTAAAATAACACACCCAATTGTCCCCAAAACATATTTGAATTGCTTTTATGCTACTTTATTATTATAAATACCGGCTTTAATTTTGCGTAAAGCTAGACTAGAAATGTTAGAGTAAATTTTAGAACAAGAACAAACATTTTATCACAATTAGAACAGAAGATATAATAGTCTGAAATAGTGTAAAATTTAGGGTTTTTTTTTTTTTACATTTTGTTATGGTTTGTTTCTAATTCAATTTACACTAAAACGGTCACAATCAACATGCATAACAAATTACAGAAATCAAAAGTAGAAAACCTGCAGAAAATGGATATCAAAGTTTTGTTTTGGTTTCATGCGTCAAACATTAATTATTGAAAGTTTAAATTGCATGTCCACATTTATAACCTTAAAATAACACACCCAATTGTCCCCCAAAACATGAGAGCTAACAATTATCTCAATCATACATCATGAGTTCTGATCCAGTCTGCGCAATGTTTTTCTAATATGTGCTGTTTATGAATTGTCTTACTGGGGAATAGCTTTCTGAACAAAGACATATAAGTCTCTATCGATGCTGTTATTGATTCTTTACTAATTGGTTTACTGTGTGATATTTTGTTGTGTACTTTCTCAAATGCTTCTTTCAGTGAGTTGAATTGTTCTTGGGCAATAAAAGCTATGTTAGTTATATCTTGTTTGTCTGTAATTTTCAGTGTTTGTGTAATGATTGCTCTTGTAAGATCTTTATAAACTTTTTGTGTGAGATATCTGTGGCAGTGATTCCCTATAAATGCTCTGCTATTATAAGCCTGTTGCATGATTTTGTGTTTGGCTAGTACCTTGTCCAAGTGTGAGCAAACTGGACCAGACCTAGTACATAGATCTTGAAACTGAAGTTTGGCCAGCGCATCTTGTGCATTTTGAAGTCTAACTTTAAAATTATCTGTCTCCTCCTTATCCTCACAAAGTTCAATACCTACCTGAAAAATTCAATTTTAGCTCCTAATTCTTCTGCCTATTTCCAGTTCCTACTAAATCTCTTCAAGTTCTTAAAAGTACTAATGTTTGCATGTATCTCTTGCGAATTCTCAAATATCTTTGCGTCTATTGTATCAGCTACCTGTTCTAGAAGTCTGTGGTGTTTCAAAACAATGCCTAATAAAATATGAAGGTAAGGAGGAGCTACATTTTCAATTTCAATCTCTAACATTGGTTTGTGTAAACAATTATGGTAACGTGCCACTTGCCTTTTATTCCCTTTCTCATATTTCATATATCTATTGTAATCTCTTATCAACATGGCCAAACTTCTTGGTTTGCAAGTTGTATGCAATCTGGATGTCTTTGATGAAAATGTTTGGTTTGTCTGGAGCTCAAGGAATATACCCATGTCTGTGGTGTCTCCAGCAAAACAAGGAAATAATCCCCGAATAAGAAAACAACAACTTGTTTACCATCCCACTCAAAATATTTTAGTGACTCTATCTGAGCTTTCATGCCATTCATAAATATTTCTAAATTATCATATGTATCTCTGACTCTAGCCATTGATAAAAGGATGGTATTAGATTTAGAATTTGGTTTCTCTAAATTTACTACCTGCATTGTAACTTTGAATGAAAGAAGATATACAAACAGTTACTTAGAATTCTTTGGCAGCCGTCGTGTGCACAGGATTGTCTACCAAAGAACACCAATGGAACAGTCCTTATCTCACACACAATTTAAAAAAAAATTCATATTATAAATAGAAGATTAACAAGACTTGAAAGATAGATCAAATTATGTGGAAGTAATCTATCTATAGCTTTACATGTTTTCTGACGCTTATATACGTAGCTAAATATCATTATAAATGAATGAAAATGCAAAAACAGATGGTGTTTACAAAAAGTTTTTTTTTTACTACCTTATTTAAGATTTGTGAGTATCAGGAATGCGTTTACAGGGATTTAAATGCTATAAAATCTGGTGACAATATGCTTGTTCTTGTAATGCCACACTCACAAAACTGACTACCACACATTCTCAAGATATGAAACCAAAAAAAAAAAAGTATGTGGAAATAATCTTTAGCTTCCCTTCGAGAAGTCTTTATAATTATAAACTCAAACGAATGGGCCGATTTTTAGATATTAAATTAATAAAAAGATTACTTATTTTATGAATTTCCTTAAATGATGACGCTGTTTTCAAAAGTCTGTAACTCCGTCAAAACTAATTTCAAACAAATAAAAATGCAATCAAAAATAGAACACAGAACAAAGTTATAGTACACAAAAGAATTTTAGCGCTGTGTTTATCCAGAACGAGTGTGTAATGATTTATATTTTACTGATTTTACTCACACATCAGCTGATTTTCCCCGCCAAAAACTTAAATAGTCTTTTACGGTGCACACAAAATTTTATACCCGGTATCAGAATTCCGGTCACCGAAACTAAAAGAGCGCTCTGTTATAGGGCACAAACAGCCGTGTAGAACGTTGAACACTTCTAGTTACTGGTTTCTTTTATTCTTTTCTGACGATAACATTTCCTGGACTATTTCTGTGTGAGCTGGTTGGTTTATCTCGTCTGACGAAGACTGGCCTAAACCGCCAGGGTATGACTATTTCTACCAATTGTTCTTGCTACACACTACTAAACTAACTGTTCATATTGTCGTAAATTTAGATACGGTTGAAAGATATTTATGGTCCCGCCTGAGTAAAGTGGATGGTGATAAGTACGTGAGAAATAAAGGTGTGAGAATAGAATTCACGAGTGAATAGTTTAAGGAGAAGATCTGTCTCTGGAATGAGTAAATTTCTCTAGTCCAGCCTATCTATACGACTATCTTTTAGTACAAGACAATCTTGCTCCTCCTTACACCTAGAAATATGTTTAACTACACACACGCACACAACTATGTGACAACAAGACACACAGACGTGAAAACTACTGTTAATTGGGTATGGGTCTGACCAACACACAAAGTTAAGTTTCTTTTGTTGTTTATTATCATTAAACTTTACAACATCGAATATCTAAAGAAAGATCAAATAAAACCAGAATTACATACATAGGAAAATAACTGAATAACTGTGCCCTCCCCTTATTGAGAAAAAAAAGAACTCAACAGTTAATAACCCCAAAGAGCAAAGGTTAGCACTATGTTACAGAGTAGACAGTAAGGAAAAACAAAGTTCCTACGAAATGCCATCCAGTAAGTAAACAATTTTTAAGCAAACTAAATATAAATGGTATAGTTTATGTAACAAAGAATAATATTCACTCTCTCTGTCATACGTGGCCACTCACTCGCTCCTTACCTTGGTGAAATTCTCGCTCCTTGGTAATTCTTTTGTCCCTAGCAGTCGCGCCTAGCATATTAATTAGTCAACTAAACGTCTCTTCTTGTGTGAGGAAGCAGGTGGTAAAATTAACATTAAACTGAACAACTGGTAAAAAATATCTACGCGTTATTATTTCACCGGTCTTAATCAGCTAGAACTTTAAGTGAATTATAATGGTAAACTTTAACACTTTAATGCTTAAGCACACATTTCTATTACCAGAAAATATGAATGAAATCGCCACGAAATGCTATTAACACATCTTCCACAATGGTTCTAGACTACGTGTTTAGACTATCCGAAAAATTCTGAGCGACAACTGATATCTGGTTTGGGAAGCCATAGTTTATTATTATGATCTCTAGAGGATGTTAATTTTCACACTATTGTGCATAGCAGAAATCAGAAACCTAAATTACCAAGATAAAAAGTTTTCACGGTGGCTCTTTCTGGCGTTGCTAATCGACAACAGAGACTTAACCGTGTAACGGGTTTCTTCCGAGATTTTCCCCGCTTCTGAAGATCAAAGCGTTAACTCCCCTCTGTGTACGAACATCAAAGGGTAGTCGGGAAAATATTTCTGCTCGAGCGTCTCACTTCAAAAGGTCCGGTGTTATTCACGCGCGGTCTGTCTGATATCCGATGATTGACAGATCAGCTCGCGTTAGAAACTCAGGTAAACAAACCTCATTTGCTCCCTGTTATGACTGGCAGGTCGCGGAAGTTGGTAAACAACTTAGTTTGTTTACGTCTCAAGGAAAAGAGGCGTGGATTAAAAATGGGTAAACGCAGGCTGTCAATGCATGGCTTTGCTATCGAATCATAGAACGCCAATGAGGTCACAAAAGACTGTCAGATACTGTAGGCTATATTTCCATTATACATCACAGTACGTCCCAGCTTGAAGATGTGAAACCCTTTCATATCTCATATATGGAAATAGAACTACTGTCATCCGTAGCTATCGAGTGATTGCTATCCTCAATTGCATCATTCTCCTCCATGCTCCAATTTCGACTCATAAAATCCGCTCCTACATTCTCTTTCCCTGGTATGTATCGTACTTTGAACGAGTACACGCTTAACAATAGAGCCCAACGCATAATCTTTGCGTTAAAATCCTTATTGGCTCCTAGGAATGCCAATGGAGCATGGTCAGTTTGTACTGTGAATGAAACTCCTTATAAATATTCGTGGTGTCTCCTGATTTCGTTCACGAGTGCCAAACATTCTCTCTCCACGGTCGAATAATTTCTTTCTGTTGTATTCAGTTTGCGGCTGCCGTAGGCAACTGGAAACAACGTGTTTGAATGTTGGTCATCTGCCTGAAGCAGTGTTGATCCGATTCCTTGTCCGCTGGCGTCCACATGCAAAACGAAAGGTTTATTAAGGTCGGGTAGCCTTATAATGGGGTATTTTGACAGCGGTCCTAACAACCTTATCGGGTTTTCTCTTTCTTGTGAGGCCAGTGAGTGGCGCTGTAAGACCATTGAAGTTTTTGATAAACTTTTGGTAATAAGCGCAAAGTGACAGGAATGAACGTGTATCTGTCTTAGTTTTTGGCCTCTTTGCTGAACGTATCTTGTCGATGTTTTTGGCAACGGGCCACATACAACCTTGAGAAATGGTATGCCCTAGGAAGTCAAGCTTTTCAAAGCCGATTAAACATTTGCTAGGTCGGGCGGTCAACCCAGCTTCCTTTAGTCTCCTAAGGAGCATAGCGACTGTAGCAATATGTTCTTCGTAGTTATCCGTTGCAATAAGTATATCGTCCATGAAATTGTGTATGTTTGGACTTTGCAAGGGTTTTAAAAGCTTTCTCATCAATCTGGTGAAGACTCCTGGTGCGTTTTGCAACCCAAATGGCATAACGTTGAAAGTATAATGTCCTTCACTGGTGCTAAAGGCTAACAGCGGTTTAATTTCCTCCTTGACTGGTATTTGGTAATAACCTTTACTCAGGTCAATTTTGGAGACAATTTTAGCCTTGCTAAGTTTGGTAAACAGTTCGGAGGCGCTTTGGAGTGGTTTAGGCTGGAATTCTGTGACTGTATTGAGTAGACGATAGTCAATACACAGCCGAACTTCCTTATTAGGTTTCTGTAACAGTACAACGCTTGAGCTATAGGGAGATGTAGACTCACTAATAATCTCAGCTTGACGTAGCTTGTCTATTTCTCCACGTAACGTGTTTGCTTTCGCATACGGGATCTGGTAAACTCTGGTTCGCACAGGTGTCTCGTTTGTCAGCTTCATATCAAACTCTACGAGATGTGTTCGACCAGGTATGTCCGTTAAGACTGCCGAGTAATGTTTCAGTAACGCCTTAGTTTCTGTCTGTTGTGCTTGTGAGAGAGTGTCGCCGAATTTAACATCTTTGAATGATTCCGTTTGTTGCAGTGGGTTTTCCATGCAACTATCGTCATCTTCCTCATCTTCGGTTGCTATAGCGACCGCCAGGAGATGTTCGGGGGAAGGCACCGGTCTTTCCAAATATTTCTTTAACAGATTTATATGGTAGACTTTTTCCTTTCCTTTTATAGAGATCTTGTAGTTCGTTCTTGGGATATTTTTAAGAACGGTAAACGGTCCTTGCGACCCGATACGTAGTTTGTTGTTTCCGGTAGGAAGTAGCAACAAAACGTTCTCCACTGTTTGCAACTCTCTCTCTTTCGTTGCTCTGTTGTATCGTTTAGTGTGCTTCCTACGTGCTCGCTTAAGGTTGGTTGTTGCTTGATCCCATACTAGTTGTAACCATTCCTTTAACTCTGATACATACGTGAATGCTGAGACGACTGTCTCATCAGCCTTCTGGTCTGTTACTGACCGTAGTAAGGCTTCTAGCGGGTCCTTCATAGGTCTGCCGAATAAAAGTATAGCTGGTGGTAATCCTGTAGAGGCCTGGGGGACTTCCCTGTAGGCGAATAAGGCTGCAGGAATGAAAAGGTCCCAATCTTCAGGTTTCTCTTGTCCCAGCTTACGCAATATCATGGTGAGGCTTCCGTTGACACGATCTACTAACCCACTTCCGGCCGGATTACAGGGGCTGATGTAGATGTGCTGGTCCCTCAAGATCTTAAAGATCTCCATTAACAGGCTACGATATTAGGATCCGTTATCCATAAAAACTTGTTGAGGGAATCCCAACCGTGTAAAAATCTGCACTAGGGCTTCTGCGACATGCTTGGAATCCGTGCATGTTAGCGGTATAGCTTCGGCCCACATAGTGCATGCGTCGACTAAGGTCAGGATAAACCTGTTCCTTCTTTTAGTCCTTTCTAGGGGTCCTATAATGTCGACTGCAACCCGTTTAAATGGGGTCCCAACTATTGGCATTTCTCCCATAGGAACTGGGGATGTCCAATGCTTGGGTGCCACACGTTGGCACTTGGCGCAGGATTTCACATATCTGATGATATTAGTGTTCATTCCTGGCCATAATAGTGAGTCGATATTCCCTGTATAGTGGCGTTTTGTCCCATATGTCAGCTAAAGGGAAGGGAGTGCTCCATTTCTAAGATTTGTTCTCTGTACTGCGTCGGTACTAGGAGCTGATTATGTCCCTGTTCAGGGTCGCCAGTTCTTCGATACAACACTCCATCTTTAGTAAATATGTCTCCGTTGTGTTTGGGGTCCTTGGCCATGGGCAGTTTCTTAAAGCAGGGCTCCAAGGTAGGGTCCTTTTGTTGCGCCTCTTTCAGTTCCATAGGTAACATATTAGGTGCAGGCTCCCGTTCCTTTTCGGTTTGCCCTCTTCTCGTTACTGCTACCACAATCGGCTCTTTTGGTCTCCCTATAAACACATATCTACAACCAAGTATGACTGAGTAGATCGGATCATCCATTATAGCCGCTTTAATAACACCTCGGACGAAATCCGAGTGTATCTCCACAGGTGCGACTGGAAGCGTTATGGGTGCATCTCCTTTAAAAACTCCAAATAATTTGACGGTTTCTTCTGTTTCTTGACCAGGTTTGACCAAATGCCTCGCGACAATGCAATCAAAGCTCAAACCTGTATCAAACAAACAATAAGTTGAAGTCCCGTTCAATATAACAGTTCCTCTCGTAGAAGGCCTCTCACCATCAGGTTGAGAATCACTGACATTACTACTCCGTTGCGAGGCTGTTTTCAAACAACCGATCCGTTTAGGCCCAATGTGTTTTCCCTGATTAGATGTCCCTTTGTCGTGTCCTTTCTGGCCTGGTTGCCATGAGAGACGCTGGGGCTGATCATGGGTATTGGTGGGGTATCGGGTTTTGTAGAATTTTGATTTTCCTTGTAGAGGGGTCTGGGGTAAAGTTTCTCTTGGGTTTTGATGGGAAAATGACTGGGAAGACTGTTCTAGAATATTTTTGCGAGAAGGCTCATCTGTAGGCTTGCGTTTTGAGCCTGGAAGCTCGGCTAACGCGTTGGCAAAACGCTCAGACTTACTTAAGATGTCTTCCAGCTTTACAGCTCCCTGTTCAGCATGAAATCTACGGGTTTTGTTTGACAAAGTGCTTTTGATCTGTTCAGTTAGAATAAGCTCTTCTAACCCTTCAAAAGTGCAAGGAAGCTCTGAAAGCTCCAAATACTTAGTCAAATATCCATTCAGTCGGGAAGAGAACTGGGCAAACGTCTCGGTTCCCTCTTTCCTGCTGTTCCGGAAAAGTTGCACAAATTTGTGAGCGTTCATTTCGAAGCGCTCAAGTAAAGCTTTCTTCAATATGTCGTAATTGTCTTGATTGCTGCTTCACAGTTTCACATACGCATTGCCTTTTAAAGCCTGGGAAAGCTTCAAACCCCATCGCGAACTTTCTAAACCATACAGTGTTGCCATTCTCTCAAATTTTTCTAGATAAGTATCAATTTTCTCATTGGGGCTTGGGAAGGATTCTAAGGCAAGATACATAGCAGCTAATTGGGGAGACTGGCTACTGGAATGATCAGTTAAGAGTGACTGAGGTGACGACCGATTTTCGTTGATGGAGCTAGACGCTGCACTATGACTTTGGACCTCTAACGTCTTAAGCGCCTATTCGTGCTGACGTCGTTGGTTATTCTCTCTTTCCTCATGTTGTCTCTCTCTTTATCTTTCCTCATGTTGTCTCTCCTTCTCTCGTTACATGTCTCTGCGAGTTTCCATTTCCGCCTCAATTTTCTTACTTTCCAGTTGCCGGTCTTCTTTCTCTTTCTCTCTAGCTTCTGATTCCTTTTTCTCTGCTTCATATCTGTCGAGTTCTTTGTTCACAAAAGCTAGCAAGTCTTCACCTTGTATTCGTATTTCCCTTGCTTCCTCTCTTAGCATTGTTCTAAGTTTTGCACGCTCAGCCATGGCAAATAACTGACTGCGACTTACTAGAGTAAGAAAGAAGAAAAAGGTACACTGCTCCTAACCAATCAAGAGAATACAAAAAATTGTCCTGTTTTTCCTCCTTCCTGTTTCTCAGTTGTCTAATCTATCGCTGCTGTTAACTGGCAAAAAGGCTCCTAACGCAGACGACTTAAACCATAGAGATGGTAAATCAGGCTAAAAACTGAAAATCTACTATTACTACCGTGGAAAAAAAATTTAAAATTTAAGGGAAAAAAAATTTCCTTATTTTAAATCCACCACACTCGCTCACACCTGAAGTCAGTTTGGAGTTAGGGAAGGCGATTAACTTGGCGACGGCCCAATGCACTTCCTTTGCTATGTTCACACTCCACTGCTCCAAATAAATTGTGATTGTTAAACAATCACGCATACCAGCGGTCTTTTTGTACAAAATTATTATATATCATATCTCCAACAAAGATCACCATCAAAATCAAACTGTATGTAAGTTCTAAGATGCTGTGGAAAGAAACAAATTTCTAATTTGTGTGGTCAGAACCCAGCAAATAAGAACGTTGTCTAGGGGATAATTATTATTAATATTCCTTAACTCACAATACACTCTATCTAGAGTTAGACTAAGATACAATATCAGACGTTAGTCATTTATCTAGACTCAGACTTAGATCAAATCCGTGATACGAGCACCCATTCTGTCGTAAATTTAGATAGGTTTGAAAGATATTTATGGTCCCGTCTGAGTAGAGTGGATGGTGATAAGTACGTGAGAAATAAAGGTGTGAGAATAGATTTCACGAGTGAATAGTTTAAGGAGAATGTCTGTCTCTGGAATGAGTAAATTTATGTAGTCCAGCCTATCTATACGTCTATCGTTTAGTACAAGACAATCTTGCCCCTCCTTATACCTAGAAATATAAGTTTAACTACACACACGCACACAACTATGTGACAACAAGACACACAGACGTGAAAACTATCGTTAATTGGGTATGGATCTGACTAACACACAAAGTTAAGTTTCTTTTGTTGTTTATTATCATTAAACTTTACAACATCGAATATCTAAAAAAAATCCAATAAAATCAAAATTACATACATAGGAAAATAACAGAATACATTTGCCCTCCCTTTATTGAGAAAAAAAAAGAACCCAACAAGTTAATAACCCCAAAGAGCAAAGGTTAGCACTATGATACAGAGTAGACAGTAAGGAAAAACAAAGTTCCTACGAAATGCTACCTAGTAAGTAAACAATTTTTTAAGCAAACTAAATGATGGTATAGTTTCTGTAACTAAGAAAAATATTCACTCTCTCTGTCATACGTGGCCACTCACTCGCTCCATACCTACTCTTGGTGAAATCTCTTGGAAATACAATTACCTGAATATCAAATTTCTAGTGTTTGTTATCTTCCAAATTTGCCCCAGTCCATCCTCTAATAATTAAAATTTTAAGGTGGACGCCTAATCCTGGATGGACAACTGTCACTTCGAATAGTTAGTGTAGAAAAACCGGAAGAAAAAAAGATCAGGTCTGCTTAAGAATAAAGAAACATTATGGAAAAATGCTACTATTATATCTATACACGGACGGGGACAAGACGATCTCTTATCCACTCCGTCAGTCCTGATTAAATTTAAAAGGCACACGGTGACTTTATTTACACCTGTACGGTCAGCTTTTTGCCCGCGCTGCAATTTCAGGTCTGATGAAGGTAAGCAACCGTTCCCGCACCTTTAGGCGCGCGTTAACGATCAGCTCACAATGTCAGTTATTATTTAATTATCCATACGCGCACTTAACAAATATCGCCTGTCGTTAATAGCTATTAGATTTGTCATCGTATGGTATTAAATAATATTCAGTTATAATAACTACACAAAATGAAATAAACGTGAATTCTTTTGTCCCTAGCAGTCGCGCCTAGCATATTAATTAGTCAACTAAACGTCTCTTCTTGTGTGAGGAAGCAGGTGGTAAAATTAACATTAAACTGAACAACTGGTAAAACATATCTACGCGTTATTATTTCACTGGTCTTAATCAGCTAGAACTTTAAGTGAATTATAATGGTAAACTTTAACACTTTAATGCTTAAGCACAAATTTCTATTACCAGAAAATCCGAATGAAATCGCCACGAAATGCTATTAACACATCTTCCACAATGGTTCTAGACTACGTGTTTAGACTATCCGAAAAATTCTGAGCGACAACTGATATCTGGTTTGGGAAGCCATAGTTTATTATTATGATCTCTAGAGGATGTTAATTTTCACACTATTGTGCATAGCAGAAATCAGAAACCTAAATTACCAAGATAAAAGGTTTTCACGGTCGCTCTGTCGGGCGTTGCTAACCGACAACAGAGACTTAACTGTGTAACGGGTTTCTTCCGAGATTTTCCCCGCTTCTGAAGATCAAAGCGTTAACTCCCCTCTGTGTACGAACATCAAAGGGTAGTCGGGGAAATATTTCTGCCCGAGCGTCTCACTTCAAAAGGTCCGGTGTTATTGCTATATTTCCATTATACGTCACACATACCTGCTTGAAAAAACATGGAAAAACACACATTATCAAAACTATATCTAAATTGCTTCAAGCAGCAATTCTCTCTACAAAGATGGCATTTGAGGCTCCAAGGAACTAGACAACCGTACATCTCTTGTGAACACAAGAGCCAACCAAAACTATGGCTTGTTGTCTACGATTTTCCTTGTGGTGCTCACCATTCTAACATATTAAAACCATGGGAGAAAACATTCCAAAACTTATTCTACTGCTACGTTTGACATGCCAAATCCAACTAACCTATTTTCCCCGATTTCCTATTACAATTTCATAAACTCACAACTCATTCATTGTCACAGACTTCATAATCTCGTGCATCTTACTTCGTTCACAAATTCTACCGAGACAAGGGAAACACTAATATGTTTACCTCCCTTCGCTAATAAAGTCCCCATTCCATATATCATTATTCTCCTTAGTACCATTCTATAACGTTATTCAACAATCGTAAAGCATAATTAGTTACCTGCCGAGTTTTCATACTCACAATCTAATATTTTTCTTAAGGGGCGCAACTTACAGAGTAGGCTGCCTTAGTAAAAAATCACAAACTCTCACTTTATTATTTTCCATGTCAACAAAACATAACCACACATCATTTCCCAGTCAAATTTCATAAAGCAAAGCATAATTTCACACTTAACCACTCTACTGACCCCAAAGCTCAACTCCCGGATACATATTCTCCCACCTAAAAAAAAAAAGTCTCTCTCAGATAAAATTTTAACACCCCACAAAACTCCTCTCTCCAGTCACCACACAAAAAAATCACCCTGACCCTGTCTTCAATTACCCACAGACTATCATAAATACATAGCACAACTCCATATGGCATTTTATACATCAACATCTGGGATACCTCATTATTGTTTCCCATACCCAGAAATTTATAATGTCATAACTCATCTTCCCCTATACTCCACCTGCTTTCTAGGAGCAAGATTATTTTCCACATCACCTCTTAACTTTCTGCCCTCTGCTCCGGCGTCTTCCCCATGCTACTCCTAAAAACCTATTTTAACCCCCTATCTATCTCAATCATCCTATTTCTCACTGTAACTCCTTGTTACTTCTTTATATGCAACATTTGGAGCCGCGCTGGTGTAATGGCTTCGGCGTTGTACTGGCGACCAGGTGTTCATGGTTCAAACCCGGGCGTCAGCGTTTGAAGAAATGTTTACGGTCGGAAATTTGAACGGCTCCTGTGATAAACCCTCTGTGGATGGGAAGGAGCGAAGCTCCTGACCGGGCTGGAAGGAAAGTCCTCAGGTTCCCCAGCCTCGCAATGACATGTCATTGGGCCGAAGGGCTGAAAGCCCAAGTGCCGCTGGTTAAGGGGGGGTGGGGGGGAATGCAAAATTTACAGTGTGACTCATTCAACTATCATGGTCCTTATATATGTGAGCAAACCCACACTAATCCCTCTATAAACAGACCCTTTGCCGCGGTCCCTACTCGAAATACTTCTACTTTCCGATATTATAACTACTACATATCCAGTTTCGTACCTATTTCTTGATTAATACGTACTTGTCCTCATCTGGACTACCACTTCCCGCCGTGTCCATTCTACCCTATGTGTGTCCATACTTCCGACTAGTCTCTGATCCCCTTTTAATACTACTTTCTACGTTCTCCTCTCCTGTTTTCTTCCATAGTTTCCCTATCTCTTGTCTCGTAAATTTACTTCACTAACATCTTACCACTTAAGTTTATTGCTCTGAAACTATTACTTCCTACTACTGCCGTCCTACTCTACTTTTCTCCTGTTCTCTTCGTTCAATCCCCCACAAATTTCTTGTCGTTCCAATTTTCGTTCCCTCCGGAACCTCTATACCCCTCTGCTCTCTTCTCTTGGCTTATTATACCCTCAACCAATGTCTCAGCAGTCCGCCTCTACGGCTCCTTCAAAATCTCCATTTTGTCGATATGTCTACCATTTTCTTAATGGCTTTCTCCTTACTTTCAGTATATGTTTGGAGAAAATTAATTTCTCACAAAGTCTACTCAAGACTTTGGCAACCGCCGAAAATCAATGTCCTCCTCACTCCATTTTCTCCTTTGTTCCCTCAGGAACTACCCCTCTATAATTCTCCTTTATCATCTATATTCTCATACTTTAATTTCCCCTCTTTCCACAACTTCTTTAATTTCTCAAATTCTCTCTTCGTTTCCGTCGTTTTCCTTATGACTGATCTCCACTATCTCGTAACACATTTTTCGTCACTTCTCTGTGACTTCTCAAGTCCTTTTTACTTTTTCCCTTATTCCTCATATCTCCTATATTTACTCTCCTTGCCATTTTGCCTATGGCTTCTCCTTATACTCTTATATTCTCTTTTTGCTATTTTCCTTATGGCTTCTCCAATCACTCGACTCTTCTCTCCACTGCAGTAGTCTATCGATCAGACCTACTCAGCTTACCTTCTTTCACGTGTGCTCAGAATAGACCAATTATACATAAGTCTCTTCAAGACTCAGCTACCGCCGCCATCTTGTCTATACCTCCTAATATGCTATGTCTTTTTCCATAGCCTCCTACTCATTCCCCTATTTTATCATAAGCTCCATCAACTTCAACATCATTGTCTCTTTACTTTTAAGCGCCTCTATTGTCTGTTCACTTTAAAGCGCCTCTATTGTCTCCTTACTTTTAAGCGCCTCTAACGCTATCACTTTATCCATATCTTGAGTCTCCTCTACTCTTCTGATTTCATCAATACATTGTTTCCTCTCTGCCTCTCTATCTCTCGAATTTGTCTCAACCTCGCTACTTCTTACTTCTCCATCAACCGTTTGCCTCGGTTTTTCACTGTCATATATTTCTTCCTTTCTAGTACTTCGTGGGTTCCTCTCAGGTTCTGTACTCTTTAATTTGTCGCTACCTCGACCTCTACTTATACTCCTAGTATCTCTCCTACTACTACTCCTATTTCTCTCCTCATTTCTAGCCTCTCGACTCTTGGATCGGTACTCCCTTTAATCCGTATTTCTCCTCTCTTCGTTCTTTATAGCCTCTCGGCTCTTGGATCGGTACTTCCATCGATCCGTATCTCTCCTAATTCTCTCTTCCTACTTCTATTTCTCAGCCTATCTCGGCTCTTGGATCGGTATTCGCCCTCGATCCGCATTCCTCCTCCAATTTTTCTGTGTATCTAGCCCCTCTGGACTCTTGGATCGGTATTCTCGTCGACCCGTATCTTTTCTTCTACTACTATTTCTCCTATTAGTTCCTCTATCTCCACTCATAGATCTGTATTCCCTTCGATCTGCACTTCTACTAGTTTCTCGTCTCTCAACTTCTTCCTGTTTGTTCTTCCTCTTCTTTACGTCTTCCCTTCTCCTATCATCACCTGCACAAGGTGCTGTTACATCTTCCTTTTTCTCCGATGCATCTCTATGCATTTCCTGTCTCTTTTCTAACTCTTCCAACTTTCTAATAATATGTGCACACAGTGCAACTATATCCTCCTTATTCTCTCTTCTACCACTGGTTCTTGGTTTATTCTTCCTCTTCGATCTCACTCCTACATGTTCTACATGTCTCAACTTTGCGAGACACCTTCTATAAACCGACGAATCGTCTGATGACGACGACCGCTGTCTTTTCGTCCCTCTTATATTCCCTTCCTCCATCTCTTTCTGCGTATCTGAATCTTTAGCTGACGTTTCTTCCACGTCCTGAGGTTGTCCTGTAATAATTTGTTGCTCTGTATTTCTCATCCGCTCTTGTTCTCTTTCTTTACCCTGCGTATTTCTCTATATCTCCTGTAATATATCTCTCTTGTCTTTCTTCTGTAATCTACTTCGCCTCTGCTCTGCAGCTCTAGTATGCTTATAAGGTGCGTCTACCTCTGTCTCAGCGTTGTTCCACTCATTTCTCATTCCCCTCGTCTCTTCTAAAATTTTAACTTTTAATTGTGCATCCTGCATTATCTCTGTCCTATCTTCCTCTGACATATCTCCTATTATCTCTTCCTGTTCTTGTATCTCCTGATCTATGTGCCTTCCGCGGCTCGCTATTTCCTCTTGTTCTCGGTATGTTTTTTTTTGGGGTGGGGGCTAACCAACTAGGTGTTGTCCCGGGCTCTGCATGCACTTGGGCTTTCGTATTAATCTGCTGGCCCGCTGGTGTGTCTCCAACGCTTTCGCTGGAAATAACCTCAATTTCATCCGACACCACTATCCAGTTATCTCCTATCCTCTTGACATCATTTCAGTCATTTACTTTAGGTGTTGTTTCCATCTTATGTATCCCTATCCGTTCCTGTGTGTTGTTGTATCTCCTCTGTCCTTGTGTATTGTGTAGTGTGTTACTAGATACAAGCGGGTCTCCTTACTCGCTCTCGCCCTGTATTCGTACGAACTGCGTTTTTCTCCTAGTAGGATTTGTAGGCGGGATCTCTACCGGTTTCCTTCTTTGTTGCATCAAATATTGCACATGTGCCTTTTTCTTATCGTCTCCTTTCGCAATTTCATTCGAGGTGTTCGATAAACGTGACAACACTGTCCATCCTGGATGCCATCTGTTCTTGATCTTTGTGGTTTTACGGTGCACCTTGTGGCACACAATGTCCCCTGGCACGAACTCCTGTAAGGTTGCTTTTTGTTGGAATAATGTCTTCTCTTCTCTTCTGTTTCTGCCATATTCTTCCTTGCCATCCTATGTGCTATGTGTTTATGCCTCATACGATTCTCCATATGACTGTTTCCGTAATACTTCCTCCTAGGTTTCAACAATGTATCCATAGGCAGGACCGACTCTCGACCATATAGCATATAAAATGATGAGAATTTCGTAGAATCGTTAACATTTGTTCGGATTGCCTGTATAGCATGCGGAAGGTGTATGTCCCAATCGTCCTCCTTTCCGCCCTGCATATATTTCGCTATGATGTTTTGTATCGTCGCATGTAGGCGTTCGTTCTTTCCGTTGCTCTGTAGGTGATAGGGAGTATTCCTGATATGCTTTATGTTCATCTCCTTCAGAAACTGCTGAAGTCGTTTCATGTGAATACCGCACCGTTGTCTGTTACAATGGTATACTGAAAACCATGCCGAGGAATGAACATTTTCATCATTATCTCCACTATCTTCCTACCCGTTGCTTCCCTCACGGCAAAGCACTCTGGCCAATTCGACAGCATATCCACGATGTGAATGATGTATGTATTCCCTGATCGAGCCATCGGATATGGTCCGGAAACGTCTATGCTAACCTCCTCCATCGTGTACTGAGGTATGTCCATTTCTTGCACTCGACATTTGATTGCTCTCAAATTACGCCCCTTACACGTGAGGCAGCTCTGCACATGTTGTACGACATCCTTATTCAGCGTTGGCCTAAAATACCATAACTTAATCATATCCAGTGTCTTATCCCTTCCAAAATGTCCATTTTTATCATGACAGGCCTCTATCACTGTCTTCACCAAATGCTCTGGGATAAATTTCTTCTGCACACCATCGCCTTTGGGGTCTATGAATTCAGCTATCTTATCCTACTTATTGATAAGATAATTTTTGGCCTCCTTGCAATCCTGTTCTATTTTCAGCTTGAGGATAACTAAGGCGGGATCCTTCTGTTGTTCCTTAACGAGGTCCAATTGATTGGATTCCTCCTGTTGTTCCACGAGGCTTCCTTCAGAGGCTAAAACTGTTTCCTGTTGGTCCTCGTTCAAATTTATTACGTTGATGTGGCGGAACTGGTCATAAATGTCTGTTGCCACTTCATGATCCAACTTTTCCACCACTTCCTTGTATGGAATCCTTGACAGTAAGTCCGCACTCGAGTTCTGTTTCACTGGGATATATTGTATGGTCACATCATAGTTTTGAAGGTTCAATTCCCATGTTTGCAGTTTGCGGGGCTGTTCTGACGTTTTGGTGAGCCATGTACATAATGACTGTTGGTCTGTCCTCTCCGTAAAAGACATTCCTCTCAGGTAGAAGTCTAACTTCTGTATTGCAAAATAAATTGCGAACGCCTCCCTCTCAGTGGGGGCCCACTTCATCTGGGATATATTGAACTTGTGCGTCAGAAACGCAATGGGTCTTTCTGATCCGACGTTTGGTATCATGTGTTCCTCTCTTTGCAACGCTGGTTGTACCAGACACGCTCCTAACGCTATTCCAGAAGCGTCGGTGTATAGTATCATTGGCCTATCTGGGTCTGGGTGTGCCAGGAACGGAAGTTCCGTTAAGGCCTCTTTAAGATACTCAAAAGCCTTTTGGCATTCCGGCGTCCATTTCAAACGTGCGTATCTCTTGACCAAGTTTATGAGAGGCTCTGCTGCCCTTGTGAAGTTCACGACATGTGTCCTAAAATACCCGCATGTTCCCAAGAAGCCCCTTACTTGTCTGGCATTCGTTGGCGTAGGCATTTCCTTAATGGCTCTGACCTTCTCCTCGTCTGGCCTAACTCCGTTCTTATTCACAATAAAACTGAGATACTTTGTTTCCCTCTGCAAAAAATTGCACTTGGTCAGTTTCAACCTGACATTATGACGTCTTAGCCTATCGAACAGTTTTCTGACGTGTTCCAAATCGTTCTGTACTGATCCTGCCGTGTGCACTAGAATGTCATCTATGTAGGCTATGGCAAACTTCTGCATGCCACTGAGGACTTCGCACATCAACACCATATAAGTGGCGGGACTGTCTTTCAGTCCAAATGGCATGACGTTCCACGCGAACGTCCCTACATGAGTGCGAATGTGCTTTTCTTCTTGGCCTCTTCTGTCAGTGGGATACACCAAAATCCGGATCTGGCATCCAATGTGGTGAACCACTCTGACTTTCCTAACAGAGCTAGGATGTCATCAACCCTAGGAATGAGGTGCGCTACTGTTTTCGTAATGCTGCGCAGCGCCCTACAGTCACAGCAAAACCTGTGACTACCGTCCTTCTTTGTTACTATTACAATTGGCGAGGAACATTCCGGGCGTGATCTCTGTATAAACCCAGCGGCTAACATTTCTTCAATAGCCGTCTCCACTATCTGCCTTGTCTTAAGTGGAGTCCTGTATGGTTTCTTACTAACCACCTTCCCTGGCTCCGTCTCAATGTCCATCATCAATGTTTGCGTCCTCCCTAGTTCCATATCACTAAGTGCAAAGACATCATGGTTGTCTGTGATAAACTTTCTTAGTACTCCATCGTGTTTGGGGTTGTGGTTTAATCTGTCTCTGTACCCCCGCCAACTTGTCTCGAAGTTTATTTCGACTGTCATCCCTGTCATGGAGTTTCGTATACTGTTCATGCAATTTGTTCCACGTGCTTGGCGTTGTGTATCTCGCTGCATTGTATAAACCGCGTTTACCTCGTACTGTGTCCTTGATATTTTCGCATGCCTATTGTTACCCTCTTCCCTAGTCTCCAACCTCTGTTTCTGATTTCCATACGTATTGCCGTACCATGTGCCCTCTAGTGGTTGATGTCTACCTTGATTTCCCCATCCGGAATTGCTTTCATGTCCGCCTCTTGTTGGTTTCTCGTTATGCTTACATTGTCTCCTAGTGTGCCGCCTCCTTTCCCTTTTCAGTGTTGGTACATCTTCCTGTTGTCCCTGTGGTTCCATGTTCTGTACCTTTCCTACCACGAACCCTCTCGGTATTCTAATGATTCTGCCCGTGGTGTTCATAATCATTAGGGGGAATTGTCTTCGGTGACTTATTTGAACAATTCCCTCCACCATGGCTAGACCGGATTCATCCAATATGTCGGAGTCCTCGAACTCAACGGTCATTACCGTTTCTCCCTGCCTGAAGTAGGGGGACTGTTATATCTTCCCTTGGAGTATGCCTACTTCATTCGGGTCCAGTGTAAACGTTGTCTTATTCTTAATTATCGATGCAATGTGGATGTCGTCTTCCAAGTCGACGTATTCCTCATAGATCTTGAGCTTGTGCTCGTTGAAATGTACCCGAACATTGTGTTTGTGCAGGAAATCACGTCCTAGGATTAAATTCCTGGTTATTCCTTTCACCACTATGAACGAGTGTTCGAGTGTTATTGCACCGATCGTAAGTTGTATCCTTGCTGTGTCCATCACTTTGAGGCTCTCTCCTGACACAGAGGTCAGTGTAGCGTGTGACCTACTATATTGTGCCCCACTCCGTAGTTGTTTAAACAAACCAATCCTAATGAGACTGACGGTTGCCCCTGAGTCTACTAGCGCTCTATATCTTCTTCCCTGTAGTCCAAAAACACATGAACGTGTCTGACGTACGGGTCAGCTCAATTGCCGTTGCAACCTGTTTCCTCTTATCTTCTTGGTGACCTTTTCCTCTTCCCTCTTTCCGTTTCTTGTTTCCGTTTCGCCTTTTCTTTCCATCTGTATCTATCCCCACTTTGTTCTTCCTCCACTTGGTACCACCTGGTTAGTATTTCATTTCGTTATGCGTTTCTCTTAGTCTGTAATTATGTGACTGGCATTTGTCATAGCACCCTGTCTTTCCTCTGAGCTGACATAAGATTGTGCTTGGTTAAGTCTTATGTTTCTTCTTTCCCTGTCTTCCTCTGTTACGTTTCTCCAACTACCGTATGTTCTTTGTAACTGTTTCTCCTATCTACTATGTTTCTGTCCATCATGCCATTTCGTTTCAATATCCTATTTTTCTTTCTGTTCAGACTGCTCCAATGGTTTGGCATACCAGCCGTATTACGAGTATTATCAATACTCTCGCTGCTCTATTGGGCACTTTGTCTATGTTGTTGAGACCTATTCACCCTACTCACATAGGGTCCGTCTGTACCCTGAGTGTAAGTATTTGCGTGTCGGACCCTGCCATCTAAGTTAATGGCGTCCATGTTATTGTCTGCAAGTGTACTGAGTTGGTGTGCGTGCATATTCTGCACAGTCACCGGACAAGGCGGCTGTGTGTCTAATGCGTGTACGGTTACCAGTCTCTACGTGTCTCGATGGTCGCTGTGCCCCTTGTTGCCTGTACCTACATGTATAAGACTTGTGGCCTGACTGGTTGCTTGTACTCTAAGTTGCCCAGGTCTTAATGCACCATAAACGTGCCTTCCTCTCCCTCATTTGGACATTGGTCTCCATTGACACTGCCCTATCTCCATTGGTTCCTCCTCTCTTTTTCCATGCACCGCCACTCTTCCCAGTGTGAGGTCCAATCTCCTCCTGACATTTTCCTCCGCTGAGGCTAGTGCTACAGCCTGTGTCAAGTTCTGCGGATCCTTTCGAAGTAGGTGTAACTTTATCGGCGTTCCGTTAAGTCCGTCGACAAAAATTCACACTAACTGCTTTTCCACCTCCTGCTGGTTAATGTCCTGTCCCATGAAGGCTTTCTCAGCGAGATTCAATACCCTGTCACTAAACATTTGGGTGAACTCTTGTGGTTGCTGATGTATCCTACGGAGACGCGTCCAAGCATAGGAACTATCGGTAATTTGTGAATAACTTCTGATTATTACCTTTTTTGGTTCTTACCATGTCTCATTCGGAAAGGTATCTATTCTCCTCCTAATGAAATCGGCGACGTCCATTCGAGGATAAGTACGCGACTTGTTTGTAGTCTACCTTTTGAGCATTAATGGAAGAACAATACCTTTGTATGTCTAAGAGCCACTGTTTATACAACTTGGGATTACCTGCAAATGGTGTTATAATACTTATGATGTTCTGAAACCTGACGTTTCCGTCTATGGTAGACATAGTTCTGACTACCTGTTGCATGGCGGCAACATTCTGGTTTATACCCGCGCTGGCTTGCTGTTGCTGCATGCTGATGATAACCGTACCTGTAAGGTGTTAGTACCAATAGAAATACCTGCAAAAAATTTCCATTAGTATCCTGGATGACCTGCAAACATGAATATGCAACTACTTATACAACAACAACAAAAACAATCATATATGAAGCATAACACAAAAGAATAAATCTGCCAACAACAAAAAAACCTTTAGTACAACACTGGCAACAATTTTGACAACAAAAAATTTTGGGAACACTTGCAGAAATTTTGGAAAAAAAATATTGGAAACACTGGCACAATTAAGTTTAGAACAAAAAATATAAACAATACTAATTACTATTAATTTACTCCTAACTATTACGGTGTATGTATTATATAGTGTTCGTGATTAATGAAATCTGCTCTTGCTCGGTTGACTGGTTAACTGCCACTTTTACTCTGGTCACCATTATTTTACGCTCTATTATTATTGATTACGTACTGTTTTTATTTCTTGTTCAGTTCACAGCATGCGTTGGGCATGTCATTCTGGTAATGTTTATCCATAGTGGTCGTTGGGTCTTTAAAAAAAAAGACGTTGACACAAAAGTAGTCAAGTTTATTTACATGATGTTTTCAGGAATGTAATGATACATCACGTGGAAGGGGATCCTGCCTTACCCTTGCAGTAATCAAACTTTTCATACAGTCATTTCAATAGTGTTGATTATTTACAAAGTCGACCTTTCATTCCTCGTACCATGGGTTTCGGTTAACTGTCCTTGTTTCTATTTTTTCTTCTCTGTCATTCTTTTTCTGCCCAAACTGTTTTTCTGGTTTTTTGTTTTTTTTTCATTTCTGAGTCTAGAACGTTGAACACTTCTAGTTACTGGTTTCTTTTATTCTTTTCTGACGATAACATTTCCTGGACTCTTTCTGTGTGAGCTGGTTGGTTTATCTCGTCTGACGAAGACTGGCCTAAACCGCCAGGGTATGACTATTTCTACCAATTGTTCTTGCTACACACTGCTAAACAAACCGTTCATACCTGCTGTCTCTGTGCTTGAAAAAACATGGAAAAACACACATCATGAAAACTATAACTAAATTGCTTCAAGCAGCAATTCTGTCTACAAAGATGGCATTTGAGGCTCCAAGGAACTAGACAACCGCACATCTCTTGTGAACACAAGAGCCAACCAAAACTATGGCTTGTTGTCTACGATCTTTCATGTGGTGCTCACCATTCTAACATATTAAAACCATGGGAAAAACATTTCCAAACTTTTTTTTTTTTAAAATTAATTTTTTTTTTAAAATAACCTTTATTGGGTTCTGATTGTATACAACATCGATATTATTTACAAAAACTTTTAATATTTACATAGAGGTGAGAGCTAAGGAGATAAAGATGATTAACAAGGAGTCAATGAAAGCAGGAAGGGTCGGTAGGATTAATGATTCGTGTAGTGCTTTTATTTACAAATGACAATCAATAGGAACTGATGATACCCAAAATGAGATGATTCATGAAGGTTTAACAGATACATACAGCGCGCATTGCCTTGGCATTCGCGTCTTATGCTACAATTGTTTACAACATTTTATTGGCAACTTAGGCAAGGAGCAAGGATAGTAAAACAAAAACAAACAAAAAAACGAAAGGTTATTTTGAGCCTCTCAGGTGATGTTAATATTCCATTTCAGTGTCAAGGTTTTAAATCTGTCCTATTAACTCTGTGTTTTCTGTGTGTTTATTTGCGCAAATATTTTGTGGTCATACTGTCTGCCTTCGTGTACTGCTTTGTTCCTGCAAGTCCAAACTAGGTGTCTGAATTCAGCTAATAGGGATAATAGTTTGAGTTCTGTCTGTCTCGGTGTCCTCGGTAAAGTATTAAGCATGATGGCTCGGTACATATTGGGTGTTTGCTGTGTATTGGAAGCTTTTATTCTTTTTAATTTGTTTTGTGTAGGGACAACTGTGCTGCATGTGTAAAACAGGTGGTCTTCTGTTTCCTTTATGTTGCCACAGCATAACTTCCATTTTGTCTCTTTTATCCTTGTCTTTATTGACGATTCATAAGCAATGGGTGTGTTACTGCTACGTCTCTTATATTGTGAATGGTACTACATTGGTATGTCGGGCCTGCTTGAGTAGCCAACATACTTCTAGATGATGACCTGATAATGCGAATGTACTGTGGGCCGTTGCTTTGTCGTGTATGATGGTACGACTAATGACAACGAGACGAGGTAACGATCATGAATGGGTCAAAACAGTGTGACCAACTGGCAACGAAGATATACTGGACTCGTTGCAGAAGTAAGTGATGAGACATATTTATTATGACGAGACTTTGAAATCAGTATTACGAACATTTTCATCAGCATGGTTATAGCAGGATATACATGGTAAATAAAAATCACTACGGACGTTGACCGACCGCACTAGCCGCTGTCACATCAAGGTTAGCGGAAGCTCTACGGCAACGAGTTAGTAGGATGATTGGGTTTACAAAAGTGACCATGTTAATAGCATTGAGCATATATTTATAATAACGATCCAAAATATCTCCTAGCGTTGACTGAACGCACTAACAGCCGACATAGCTGGTCGGGCTGAAGCTCTGCAGTAACGCTACTGAAGAATATGTATATGAGGCTAGATACTTCAACGAGCAGGTTCTGGCTAATGATTGGCGAAAAAAGATTCTTTGCATACCTCGCTCAAGAATAACATCATCATATCTTAGATGATCATAATTAACTTCATGGCCGTGTCTCCCCTAGAATTGGGATGAGACCACGGAAAAAATAACGTCTGCTTAGGACGATGAATCTCTGGATCTGCCTCAAGGACATTGATTGTATCCAAACAAATCTCTACGTAATACCGTGCCATGCCTAGTTTAATACTGGTGCACGGTCGTACACAAATAACATTTCAAAAAAATATCATTGCTACACTCAGGTGCACGTCTGAAAATCCCAGGCGTACATATGAGAGCTTTAAACATCTATCTGACCCTCTATGAATATAAAGTCTTTAACAATTCACATCGATCCCGGCGCAAAAAAAAACCAAACAAATCAAAGATTTTTGTTTTGTTATCTATAATGAGGTCAGTAACATCCCTACTATTACAATCAATCAATTATAAGACGACTAAAAGAATAATATGATCAGTGAAGTTAGGAATAAACATAGTAACACAAGATGAACTTAGTAGAACGAAATTAATGTAGAATTCAAGAATATGATGAACGGAAAAATTGACATAGATCAACTATGTATGTTATGTCAATCGATGAGGTAAAGAACAAAAGAAATGAAATGACATGAAGAATAAGCATAAATGGTGAAAATTTGAAAAGGGTGACAAATCAATTCAACGTTGCGAATAACTGCGTTGCGTCCAGTTGTTAACGCGAGTTTGAAAAAATGAACTTAAAATCAGATTAACTCAAAACCGTGAATAAACAACACATCCTAAAGGTATACTATATGAGTAAGAATCTAGGTAGTATACTAGTAAATTCTAAAATTATAAGCTGTTCTTATAATCTAATGCGTATATAGTTTTGCGCTGTAACATGTCAGGAACGAATGTTGCGCTTCCATACAATAATTAGCCTATCTATATTTATAAGGCTAGTGTGTATTCGTTTTAAATACAATAATCGTAGCAGTCATATATTGTGGATGACTTACAGTCAAACTTAGCCATGCAGCTAGCAAATGATCCGAAAAAGTAAAAAGTTTATGATAAATAATCATATGAGAAATGCTAAAATGTTCAAATCTAAGATAAATTTGTCACTTACTAATATAAATGACTCTAAAAAAGTGTCATGGCGTATCATTGTATATTGTTAATCATCACGTTAATAACAGCTTTGTCTATTTATTGATGTGTATGAAAAACACAACAGAAACAGATTGTTCTGAACGATAAAATTAGTAGTTCCAAAAGAAATCCATGTAAACTTATGAGGATGAAGTGTAAGCTGGACATCCATAAAGTGGAGTTCGTGGTGTCACGATTAGCAATGAAAGTCACAGACGTGCTGTTTCAGCATAAGTGATACGAGTGTCAGTACGATAAGTTTTCCAGTATGTCAGTGGTTTCTTGTGGGCAGCGTGAAAGTAAGTCTGCCACGACGTGGTCTGTTCCACGAATGGCTTTCACGTGGAAGTTAAATGGTTGTAAAGCGATCGAATAACGTGCAGATCTGGAATTTCTCAAATCTTTGCTCTTGAGAGCTGTAAAAGCTCGCTGGTCGCATTCCACCACAAATTGGGCACCTAGAAGAAATCTCTGTAATTTTAGAATGGACCACACAAGAGCTAGGAGTTCCTGGTCCACGACGGAGTAATGTTGTTCTGTTTCCGTCAATTTTCGAGAAACGTAGAGAACTGGGTGAAGTGTTCCTGAGTAGTTCTGCATGAGTGACGCCCCGATTCCCTTTGACGACGCATCTGTGCGAATTACAAAAGTTATGTTTTTGTTTGGGAGTCGTAAAATAGGTGCAGATGAAAATAACAATTTAATCTTATCTAAAGTGGCCTGGCACTCTTGTGACCACTGAACTATGTTTGGCGACCCTTTCTTTAACAAACTAGAAAGAGTGGCAGTGATGGTCGACAAGTTTGAAATGAAGCGACCATTGGAATTGATCAAGCCATGCCTACAAAGTCTAAGCCCGATGTGGGCTTTAGACGGTTTTGCCGTCAAGTTGTGAGAGCGTAAAGTAGATAAAAGTGAGCATAGACCAGTGAAGTGATCATTCCAAGAGTCACTAAAAAGACATATGTCGTCGATGTATGTGATGATATCCGAACGATGTGATAGGATCTTACGCATCATCCGGACGAAAGTGGCTGGTGCGTTGACAAGCCCGAATGGCATGAAGTTCCATTGGAACAGCCCCCGAGGAGTAGAAAAGGCAGTGAGAGGCTTGGCATGTTCGGTTAGAGGTACCTGCCAATACCCTTTGGATAAGTCGAACTTAGAGAAGAATATAGCGTCTGATAAGATAAGTAAATCTTCTAAAAATGGCATAGGTTCAGCGTCAAAACGGGTCACCTGGTTTAGTTTTCGATAATCTACGCAGAGACGAATGTTCTTGTGTTTTTTTTTCTAACAATAACTATGGATGAAGCATAGGCTGAATAAGATTTTTCAATAAAGTTTAATCGCAGCATTTCATCGAATTCCTTTTCCACTTGGGATTGGAAATGCAATGGTATAGAATAAGGACGGACCCTTATAGGTTTTTCATCGGTCAGCACACTATCATGTGCAATAACAAATGTCCGACCCGGAATGTCGGTAAGGACATCCTAAAATGATCGTAGTAAAGAAGTAACCTGTTGTTGTTTCTCAGTAGATAGGTTAGGAGAAATCGTGACGTTTTACCATGTTTCCGTAGACTGTAACGGTACTACCGGAAGTGGTAGAGGTACGTCAGCGAAAGTAGATTCCTCCTCTTGGATTTCTTCTTCTTCTTCTTTCGTTCGCTTGAACTATATTGTCTATATCTGCAATGTTGTTTCTTGTATACACTTCACTGTCTTTTGTAGTTTCCTGGTATTCCACAATGAGACGGTATCCACTGCATGGTGACCCTGCGCTGGTTGCACAGTTCAGAAAGTAGGGCTTGTATGCCTGGCAATTTTCTGGACTGAAGTGCTTGGAGTGCTGATCTTGCATCTGTCAGGAATACTACAGGCTGTGGACCGAGATTGGTGTTCAATAGTTTCTCAGTTGCCACCTTGATTGCCTGGACTTCTGCATCATAGTTGTTACAGAATTTCCCCGTTGGTACTCTGACAGTATCCCTAGTGTTGTTTGGGTATTCTATGTACACTCCTGCTCCTCCATTCTTTACTGCATTCTGTGCTGACCCATCCGTGTATACTCGGACCCAGAGGTCCTGTGGGTATTCATCATCCAGGAAACTGAGAGTGACTGTCCTACGTTGCACGCTGTTCTGTTCATCCCTGTCGAATATTCCTTTCACTTTTGTGTGGATGTGTACTGGTAGCCCATGCTCCTCTCTCCAAGGGGTTTGTTCTGGCACAGACTTTAGGGGGCTGTTAACTTCAGGCAGGTCTGAGGTTTGTCTACGTAATCGTTTGGCCTGGTGGATAAAGCTGCTTCTTTTCAGTCGCCCCATTGCTAGGTTTTGGAATCTGTCCTTCATTGGATGGCTCGGCATACAGAGGAACTTTTCTGCCTGTGTTAGCACTTTCGTGTCTCTGCGTTCTCTCAGTGCTTGTATCCTCCCCATTTTCTCCATCTTCACTATAGGCGTTGATTTCATTGCCCCCGTGATGACCCTAAGCGCCTGGTTTTGCACCTTATCTAGCTCTTGTAATGTGGTGTTTGATGCTGGGCACCACGCAGCTGACCCATATTCCAGGTGTGGTCGTATGCCCTGCTGGTAAACTTTACTAAGTATTTTCCCGCTGGCTCCCCATGTGGTTCCACTTAGTTTTCTCAGGATGGCTAACTTCCTCCTGGCCTTTGTTGCTGCTTTGTTGATGTGCTGCTTCCATGTCAGCCTATCATCGAATGTAACTCCGAGATAGGTGGGTTGTTTATCTTCTCTCAGGAGCTCTTCGTTTATTTTGATGACACCAGCTTTTTGTTTGGGAGAGAGGGTGAAGAGCGTAGTGCTGCACTTGTCTGTATTGATGCTGACACACCATCTATTTGCCCATGAGGTTAAGGCATCTATAGCTCTTTGTAGCAGTTTGGTGGCCACTGTTGCATGCTCATCTGTGCACCATATTACCAGGTCATCAGCGTACATTGCCACTTTCATTCCATGTGGTAGTTCAGCAACCAGGTCGTTGATGTAGACTAGGAAAAGTGTGGGGGACAGAACCCCTCCCCGAGGGACGCCATGACGCAGTAGAATTTTCTTACTCTTGAGGCCATCTAGTTGTACTCTGGCTCTTCTGTTATGCAGGTATGCTTTCACCCATTTGTACATCTTACCATTCACTCTACAATTTCTCAGTTTCTTCAGAAGCCCTTCTTTCCAAACCTTGTCAAATGCTTTCCTTAGATCTATCCATGCTGCTAGTACCAGTTTCTTATCTTGGAACGCATCCTCAATCTCTTGGGAAAGGTAAGTTGCCTGATCTTCGGTGGAATAACACTGCCTAAAGCCCGCCTGCTGTGGTACAAGAAGGTTTTTCACTTTCAATGGTACCACTGTAGCCTGAGGTTGATGATACGTTCCATTGTTTTGCAGAGGCAGCTTGTAAGGCTGATTGGTCTGTAGCTGGAGGCAGTGGAACTGTCTTTTCCTGGTTTTAGGAGTGGTATCATGATTGCTTCCCTCCAGGTCTGTGGAACTCTGCCTGAGTTCCAACAGATATTGAAGATCTGCAGCAGCTTTGTTTTTGCTGCGGTTCCCAAGTTCTTAATCATTTCATTGGACACTCCATCAACTCCTGGCGACTTTCTCATTTTCAATTTGGATATTGCAAGCTCCAGTTCTCTAAATGTGATTGGTGCCTCCATAACTTCAGGTATGGTTCCATCTCGTCCTGCGTATTGTTGTTTCTCACGAGTCTCCTGTTGCTTCTCTGGGCTAACTTCGATGTTGTTGTCTTTAGCAAAGGAGTCTGCAAAGTGATCAGCTGCC